>CM053770.1:618493814-618519096 GCA_028658325.1 Potorous gilbertii | reverse complement strand
GCTAGTGACTTTCTGAGAAACCAAGAAATCACAAAACAAAACCAAAAGAATGAAAAAATGGAAGATAATGTGAAATATCTCATTGGAAAAACAACTGACCTGGAAAATAGATCCAGGAGAGACAATTTAAAAATTATGAGAAAAAATAGAGACTGAGCTGAGTCTTGAAGGAAATCAGGAATTCTAAGATTTAGAGGTAAAGAGAATATTACAGGAGTAAAGTTTAGACAGTACAAAGGTGGGAATATAAGAGATAAATATGAGGAGAAGCAAATAAGTCAGGACAACTGTAACAAGAGTATAATTAAATTGTGGTTGAATGACTAGACTCAGAAAATTATAGCATTTGGTTTCATGAAGAGAGTACTAGATTTAAAGTTAGAGGACTTGGGTTCAAATCCAAATTCTGTCACTTGCTATCTGTGTTTTTAAATTTCTCTTGTTCAGTTTCCACATTTGTATAGTGAGGACTGGATAACTACAGTTATATTAAACAGACACATTTTACAGTTTTAAATAAATGATCCAAGTCATCAATGTTAAAAATTACCTTTAAATAAAAAGTTTCCAATAGAATGTATGAAGGAATCTCTAATTCATCTAATTCTGTTTAACATGTATCAGCAATCTGGTTAAAAGTATAGATGGCTCTCTATAAAATTCAAATAATGCTAAGTTCAGAAAAATAACTAACCTACTGGACATAAGAGTCAGGATCCAAAAACATCTTGACAGTTTAGAGCATTAAGCCATATCTAACAAGTTGAAATTTAATAGGGATAAAAATTCAGTCTTACATATAGATTCAAGGTAAGGGATTTTGAATAGACATTAATTCATCTGCAAATGTTCTAGGGATTTCAGTTAACTTCAAGTTCAATAAAAGTGAACAGTCTGATATAATAGCTTGCAAAGCTAATGTAACTTTAATCTACATTAAGAGAAGTATACTGTTCAGGACTATAGAGGAGTTGCTATGCTTTGCCCTGATCAGACCAGATGTAGTACATTTTGTTCACTTCTGAGAGGCACATTTGCAAAGAACACTGATAAACTAGATCAAATTAAGTGGAATCAACCAATCAGTCATCAATATCCATCAATTAAGTACCTACTTTTTTCAAGTAGTTTCCTAACTGTTGAAGGTACAATTACATACACACTCACACATACACACATTTTTTTTTCAAGGAGCTTACAATCACAAATACAATAAAAATAGAATAAATATGAATTGATTACTGAGGGTAGAAGTATTTGGAGAGTTTTTGAAAGAGACTGTCTAGAAGATGGTTCTTGATCAGTGTTTTGAAAGAAGTGAAGACCTCTGATGGGGAAATGCAGAGAGAATTTATTTTAGGCATGAAAAATAACCAGGAGAAAGGAGAACCACGGCAAAAAAAAGATAGGCTTGATGGACCACAAAGTGTGGAAAGGAGAGTATTTTATATTAAAGCTAATAAGATAGATCAGGGTCAAGTTGCAACATACTTTAAAAGCCAAACAGCAAAGTCTATGTTTGGTTATAGAGACAATTAGGAACCACTGGTATTTATTGAGTAAAGGAGAGCTATGATCTGGCCTAAACTCAAGTAAAATCACTTTGGCAAGTATGTGGAGGATTGGTCTAAGGGAGGAGAGATTTGATGTAGGGGAACAGTTAGAAAGCCATGGCAATATAGGGAAGAGGCAATGCAGGACTCACACAAGGTAGACGCTGTGTGAGTAAAGAGAAAAGATATTCAGGAGCATAGAGTGATCAAAAGTGTGGAATGCATTACATAGGAAAAAAAGGATGAAAAAATAAATTTGCTAATTAAGAGATCATTGATAACTAAAAAACAGTTTTTTATTGAATGAGTCTGGAAGCCAGATTGCAAAAGTTTGGGTAGTGAGTGTAAGAAGAGAAAGTGGAAGAAATACATACAAACAGTTTTCTCTAGGTTGGTGAAGGGCTTTCTGTTTCTTTTATGTTCATCATCATCATCATCTCTTTTTAATCTACATAAATTTAGGAAACACCCATTTTACAGATTAGAAAAACTGAAACATAGATGGGTTAAATGATTTGCCTAGAGTCATAAAGCTAGTAATTGTCTGAGTCAGGATTTGATCCAAGGTCTTCCTGACCCCAAATCCTTCATTCTATTCACAGTGCCACATAGTTTCTTCTTCATTAAGACAAAGTGAACTTGATAACTACTTCTGAGCACTGAAAGACTGTTGTGAGGAAAAGAGATTAAACTTGTTCTGCCCTAAGCAAGGGGAAGAAATTGCAAAGAAGTAAATTCAGGCTTGAAATGAGGAAAGTGTTCCTACCAAATGAAATTATACCGAAATAGAGTTAAATACTTCAAGAGATAGTTCTCTCTTAAAAATGTGTTCAGCTGTTTTTCAATCATGTCAGACTCTGTGATTCCATTTGGGGTTTTCTTGGCAAAGATACTATAGTGGTTTACCATTTCCTTCTCCAGTTTAATTTTTACAGATGAGGAAACTGAGGTAAACAAGATGGAGTGACTTGCTTAAGTTTATAGAGCTAGTAAGTATCTGAGACCAGATCTGAACTCAGATCTTTCTGATTCCAGGCTTGGTACTTTATATCCACAGTGACACCTAGCTACTCTCATTGTTTGTAGTTCTCTCTCCCAATAGGCAGTGATCTCCTTAAAAGCAAGAACTGTTTATTGCATTTCTTTCTATTCTCAGCACTTAGGACAGTGTCTAATGCATAGTAGATATCTAATAAATTCTTGTTTGATGGCTGATGAAGGAAGTTTGCATGCAAATTCTGAAGGAATAATCATTGAGCATGTTGTACAGGGAGTTCTTGTTCTGCAATCCATTAGAATAGAGGAGTCTCTTGCTGTGTTCGTCCTTCGTTTTTGAAAAAGACCATGACATCAGAGAAATGATGACATGACTTGCACTTGACTTTGTTTTGAGTGAGGGAGGGTTGTGCAAAGTCACCAGCCTCACTTCTCCTCCAGAGTCATCTGAATCCAGTGACCAGATATTCATCAGGATGACTGGAGAAGGCCCAGGATGCAATGGGAGACCTTGGACCCTTGAGGCCAAGGCCTATTCAAGAACTCACTTAGGATGAGGTAATGCCCATTCAGTGAATAGGCCTCTTTAAAAAGTAGTCAACAGAATGACTCATTTAATGAGGCAAAGAAAAAATAACGAAATCAAGCTGGGAGGGGAACAGCAACAGTTACTATTGATAATTAATCCAGAAGGGTACAGAAAACAGCTCTTAAATGGAGGTTGGGCCCGTTGTCCAATCTATGGGCTTCAGAGTGCAGTAGGTTTAAGGTCTTAGGTCCCATCCAAATCTCAACATTTCCACTTTCTTTAAAAGTCCTCTAAAGGGCAGGAAAACATCACTGGTAGTTTTTACAGAAATATAGGAGGTTAGAAAATAATTCATTAAACAATCCTTTATAAAGGATTTCTGAAAATCACAAAGGGAATGGATGTTAGTTATGTATTTTGTTGTGTGATTAGAAGGTCTAGATTTATGGAACTATGAATTACTAAGGAAGTATTTTCTTTTTTTGTGATGAGAGGTTCATTTCAGTTTAGAGAACCCAAAGAAATGAAAGACAGTTTTTCCATCAAATAGCACATTTACATAAGGATGAACTAAATTCAGTGTTTAGAAGACATGAAAGGATATCTAGCTGGATGACTAGCTCAGACCTTCATTGTAAAAGTAAAGTAGGAGTAAGTGTAGAAGTTCTCAGAAAGTTGTGAGTAGGTACTCATGTTGCAGGCATGAAACAATTAATGTAATTAAAATGTTTATCCTCTCAGCAATGGTCAGATTTTTTCTAGTATTGGCTGTTGAGTTGTCTAATAATCAGGGTATCGATGATAGGTCATGTGTATTTTTATATACACACACATACACACATACATATATACAAATTATATAACTGTGTGCATATATACAGATGTATACTAAATGTATAATACATATATATGTATACACATTAATATATTATATCTAGGAATACCTACACATGTACGCATATATATATGTGTGTATGTATATACACATGTGTGCATATATATATAACATTTATATGTTCACATAAAATCTAGAAGAGTCTTCTAAGATTAGCATCTTGGCATGCTTATTAGTTCTGAAGATATGTCAGGAATTAACCTGAATTTAAATGGGATTGAGAAATATCATCAGTAAAGTGACTTAACTTTTCTATTTCTTTAATTCTTGCCACAGACATATTTCTGTGTACAGGATTTTAGTTATTCCACACCTGCTTTAACAAATTTTCCTTTCTATTTATTTGTTTTCTTGTTACAGAAAGCAAGTAACTATCTATTTCAGAGAACCTTGATAAACTTTACTATGTTACCCTGAAAAGCACAAGCAAACACTGTTGAATCTATCAAAATTGCAGTTCTGGCTCTTTAAAGCACTGTTGTTGTTCTCCAAGCATCTTGCTGCCTACCTCCTTACTTCTTACTGGAATCTATAGTTCTTTCCCTGGGACACTGAGTTTGTGATTGATGAGAGTTCTCCATAGGTTGCCTAACCAAACCCACAACAATCCTTCTTTCTGTTTATCCTCATGCTATGCCTACATGCATACCCTCACTGTCACCCTCTTTTCATCTCTAGTTCTGGGAACAGTAAGAAAATCAACATATCATTCATTGAAGGGTCTTTCGGTCCCTCATACCTAGTGCACAATGAACCTCCCTAGTCACAACTTACTTTATGTGTTGCATTTCCCTATTAGAATATAAGTTCCTTAGAACTTTTATTTGCATTCCCAGTGAAACACAGTATCTGGCACATACATAGTAAATGTTTAATAATATTTTTCCATTAATTTTTTCATTACAAGAACAACCCAAGTTCAAAAACTTTTGTCTAACTAATTCAACCCCCTTTTAGTTCTAGAACAAATGAATATGGGTTGGCTCCATATTTCTAAAATTTATTTCCCATTCTAAACATAGCCCACATAGGGGATGAGAAAAGGGGATGGAAGAGGAGGACAGATCAGTTCATTTTGAAAGACATTCAGTTAGATGGTTTCTATGTCTACATACATAAGCAGACTCAGTCACATGACAGGGTCCTTCAGCCAAGTGATTGAACATCTTCTACACTATCTGAGTTTACCTCAGAAGGAGCTATTATTGCATAAAAGGCATATTTTCATGGCAAGACAATTTTATATACACTTAAAAATATCTTCGGTGAACCCACCCATAATTAAGTTTATCTGACACTGAATTATTTCTTGCCAACTGGACAGGTATGTTATTTCAAAAGCTAACAATTCAATGTTATTTCAATCTTCTGCGGGGAAAAAATTTACAGTTAACAGAAGTTCATCCCAGTCCTTATCTGCCAGAGTGGAATTAAAAATTCTCTGACTAGGTAACAATACACTTTACTTATTCAGTTTTAAAACATATGATCTTAAATAAATATCTCATGTCCTATCAGTACTATGTTATTTTAATCAATAATTATTAGAATAAAATTTATTTCTACATTGAATAAAAGTGAAAGAAATAGTGCTGTATTAAAGCTGATGTTATTGACATAAGCAGGGAAATAAGTAACATTCAGAAAACCAATCTAAATGGTTAAAGGTTTTTATTTTTTATTACAAACATTTGAATGGATATTTTTGATATCAAAAATGATATTTTTGATGAAAGAGTCTATTAAAGATAGGATGAAGAACTGGGAAAGTGCCGCATTGGGTCATGCTGACATTAAGTAAGCGTTTCCTGACCTCAAATGGACTGACCAAAACAGACTATTTTTGCCCTTGTCCCCAGAGCATGTCATCCAGGGTTTGATGGACAGTTTCTTTAAAAATTCTATGTGTGTGCAAGAACAGAACCATTATTTGGCCAAATTAAGCAATCTACCACAACAAAGGAATCAATTTGAGTGACCTTAACACAGCCTGACTGATTCAGACTCAGATAGAAGGTTTGAGACCTGAGTTGAGTCACATAGCTCAGTGTGGAAAGATTTAGATAACAGGGAGAAAAAGAGATCGTTCTATCTTCATTTCTCTGTTTCTGAAAAGTTATTTAACGGACAAGCCATGAAAGAGTAATGTTAACTTTACACCAATGAGAAACTGCATGAGAAGCAGTGAAATTTAGTGAATAGATTATGAGACAGTGTGGCATAATAGGTACACTTGGATATGGTATGAAGATAACTTGACTTCTGTTTTCACTACCAATACTTACTAGAAGTCATGGACAAGTCTTTTAACCTCTCTGATCTTCAATTTCCTTATCTATAAAATGGGAATAAAAATATTTCTAATACTTATCTCCTAATGTTGTTGCAAGGCTCACATGTGATAATGCTCATAAAATGCTTCACTGTTCAAATTAGTGCTTTCAATCATTCCAGAACAACCTGCAAGCAGTTGGCCAAGGGACCCTCTTGGCTGCTTGATTAAAAATCTCACCTTACTAGTTAGGTGGACAGGGTGATGGATAAGAAGTTGTCAGAAACATCAGCTCTGAGATACTTAGTAGCTGTGTGACCCTGGTAAAGTCCGTAAATTTCTCTCAGTTTCAACACTTGTGAAAGTGGAATGATAACTTCTCATGATTATTGTGTGAATAAAATGAGATAATATTTGCATGCCATGTAAATATCTGTTATCTTTGTTGCTGTTGTTAAACATTAAAAAATTTCCATAGAGGAATGGTTTGGAACATCCTGTCCACTTGTGTGTACTCCTTAGCAAAATATGTTTCTGTCTTTATGAAGACATGGTTTTAGAAATAGCAATTAAAAAGTGGGGAAAGCCATTCTTATATAGCATAGTTAATAGCTATTTTTTTAAAGATAGGTATCATTTCAGTGTCACTTACTTAGAAAATAAGTATCACAGAGGATAGAATGCACGAAAGATAATAGCAGATAGTCTTTATACAGAACGTTTTATGGCATTACCTCCTGCTTTTCAGATTCACGTGCAATCATCCATCAAAAGTCAGTGACAAAGGAGAATGTCAATATACAAAGCCCATTGCAACAGCCAGAGGCAGCAAAACAAGGCAACTAGCACCAGTTTGCTAGTAGAAAATAACAATCAATCTTAATAATCACATACTGTTCCATATTCTGTGATAGGCAATGGGGGCTTGGGAAGTAAAACATTTAATAGTCCTTGGTCTGAAGTAGCCTGAATTCTGTGTAATGTTAATCAGTCAACTAGGTGATATCAATTAATCTCTAGACTTGAAAATCAAGATTTCCATTCAAATAAGGCCTCAGACACTTATTAGCTGCGTGACCTTGGACAAGTCACTTAATCTCTGTCTGCCTCAGTTTTCTCAAATGCGAAAAGGGAATAATAGCTCACAGGATTGCTGTGAGAATTAAATGAGAGAATATTTGCTTACTCTAGTGCATTTAGTAAGCATTTAATAAATATGCATTTCCTTTCTCCAGCTGTAGACCATTTGGATGAAGAATTAGATTAATTCTAAATGTAAAAACTCTTATAAAAGAGAGCATTAATAACTCTCTCATATCTCAGATATTGCTCAACTCCAAATCTAAGAAAGAAAGAAAGATAGCTCAAGAGAAAAAAAAAAGATTTCTGTAAAATTCTCTGTGACAGAGGAAAAGACTTGGAAAGCTAAGGAATCATCAAATGCATCGAAAAAACATACAAGGAAAAAAATTGAGAACTGCTTGGCCAATATGATTTCCTAAAGAAATACTATACCTGAAGAATTATGGTTGTCCTATTACTTATGAGCTGGTTGAAGAAGGGGGCAGCAGGTATAAAATAAGGCAATGTTGCAGCAAGCACTATTTATAAGCATGTTGCAAATCAGTGTACCAGCATGATTACTGAAGTATGCATACTATGCTAGACAGCAGTTTCCAAAATAAATTAAAGAGGTAAATTCCAGTTAATCCTTCTTTCTAGCTTAAAATGATGATATACCGTGAATCCCTCATAAACCAACAAATAGGAAGAACAAAGTTAGGCTTAGCTTTGCTGTTTGGTCAAAACAAATCAGATTATGTTGATTACTGTATGACAAGGCAAAAATGATCTGTGTGACATCTATATGAAATGAGAAATATACTCTAGTGCTGATATTTGAAAATAAAATATTTTTAAATGAGAAAAAACCTAAGCTTTATCAGTATCTACTATAGGAAGCAGTTAGGTGGCTCAGTGGATAGAGAGACAAGCCTGGAGTCAAAAAGACCTGAGCTCAGACACTTACTAGCTATATGAGCCTGGGTAAGGTCACTTAACTTTTATTTGTCTGAAGGAAATGGCCAACCACAGCAACGTCTCTGCTAAGAAAGCCCCATGAACAGTTTGATCTATGGGGATACAAAGAATCAGACATGACTGAAATACTGACAATAACAATATTTATTACAAGAATTGACACTGACACCCTCAGTTGGTCAGTGGGTCAGCTAGTCACAATTCACATGTGGTACTCCAGATACTTTGATTAAAGAGTGGCATTCTACCATATGGAGGAAGGGAAAGTGGGGCCCTCATTAGTTCATATTCTTTCAATTAATCTATGAATGAACAAGTATTTATTTAATGCCTAACTGGCTGCTGATCTTTCAGGATACTGAAACACGTTGCAGGATCACAAAATATTAAACCAGGATTTTCAAAATTAATGACACATTAAATCATATTGCACTCACTAAAACATTATTTTTCTCCTTAAATAATATTTTATTTATACAATTACATGTAAGGACAATTTTCACAGTGATTTTTCAAAAAGTGAGCTCCAAATTTTCACCCTTAGTGCCTCCCCTAGTTCCTCCCTAAAAAAAAAAGGTAAGAATTTTTAATAAGTTAGAGACATGCAAGCATGTAAAACACATTTCTATCTTACTTGTGTTGTAGAAAAAAGAAACAAACCACAAGGGGAAAAATACAAAAAACACCAAGATAGTAAAAAATATACTTCAATCTGGATTCAGACTCCATTATTTCTTTCTCTGGATGAGGATGATATTTCCCTCATAAGTCCTTTGGAATTGTCTTTGCTAAGAAGAATGAAGCCGTACAAAGATGATCATCACACAGTGTCGCTGTTCCTGTATACAAATCCTGGTTCTGTTCACCTTACTTTGTATCAGTTCGTATATTTCCAGGTTTTTCTGAAATCTCTCTACTCATCATTTCTTTATGGCTATTATTATTCAATTATTTTATTTGTTTTCAGTGTTTAACAATCATTTCTGTGCATCTGAGATTTTTTCCCCTTTCTCCCTTTCTCCCCACCTCCCTCCCCAACCCTTCCCTGAAACAGTATGCCATGTTATATAGATTCTACACCTACATAACTATTAAATACATTTTCACCTTAGTCATGTTGCATAGAAGAATTAAAATGAATGGGAGAAACCATAAAACAAAACAAAACATAATACAAAAGAAAATGGTGTGCTTCCTTCTGTTATCCAATTCTATGGTTCTTTCTCTGGATGGGGAAGGCATTTTGTGTCAAGGGTCCATTGGGAAATTTTAAGTCCTTGCATTTCAATGAAGTACTAAGTCTAAGAAAAATTCCTCTCACACTGTAGTTGTTTCTGTGTACAAAATTCACC
Source organism: Potorous gilbertii (assembly GCA_028658325.1). Lineage (NCBI taxonomy): Eukaryota > Metazoa > Chordata > Mammalia > Diprotodontia > Potoroidae > Potorous > Potorous gilbertii. The sequence continues at coordinate 618,509,459 of CM053770.1, read as the reverse complement.
TGGTTCTGCAACTTTCACTCAGTATCACTTCATACTAGTCTTTCTAGGGCTCTCTAAAGTCTTCCAGTTCATCATTTCTTATAGTGCAATAGTATTCCAATACATTCATATACCACAATTTGTTCAGTCATTTCCCAATTGATGGGCATCCTCTTGATTTCCAGTTTTTGGCCAGTACAAAGAGAGTTTTTATAAATATTTTTGTGCATATGGGACCCTTTCTCATTTCCAAGATCTCAGGGAAAACAGTCACAAAAGTGATACAGTAGCACATTTTTGTAGCCATTTGGGCATAGTTCCAAAATACTCTCCAGAATGTTTGTATCAGCTCACAGCTCCACCAACAATGAATTAGTGTTCCAACTCTCCCACATCTTCAACATTTATCATCTTCCTGTTTTGTCATGCTAGCCATGACAATAGGTGATAGGTGTGTTGTGGCATCTCAGAGTTGTTTTGATTCGCATCTTTTCAATCAATAGTGATTTAGAGCATTTTTTCATGACTATATAGAGCTTTAATTCCTTCCTCTGAAAACTGCCTGTGCATATCCTTTGATCATTTATCAATTGTGGAATGATTTGTATTCTTGTAATTTTGACTCAGTTCTCCAAATATTTTAGAAATGAGGCCTTTATCATAAACACTAGTTGTAAATTTTTTTTTCCAGTTTTTTGCTTCCCTCCTAATCTTGGTTGCATTGAGTTTTTGCCAAAACTGTTCAATTTAATGTAATCAAAATTATCCATTTTGCACTTTTCAATGTTCTCTATCTTTTGTTTGGTCACAAACATCTACATTCTCCATAAATCTGACAAATATACTATCCATTCCTCCCCAATTTGTTTATAGTATCAGCCTTTTTTTCCAAGACCAAATACACATTTGGACTTTATTCTTGTGTATGGTATCAGGCATTGGTCTATGCCCAGTTTCTACCACATTGCTATCCAGTTTATCCAGTAATTTTGTCAAAGAGTAAGTTCTTATCCCAGAATTTGGAAACCTTGGATTTATCAAAGAGTAGATTGCTATATTCATTGACTACTGTGTCTTGATTATCTTACATATTCCACTGGTCTACCACTCTGTTTCTTAGCCAGTACCAAGTGGTTTGATGATTGCTGCTTTATAATACAATTTGAGATCTGGTAGGGTTAGGCCACCTTCCCTAGCATTTCTTTTCATATTCTGGAGCTTTTGTTCTTCCAGATGAATTTTGATATTATTTTTTCTCTAAAAAATAATTATCTGGTAGTTGGATTGGTATGGCACTGAATAAATAAATTAATTTAGGTAGAATTGACGTTTTTATTATATTGGCTTGGTATATCCACAAGCAATTGATGCTTTTCCCGTTACTTAGATCTGACTTTATTTGTGTTCAAAATGTTTTGTAATTGTTTGTTTTGGCAGTTAGACTCCCAAATATTTTACAGTGTCTATCATAGCTTTAAATGAAATTTTTCTTTCTACTTCTTGCTCTTGGGCTTTGTTAATAATATATTGAAATGCGGAGTATTTATGTGGTTTTATTTTGTAACCTGCAACTTTGGCAAAATTGTTTATTATTTCAAGTAGTTTTTACTTGATTCTCTGGGATGCTCTAAGTATATCATCTTATCATCTACAAAGGGTAATACTTTAATTTCATTTCTGCCTATTTTTATTCCTTCAATTCTTTTTTCTTCTCTTATTGCTAAAGCTAACATTTCTAGTATCATATTGAATAACAGTGGTGATAATGGACATCTTTGTTTCATCCCTGGAAATGCATCTGGCTTAACCCCATTGAATGTAATGCTTGTTGATGTTTTTAGGTAGATACTGTTTATTATTTCATGGAAAGTTCCATTTATTCTTATGCTTTCCAGGGTTTTCAATAGGAATGGGTGTTGTATTTTGTCAAAACGTTTTCTCTGCATCTATTGAGATAATTATGTGGCTTCTGTTAGTTTTGTTGTTGATATGACCAATAATGTTAATAGTTTTCCTGATATTCAACCAGCCTTGCATTCCTGGTATAAATCCTACCTGTATTATTCTTAAAAATACTAATGTATTTTTCTTGTGATAAGTTGTTCTATTCTTTTGTTAATATCTTGTTTAAAACTTTTGCATCTATATTCATTAGAGAATTTGGTCTATATTTTTCTTTCAGTTCTTCCTGGTTTACATATCAGAATAATATTTGTATCATTTGTATCATTCCTTCTTCCCCAATTTTCCCAAATAGTCTATATAGTCTTGGAATTAACTGTTCTTTAAATGTTTTATAAAATTCACTTGTGAATCTTCTGACCCTGTATATTTTTTCCTAGGGGGTTCATTGATGGCTTGTTCAATTTCTTTTTATCAGATGAGGTTATTTAAGTATTCAAAATCCTCTTCTGTGAATCTAGGTATTTTATATTTTTTAAAATGATCATCTAACTCATTTAGATTGTCAAATTTATGGGCATACAGTTGGGCAAAGTAATTTCTAATTATTGTTTTAATTTTCTCCTCATTGGAGCTTAGTTAACCCTTTTCATTTTTGATATTGGTAACTTCATTTTCTTCTTTTTCTTTAATAAATTGATGAAAGGTTTATCAATTTTATTGGTTTTTTTCATAAAACCAACTCAGTTTTATTTATTACTTCAATAGTTTTCTTAATATGAAATTTATTAATCTCTCCTTTGGTTTTCAGTAGTTCTAATTTGGTATTTACTTGGGGATTTTCGATTTACCCTTTATCGAGCTTTTTCAGCTGTATACTCAATTCATGGATCTCTTCTTTCTCTATTTTATTCATGTAGGCATTCAAAGATATAAAACTTTCTTTAAGAACTGCTTTTGCAGTATCCCATAAGATTTGGTAGGTTGTCATATCATTGTCATTCTCTTAAATGAAGTTGTTGATAGTTTCTATGATTTGTTGTTTAACCCACTCATTTTTTAGGATTAGAATATTTGGTTTCCAATTAAGTTTTTTATTTATCCATAATCTTTGATTACATATAATTTTTATCACATTATGATCTGAGTAGGATGTATTGACTATCTCTGTTTTTCTGCACTGAATTTTGAGGTTTTTATGCCCTAGTACATGGTCAATTTTTGTATATGTACCATGTACTGCTGAGAAAAGGTATATTCCTTTCTATCCCCATTCAATTATTTCCCACCTTATCCAGGGTTTTATTCAATTCTTTAACTTCTTTCTAGTTTATTTGAGGTTAGATTTATGAAGTTAAAAGATGGGGAGGCTGAGGTACCCCACTAGTATAGTTTTGCTGTCTATTTCTTCTTGTAACTCCATCAACTTCTCCTCTAAGAATTTGGATTGTATACCATTTGGAGCATATATGCTTAGTAATCAAATTTCTTCATTGCTCATAGTAGAATATAATTTCCTTCCTTATCTCTTTTGATTAGATCTATTTCTGCTTTTGTTTTGTATGAGATTAGGTTTGCTATCTCTGATTTTTGTACATCAGCTGAAGCACAATATATTCTACTCCAACCTTCTACCTTTACCTTGTGTGTATTCCCCCATTTCAAATGTGTTTCTTGTAAGCAGCATTTAGAGTTAGGTATTTTGCAATGATATTGCTTGATTCTTTAGTTTGGGATTCCTTTCAGGAGGTGGACAGTAGATTCTTTTGATGACAATTTTGCCCTCTGGATCTAGGACTTCTGCACAGTTTTCCTTGATGAGTTCTTGGAAGATATTGTCTAGGATCTTTTTTTCATCATATCTTTCCAGTAGGTGAATAATTCTTAGATTTTCTGTCCTGGATCTATTTTCCAGGTCAGTTGTTTTTCCAATTAGATATTTTACATTTTCTTCTATGTTTACATTCTTTAGATTCTATTTGATTGATTTTCGATGTCTCGAGTAGCTTCTACTTGCCCAATTCTAATTTCTATCAAATACTTTTCTTCGGTTAACTTTTGCATCTCTGTTTCCACCCGTCCAATTATTCCTTTTTTGAGGGGGGGGCGGTGCAGCTGGATGGTGCAGTGGATAGAGCACCAGTGCAGAAGTTAGGAGGACATGAGTTCAAATCTCACCTCAGACACTTGACACTCAGTAGCTGTGTGTCCTTGGGCAAGTCACTTAACCCCAATTGCCTCATCCTGGACCATCTCCAATCATTCTGATGAACATTTGGTCACTGGATTCAGATGACTCTGGAGGAAAAGTGAGGCTGGTGACCTGCACTGCTCTCCCTCACTCAAAAAGAAAAGTCAAATGCAAGTCTTGTCATTATTTCTCTGACGGCATGGTCATCTTTGCAATGATATATTTCACATTATCTTCCATTTTTTCATTCTTTTGGTTTTGTTTTGTGATTTCTTGGTTTCTCAGAAAGTCATTAGCTTCCATCTGTTCTATTCTAATTTTGAGAGAGCTATTTTCTTCAGTGAGCTTTTGCACCTCTTTTTCCACTTGGCTGATTCTGCTTTTGAAAGCATTCTTCTCCTCATTGACTTTTTGAACCTCTTTTGCCAATTGAGTTAGCCTATTTTTCAAGGTGTTATTTTCTTCAGCATTTCTGGAGGTCTCCTTTATCAAGGTATTGACCTGTTTTTCATGCTTTTCTTGTATCTCTCTCATTTCTTTTCCCAGTTTTTCCTCCACCTGTCTAACTTGATTTTCAAAATCCTTTTTGAGCTCTTCCATGGCCTGAGCCCATTGGATATCGATTTCAGATCTTTGGGATACAGAGGCCTTGACTCTTATGTCTTTACCTGATGGTAAGCATTGTTTTTCCTCCCCAGAGAGGAAGCTTGGAATCATTTCTTCACCAAGAAAATAACTCTCTATGGTTTTATTTTTTTTCCCTTTTCTGGGCATTTTCCCAGCCAGTTACTTGACTTCTGAGATTCCTCTCCACCTCACCTTGCCTCCAGATCCACCCAGCTAGTGCTTGGGGTCTGAGATTCAAAGGCTGCTCCCCAGCCTCAGGGCTTTTGGCAGTAGGCCTGCCTTCTATTCAATGGGAGCTTATCTGCTGGTGCTCAGGTGGGGGCAGGGCCACCTCTCAGGCTCATTTCCCTCAGGGGGTTTATGCAGAGACCTTCTGTAATGGAGCTGCTGCTGAGCTCCTGCCTGCTCCAGGAGCCCCTGGCCGCCTGCTGCCTCTGCCACCGCCGCTGCCCCTGCCTCCTGAGCGGGCCTGAGTCCCGGAGAAACCCCGCTCCCCTCTCAGCCCGTCTCTTTCACTGACCTGTGAGTCTGTGGGTGGAGGGACCTTCATGGCTGCGGGAGATTCCTTCCCTGAAGCCTGCTGGGATCTGCTCGCTCCTCTCAGTGTCACGCGGCCAGGGCAGGGGAGGTCTCCGCTCCCGTCAGGGGTGCAATGGATCTTTGGGACCTTTGGTTTTTCAGGGCTCTCTGAAACGAAAATCTCCTTCACTGTGTTGCTGTGTGGCTTCCACTGTTCCAGAATTTGTTGGGAGTTCTTTTTAGAGGAGATCCATGGTCTGTGGGTTTGGAGCTAGCAAATGTGTGTCTTTCTACTATAGCATGGTCATCTTTGTCAACAAAGGACAAACACACACAATTATTCATTTTAAGGAGTTATTTTCTCCAGTTAGTTTTTGCACTTCATTTTCCATTTGTCCACTTTTTCCAGTTAGATTTTGTGCTTCCTTTTCCATTTGTCCAGTTATCCTTTTTAAGAAACTGTTCTCTTCAGTGAATTCTTTTCCCATATTTTTAAAATCATTGGCCAGTTTTTCTTCTATTTCTCTAATTTGGTTTTTAAAAGCCTTTTTGACCTCTTCCAAGAATGTTCTTTGGGCTTGAAACCAGGTCATATTCCCTTCTGAAGTTTCATATGAGAGTACAGTTTCAATGCTTACCTCTTTCGTATTTGTGTTTTGATCCTTGTTCCCATGGAAAAATTTTATGTTCATTTCTTTTCTGGCTTGCTTCTTGCTCACAATGATCACCCTTTTCCTGGCTTTTAAAGTAGAACTCTGCTTCTGAGGTACACAGGGGCTCTGCCTCACAGTTCTTGTGCCTTAAACTTGAGGTATTTTGTGTTGCAACCTCTGGTTCTTTCAGCTGGAATCTAAAATTTTGCATCTTATTTGGTGCTGAGCTGGCTGATGTTAGAAAGCAGAGGCCAGGTGAAGTTGTTCTGAGTTACCTTGGAGTTAGCTGGGTTAAGCATGGAAGACTGGTGGTCTGGCCACAGGAGGTCTCCTCTGCTGAGCTAAAGCATAGGCAAGCTTGGTGGCTTATGATCCCATCTGCTCTAGTGTCTGCCCAATTTCCCTGGGTGTTGAGGCATGCCTGGGGTCCTGGTGTTGGTGTTTGTGGGTTCCATCCCCCTAGGGCTCAGGATCTGTTCCTGGTTTGCTGAGGTGTGGCTGTCTGGCATAGCTCTAGTCCTGCACTGGTCCCCTTCAGTCACACTCCTTAGCAATTTTTCAAGCCTCACTGGTTACTTTTTACCCCTTACCCTGATTCCATTGTTCCAAGATTTTTCCTGGGGAAATAATCTCTGGGATCTTCAAGGTCCACAAGGGGAGGGAGATAGCAATTACCAATCACTATGCCATCTTGACTCCCAGAAGTTCAAGTAGGTAATTTACAGACATTTAATCTGTGGGCTGATAGTCTCAGAAGCAACTGTTGCATTTACCTGGGATTTTGCACTTCTCTCTCACTCGGTTCCAGTTGACTCTCATCCTGAGCTGATATATTTGAGAACCTACAGCAGGTCTGCAACTTCAGATCACCTGTGGCTTCCTGCCCAACCCTGCCACAGTAGTGACTATGCTGGTATAGCCTGGGCACTGTCCACTCCTCGAACCCCGTGCAACATATCCTTTTCATCAACCTTCCAGTCTGTCCTGGGCCGGAAATCTGCTACAGTCTGTCTCCTATTGGATTCTGCCCCTCTAAATTCCATTCAGATTCTTTCTTTAGATGCATCTGAGGGAATTTGTCTTAGAGTTTGGGTGAGTAGTTGCTCTCACTCTGCCATCTTGACTCTGCACTCTCTACTCTTCATTTCTTATAGCGCAATAGTATTCATAAACCATACATTGCTTAACCATTCCTAAAATGATAGGCATCCCCTCAATTCTCAATTCTTTACCACCACAAAAAAAGATTTTCTCTGAATATCTTTGTACTTGTGGATCCTTTTCACTTTTTTATGATCTCTTTGGCATACACAGTTTTGTTACCTTTTGGATATTATTCCAAATTGTTCTCCAAAACGTTTGGATCAGTTTACAGCTGATCCAACAGTGCTTTAATGTGCCAACTTTCCTATATCATCTTCAATATTTATCATGTTCCTTTTTTTTGTCATATTAGCCAATCTGATTGGTTGGTTGTTGTCCTTCATCTTCAAAAAGGACCAAAATGACATCACCACACTAAAGCGAAATTTCAATATGTCTGACTGTAGCTGATCAGACCAATATGAGCTCAGAATACTCTACCACAAGTTGGACACAGATAGTCCATGTGAATATTTGGGGTGAATATCCCAAGTTTGAGTGTCCTCCATTTACTTTATACTGTATCAATTCTGCTTTGCTCAAAGAGCTCAGCATCCTTTCTGATGTGGGCATGCCATGTTGAATGGTCCTGTGACAGTGTCTCCCATGTTGCACAGACAATACCAAAGTTCTTGAGGGAGACCTTGAGAGTGTCCTTGTATCTCTTCTTCTGGCCACCATGTGATCACCTGCTCCATGCAAGTTCTCCATAAAATAGTCTTTTTGGCAAGCATACATTTTGCATGCAAGCAATGTAGCCAGCCCATTGGAGTTGAGCTCTCTGAAGCATAGTTTGAATGCTTGGTAGTTTAGTTCGAGCAAGAACCTCAGTGTCTGGCACCTTATCAAGTCAAGAGGCCTAGCAATGGCTCAGGATGCAGCAAATTAACTTGGCGTCTTTGGTGTCTAATGAAGCTCTAAGCACGCCACATTGCCTGCTTCATCTGTCTTCATGGCCATTGGAACAAATTGTTTTCATCCACCCATTCCACCAGATGCTTGGTGTATACACCCCCCTAACTCATCAATGGGTTTGAGAACCCTTGGTTACCCTCAACTTGGTTTGGCCCATCTGCTGAAAAGGTTTGCAAGGATGTGGATACTGCACATACTGCAGCTTTTTGGAGCCACAGGTGAGAGGTAGAACAGGTGTACATCAAAAGTGGAAAGAACCCAGAAAAGGGCTTGGCAGCCATCACACCAAAGGTATTAGTCCTCCCTGAACACACCCTATAACACAGTCAATCTGATAGGTGTGAGGTGATACCTCACAGTTATTTTAATTTGCATTTCTCTAATTAATAGTCATTTACAGCATGTTTTTCATATGACTATAGATAACTTTGATTTCTTCATCTGAAAATTGGCTGTTCAAACCCCTTGATCATTTATTAATTGGGAAATTGTTTATATTTGTATAAATTTAACTAAGTTCTCAATATATTTGAGAAATGAGGCCTTTTCCAGAGACATTTGTTTCCCATATTTCTGCTTCCCTTTTAATCTCAGTTGCATTGATCTAGTTTAAACAAAAAGTTTTAATAAAATCAAGATATTCTAGTTTGTATTTTTATGTCTTGTTTAGTCAAAAGTTCTTCACTTCTCCACAAATTTGGCAGGTGAACGATTCCTTCCCCTCTATGGTATCACTCTTTTTATCTAAATCATTTACCCATTTTGACATTATCTTTGTATATGGTATAAGATGTTGGTCTATACTTAGTTTTTGTCATACCATTTTCCTAACAGTTTTTGTCAAATAGTTAATTTTTTACCCCAGATGCTGGAGTCTTTGGGTTTCTCAAATAGTAGATGTAGTCATTTGCTATTGTGTCTTGTATACTTAGTCTATTCCACTGATACATCACTCTATTTCTTAACCAGAAGCTGCTAACTTTGAGGATTACCACTTTACATTATAGTTAGAGATCTGGTAGGACTTGTCTACTTTCCTTGGCATTTGTTTTTCATTAATTCCCTTGATATTCCTGATCATTTGTTCCTCAGGATGATGTTTTAAAATTTTTTTCTAGCTTTACAAAGTAGTTTTTTGGTAATATGATTGTTACTATACTGAAAAAGTAAAGTAGAATTGTCATTTTTATTATATTGGTTTGGCCTACCCATGAGGAATTGATATTTTTTTCTAATTGTTTAGATCTGACCTTATTTGAGTGAAAAGTGTTTTGTAATTGTCTTCATATAGTTCCTAGGTTCATCTTAGTAGGTAGACTCTCAAGTATTTTATATTGTTTACAGTTATTTTGAATGAAATTTCTCTTTTAATCTCTTGCTGCTGGTCTTTGTTGGTAATATATAGGAATGTAGATGATTTATGTGAGTTTATTTTATACCGTACAACTTTGCTAAGGTTATTAATTATTTCAAGTGCTTTTTTTTAGCTGATGCTCTAATATTCTCTAAGTATACCCTCATATCATCTGCAAAGAGTGATAGTTTTGTTTCCTCATTCCCTGTTCTAACTCCTTCAATTTTTTTTCCTTCTCCTATTGCTATAGCTAGTATTTCCAGTATAATATTGAATACTGAATACTAGTCGTGATAATGGACTCCTTTACTTTACTCTTGTTCTTACCTAGAAGTCTGTTAACTTAATCCCATTATAGATAATGCTTCCTAATAGTTAAAGACAGATAGTACTTAATGATTTTAAGGAAAGCTCCACTCATCCCTGTGCTCTCTAGTGTTTTTAAAAGGAATGGTGCTATATTTTGTTACAAGTTTTTTTCTGCATCTCTTAAGATAATCATGTGATTTCTGTCAAATTTGTTACTGATATGATCAATTTTACTGATAGTTTTCCTAAAACTGAACCAGCCTTGCATTCCTGATATAAATCTCACCTGGTTATTGGGTATGAGTCTGATAATATATTGCTATAATCTCCTTACTAGTATCTTATTTAAATTTTTTGCATCAACATTTGTGAGGAAAATTGGCCCACAGTTTTCTTTCTTTGTTTTGAGTCTTCCTGGTTTAGACATGCTGTATTTGTATCATTAAAGGAATTTGGTAGGACTCCTTCCCATATTTTCCCAAATAGTTTCTATAGTATTGGAATTGTTCTTTAAATGTTTGGTAGAATTTATTTGTAAATCCATCTGGTCCTGACGATTTTCTTTCTTTTTTTTTTTTAGGTAGCTCATGGATGGTTTGTTCAATTTATTTTTCTAAAATGGAGTTAAGTATTCTATTTTCTCTTCTGTTTATCTGACCAACTTGTATTTTGGCAAGAATTCATCATTTCATTTAGATTGCTAGATTCTTTGGAATACAATTGGGCAAAATAGCTTTTAATTATTGCTTTAATTTCCTCTTCATTGATGGTGAATTCACTCTTTTCATTTTTGATACTGGTAATTTAATTTTCTTCCTTCTTCTTTTTTAAATCAAATTAACCAGTGGTTTATCTACTTTATTGTGGATTATTTTCCTAAAACCAACTTTTGGTTTTGCTTATTAGTTCAATGGTTTTCTAACTTTTCATCTCTTTCTTGATTTTCAGAATTTCCAATCTGGTGTTTAATTAGAGTTTTTAAATAGTCTAGGCATAAGGTGATGAGGGCCTGTGATGTCAGAAGAGAGAAAAGTGTAGTTGGAAGAGAGAAGAGTGTATGTTTATGAGGGGTGTTACAAAGGAAAAATCAACAAGCCCTGACAACAGATTGGATGGGGTTGGGGTCAGGGAGCGTGTTGGGAGAACAAAGAATAAAAGTAGGTGACCAGATTGTAAGCCTCGGTATCTGGAAGAATCCTTTCCTTTCATCCATGCCTTTAGCAGCTCCCCAATTCATTAGCAGCCAGAGCATCCCTGGCTACTTGATGGGTTACTAAAGACCTTACAGGAAGGTGTAAAAGTATTTATTCTTTTTATTTTCCCAGATCCCTCCTCCTGAAATCATTGAAAACATAAGAGATATGAAATGTCCTTCAAAATTTCAGTGATAAATGACAATCATAGGAAATTACATCTGAGTGTTTGTATTCATAGATTTCTAGGAACTATGAAGAACATCTCTACTTCATCCACATAAAGCAGGATAAATTATCAAAGTTGCTATTGGGCTCTTTGTATCCCTAATATTTAGCATAGTATCTGACAAATCAGAAGTGCTTAATAAATGTTTGTTTCCTGACTGGATAAATGATATATTGTTTGAGCTCAGTAATACCTCTAATAGAAAAAAGAGGAATTTTTAAAGTTTGACTTATGCAAAGAGTTGCTGCATTCTTTCTTTAATTTTGTTGGTTTGACACACCTGAGATGGGAAGCAAACCTCGAATTTCATCGATGTAGATGAGTTACTCATGTAGAAATTCCTTCAAGATATATAGATCAGTCTCTAGTCTTAGAAAATCTGCCTGGGACACTTTGATGTTCAGTAACTTGTGCAGGATCACATAGAATATCTCAGATGCAGGACTTGAATCCAGATCTTTCTGACTCCGAAGCAGTCCTCTTACACCCTGCCTCCCATGCCACTAAGTAATAGGCTCTTAGAAGTCAAATCTATGACTGAGATAACATTAAATATAAAGGACACACACATTCTCCACTTTTATTTTGAAACAACCATATAATAAGCATGGTTTCCTATAATAATCAAGGGACCTGAAAAGAAAAGAACTATTATAGTCATTTAAAAGAAGAGAAAAGAATTAAGAATATACCTCAAGGTTCATTCAATACAGTGACAGATGGGGATGGAAGGAGGAAGGGAGAGAGAGAGAGAGAGAGAGAGAGAGAGAGAGAGAGAGAGAGAGAGAGAGCACTCCTGCAATGCTCTTTAGTTTAAATTAAAAGATAATGAATTTTGAGGCAGAAGAAATCTTACTGAAAGTGTGCCTAACCATTGGGGGTCCACGATTAAATTCACAAGTTTGTGATTTAAAAAAATATTTTGATGACTATATTTCAATATAATTGTTTTCCTTTGTAATGCTATGTTTTCTATTTTGTGCATTTTCAAACATGATTTTACTAAGGGGTCTATAGGCTTTTCTAATCTGGGAAGGGAGTCATGACATAAACAGGTTAAGAACTCCTGACTTGAAGACTATCAAGTTTTATCCCCTAATTTTATAGATGAGAAAACTAAGGTGCTGAGAATTTTAAGAGGGTTACCAAGGACACACAGAGCATGACTGAGATGAAGTTTTCCTGGCTGACCCCAGCACTCTCACTGCTTTACCACATAGCGGCCAAGGTTACAAGAACTTGGCTGATAGTGGTATTGAAAGGTGACATGGTAAGGAATGGAGCTCTAGGAATGTCAAGGGGTCGCAATCTGCAGTATACATGCAACACTGAGCATAATAGCAGATGACTGAAGTATTCAAGTGCTGACATAAGAGAATCTTATAGAAATGTGCACAGACAATATGTGAAACACTATTTTTATAATTCAGTGAATTAGATAAAATTTGCCCATGTAGCATATATTACGATAAAAACTTGTAAAGTGTCTAAGATCCTTCAATGACTTGAGAATCGTAGAGGTGAACAGTACCAAAATAAAATCTTTATCAAACACCCAATAATTCATCTTTCCAGTCTTTGCTGAAAACTTTTGATACAGGGAAGCCCACTACCTCTTAAGGCAACTCATTGAATTCTTGCATTGTTATAATTCATAGGAATTTTTCCTACACATTAAATCCAAATTTCCCTATTTACAACTTCCATCCAGTATGCTTGGTTATACCTTTTGGTACCAAACTTAAATAATCTAATCATTCTTCAAGGGAACAGCCCTTTAAATATTTGAGTATGGCTAAGGTGATTCTCTTGTCTTCTCTTCAGGCTTCAATAATCCCAGTTACTTCACCCAGTCCTAACAACAGGGACTGCAAGCCCTTTATCACCCTAATTATCCTCTCCTGGATGCTTTCTAGATTTTAATTACTTCTTAAGATGTGATGTTAAGAATTGACCATTATTCTTCAGCTTTTCCTCTTCCATGATGTTGGGAGCAGTTCTTCTTTCAATGCTTCCCAAGACTGGTTTAATTGGTGAGTTTGCAGCCAATTAAAATTCCCAGATCTTTTTATCTGAGGAACTGCTATCAACCCATGCATACCTCACCTGTGTTGAAGTTCCTTTTTTAATCAAAATATAAGACTTGTTAAGTTTTATATGATTAGCTAAATATTTTAAGTCAAATATTCTAACCTGTCAAGATCTTTCTGTATTACGACTTTCAACCAATGTAGCAACCTTCTTAGCTCTGAGTTATTTACAAATTTGATATATATATATATATATATATATATATATATATATGTATCTAATTTTTTTATCTTTATATGTATGTAAAAGAGTTGCTTCTTAACAGCTCAGTTCTTAATCACAGGGAAGGAATTTATAATGAGTGGTTAAACCATGTTGTGAACCAAATATATATCTTATAATTTTTATATGGAATAAACCATAAAGAACCTTAAAATGTCACTGTATTTTAACATCTGTATTTTCAACATCTATATTTTAGATTGAAGAAAAAAAGGATGAGACATTACATGATTGTTGAAGGTCACAGAGTCAGTTTATGGCAGAGGTAAGTATTGAACTCTGGTTTCCTGACTTTAAATAAAGTTTCATTCCTGCTACAATTTCTATCTATCTATCTATCTATCTATCTATCAATCTATCTACTTTTAATATAAAATAAACAAGCACTTTATGGGATAATTGCTAAATTAGTATGAGATTTTTTGTCAGATGTATCATATGTTTTTAATTAAATACATTTTAGAATATAACAAAATAATCAGCTGAAAAAAGCTAATACCTTCACATTTTGCTCCTTGTACTTCAATTTATTTAAATTGTGATGAAATACATAAGCTCACCAGAGCAGTAAATACAAGGAATTTTTTTTTTTTGCAGCATGAATGAAGTTTTGATGCTCAGATTAGTCTAAAAAAAAAGTATACTAAAGGCCTATCAAAGCATTTGACCTCTATTTGTTCATCAAGTCCAGATGTTGTCTCTAACTAGCTGTGTGAACTTCAACAAGATCTTCAGAATTCTGAGTCTCAGTTTGCTGTTTTTCTTTTTTTTTAAATGAAGGAGATCCATCAGATCAGTGATCATCAAACAATTGCCCAAGGGCCAAATATGACCTGTCACCTATTTGACCTAAAAGTTAAGGATATTTTTTCCATTTTAAAATGAAATTTTATTTTACTTAAATGCAATGGGAGAACTTGACCTTTTAGGCTAAGGTCTTTTTAGGTATGCACTTAAAGTACTTAAAGTAAATAGGCCTCTTTAAAAAGTAGTTAAGGGATGGCCCCTTTAAATAGAAAAGAAAAAAATCAAGCAAGCAAACTGGAAGGGGCAGGAGGCTCAGGGTTGTTGTTTTGACCAGAAATATTTACTATTTACATTCACTGTAAACCAGGAGGATCCAGAGTGGAGCTTGGGCAGGGACCCATTGTTGTTCAATTTATGGACTTCAGAGTGCCCTGGGTCTAAGGTTTTATGGAAGAAAAGGAAGGAAGGAAGGAGGGAGGGAGGGAGGGAGGGAAGGAAATCTAGTCAGTAAATCTTGAGTTAACTGGACAGCTTCTGGCCATCAGAATTTACCTTCTTTTGGAGAGGACAAGGAAGAGGAGAGGAAGATGTTGAGAGAGAGGATGAGCTGAATTATCCAGGTAGCTGGGTCCCCATTCAGGCAGCATGGTCTACTCACAGGTTATGTTTGTTTTCAAAGAGAACCATGATATCAGAGAAATGATGACATGACTTGCACTTGACTTTGTTTTGAGTGAGGGAAGGCTGTGCAAAGCTTTGCTTTCTCCTCCTGAGCCACAGTTAGAGGGAACATTCACGTTGATGAGAACAATTTACAATCAATCAATGAATCAATAACACCTACTATATACCTGATATTGTAGTAGATACTTGGGATACAAGCATAAACAATGAAACAAGCAATGCTTGTAAGGAACTTACATTCTAATGGGAGTGACAAGTAAAATATATGAAACATGAATATAAAGAAAATAAATATTAAAAAATATGAAAAGTGTTAACTAATACAAAGGAGTTTGGGAGGAGGACCACTAGAAGTTGAGAGAATTGGGAAAAGTTTTGAAGAGAAGACGATATTTGTGCTATGTCCCAAAGAAAGTGAAGGACTCTATGAGGAAAAGAAACGAGAGAGTACTTCCCAGGTATATAGGAAAATCGGTGCAAAGGTGCAGAAATCAGAAATAGAATATTGAAGGTTAGAGGGGAGGAGCCAAGATGGCGGAGTAGAAAGACACATATGCGAGCTCTGAAACTACAGCCCATAAAAAAATCTGTAAAGAAGAACTCCTAACAAATTCTGGAACAGTAGAAGCCACAGAACAATGGAGTGGAGGAGATTTCTGTTCCAGAAAGACCTGAAAAACCCTCACTAAAGGTCCGTAGCACACGGGACCAGAGCGGAGCCCAGCCCTGCCCAGGCCCACACAGCACGGGGAGGAACAGATCTGAGCAGGCTTCAGGGACAGAATGTCAAGCAGCCACGAAGGTCACTCAACCCACAGGCACACAGGTCAGTGAGAGAGACTGTTTGGTGGGCCGAGAGGGGAGCAGGGTGTCTCCATAACTCAGGC
>CM053770.1:618450195-618493314 GCA_028658325.1 Potorous gilbertii | reverse complement strand
CAAATGGGGAGAAAATTTTGGAACCCAAAATCTTGTGAAAATTAATGTAAAAAGTTAAATAAATTTATTAATAAAAAAAAGTATGGAAAGTCCTCTGCAAACCTTCAAACCCTATGTAATGATAATAACCATCAGAAAAAAGAGGAGGAGAGTTTGTTATGCTTTAAAGGTTTGCAAAATGCTTTCCAAATATGAACTCACTTTACCTTTATATCAGCCCTAGAAGTTTGTTTGCTGTCATGACTCCCATTTTTCAGATGAAGAACCTGAGGCAAACAGAGTGCAAGTGACTTGCATGTGGTGATACAGCTAAGTGAGTGCTGAGTCTGGATTTGAAGTCAGGTCTTCCTGACTCCAGAACTGGTGCTCTATCCACTGTACCACCTCGCTCCCTCTGATAAAAGTTAGCTCTTATTTTTTAATTCAACTCCAAGTATATTTATTATGTACAACCCAATTTTTTTTCAGAATCTTTCCTTTAACTCAGTGGGCCAGAGCCATGCCATAGAGATTTTCAGTGATTAATGGTATCTCTGTGCCTTGCTTATTATATCTCTTAAGTAATGTTTAGAATGTTCAGGTTGTCTATCAGTGAATCCGGGGGTACTGATTGAGGTTAAAGACATAGAGCAGTTATCTGCTTAAAAATTCGAATTAATCTGACTTCTTCAATTCAGGAGCTTCCTTCAGTGATGTTCATCACAACTCATCCATACATACCCTTTCTGTGATCTCATTCAGGACCTCCTTTAGGAGGTTCACCCAACTAAGTGGAATGTCTTCACTTTCTCTTGACACCATTAAAATACTCCTGGATCTCTCTGGTTACCCACTTGTAATCCCAGACTTTCACCTTGTGACTTTCCCATCCTCTGTTCAAGTCCCATAATCACCTGATGGCATTCTTTCCTCTTATTCTTTTTTGGGAGTTCTAAACTAATTATATTTGTCAACCTGCTCATAGTATTACAGAGGACAGAAGGGAAAACAACACAATAGAACGTAATCCCAACCCACATTACCAGTAAGCACAATCTGATTCCTTTTCTCTTCATAGTATTTTAACCCTTAAATCCATTTAAGGCTTTAAAATTTAAATAAGCAAGGTTTGGCTAAATATCTGTGTAGTTGAAGCACTGGAATTTCAGTATCTGAATTCCTGTTCTTCTCATCTATGGAATTCTCTGATGAAAGATTGACAACCAAAGTTGCCCTTACCATTGCTGCTAGATTCCTACACAGTAGCTGTCCTACAGATCAGCCATGTACTTCCCTTGCCTCAACTTGTAGTATGCTTTCAGACTTCTTCCCTTCATCTCTTCTGTGCTGTTGTTATGCATAAACACAATGGCTTTCACCATAACCATATTCTATACATAATTCACATATGATTCTTTGCCTCTCTCTGTACAAAGGCTAGGAAATGAACTGTTGCTTGCTTGTTTCCTCTTCTGTCTAGCATAAATAGCTAGAATGTGAAAGGGATCATGCCACAGAGGGGACAAAGATGAACTAAAATGTATCATACTCTCCCTCTCCTATATCCAAAATATATATTTATATATTATTTTGTATTATACATCTATTCTCTTTGTAATAGATTGTAAACCAATAGATTAAAGAGACTTTTCCTTATACAACTTTGTATAAACAATAATTGTTGTTCAAAATATATTTATTAAATAAATATTTTTTGATGATGAATCTAGTAACTAGTATTTATAAAAATGTCATATAAATAATATACATATTAACGTCCTTGTTCTCTCCCATTAAGTGAATAATCAATAGAGTTTAATCTGAAATACCTGAAAGACTGCTAATAAGACAGTTATAATTATTAAATGATTTTAAAATATCTATAACTTTTTAAAACTACATAACTCTAAGCTTTTTCTTTAAACCTTAACAAAAATCAATACCTCCTTTCTGGTAAGAAGAAAATTCTTACAAAAGAAATGCATTAATTATGTTTCTATATTTTAGGTAGGCTTTTTCATTGAGTTTAATGTTAATACAATTAAAGGTTACAAAATTCAATTGTTCTATAAGTTATTTAGGCAGATTATAATTTGGACTAATTTGGCTTCTTTTTTGAATGAATTAATTACTAATCATCGCTATCTATGGACAATGCTTGAGCAGCTTCCTCTGCATAGCAATTTGCTATCAACTGAACTAATAAAATAAATTATAGGATTTAAAGCTGATAGGGAACTTAGAAATCATCTTTTCCAATGTTTTTTTTCCCAAAAACCATAAAGCCCTGCTATTTTACAGATTAGGAAACTGAAGCTCTAAGAGGGTAAATTGCTGAAGTTCACATGGGTAACATTGCCAGAATCATGAGTTGAACTCAAGACTTTTGCCTCCAAATCCTAAACTTGAATGTTTGCATGATAAATTTGATTTTCACCAAAAAAAAATGAGTTCTTGAGATTTTTTTTTTGTTTTTATACAAATACAAGAGATAATTCATGGAAAATCTAGAGTACACTGAGACTGAATTACTTTTTTGGGGATTTTGTAATATAATACCTAGAAAGAGCCAGCTTTATTCTATTAAGACAATAACAAATCAAGAGCATAGATGGATAGATGGATGGATAGATGGACTGATGGATGGATGGATGGATGGATGTGGAAAATGGAGTTTGTTCAGGATCATGGTCTTCCAACTGTAGGAAGTTTTAATAGTCATTGACTCCAATTCCTTCATTTAACAATTTCAGAAACAAACTAGCATGGTTAAGTGACCTGACCAAGGTCATATATCTTGTAAGTTTCAGTGTAAGCATTCAAATCCTCTTATTTCAAACTGAGTACTCTTTCCCTACAGTGTTGCTTCCCTGCAGTGTTAGATAAATAATGAGACAGGAAAGGAAAATGTTCCAAATTTTATTTTGCTAAGGGTTAATAATTGATGATGAAACTGTGACTTGACAAAGAAGAAATGGAACTTCATTTTTTGGGGTGTGGGAGAGTGTGGAGAATTGAAAGCACCAAATAAGAAAAGAGAAATGCTACACTGTTGTATTGAGAGACTTCCTATGTAACAGCATTGATTCATGACAAAAGATTTTTTTTTCTGGATGCTATGGGCAATAAAAGTAAATGGTGATTCATTCAGCTGGGACATTAATCATGCAGATTTAGATAGTCACTATGCCTATTTTCTTTGGTGACTTAACTTAAAGGTCCATGGGTTATAGCTACTTTCCAAAGGAGACGAAAATGAATTATAAAATAAAAGAGGTGACCTCTGATGGGCATAGACTCTGGTCTTTTTCTCTTTGTGATATGGATGAATGATTTATATAATACTGATAGAGTACAATGCAACTTCTGCTGTTTGATATTTTGATTTTTGTATACCCACTAGAAAGGTGAGAATCCAGTGGAATATGGTCCTAATTATAATGTTAAAATCCCAAACTATGTCAACCTAGCCTTTTTTGTTTCTAGCCTTTTACTCTATGTGCACAAACACAAACCAATTCAACCTTTTTGGCTGACTTAATGGACTGCCAAAATCATATACCTCCTTAAAAGTTCAGCTTTATCTATGAAATGTTCCCAGTTAATCAATCATCTTTTTCTCATCATATATCACATCACATGATACTGTACCAATCTTGTATTGTTTTGAATTTAGTTTTTTATGTATGCCATTATCTCCCTAATAGATTGAAAGTCCTATCTATGAAGGCAGAAATTGAGTATATCAGGCTTTTTTAACATTTTATCAGCTTTTATTTCATCAGTATTTTGAGGGAAATCTGAATTTGGGGTCTTGAGGGCAAGGGTTAAAAAATAACTGCTCAAGAAAAAAAATCTAAAAACTAACATCAAGAATGATCCAAAATCCATAAGCATGAATACTTGAAGTGAAACAACAAAATCAGAGTCACTAAGTTTGGTTTACTACATGAGAAAGTAAGTGGAGTTCTGGGTAGAAATAACTAAATTTATTCTCTGTTTTTGGTAAATTTGCTCATTTGTCTGCTTTTAGTTTCTGGGCAGCTTTTATCAGCAATCACACAGACAGAAACACTCATATATACATCCACCTACACACACACACACACACACACACATATCACACACCCCTTTACCATGTGTATTTCTTTATCTTTACCAATATGGGGACAGAATCTCATTCTCTCCTCAGGGCTTGCCCTGCTGTGTGCATACAAGATTTGTGGTGCTGTGATACACGAAAAATTTCAACTAGGTTGAATGCATAGAAGTTCTGAGCAGGTTTCCAAGTTATTTTTTAGCTTGTATCCATTTCAGGCAATCTGATACTGGAGATTCTCATGTCTTTATCAAGAATCTAAGATCTGATAGACTTCCAGGATCATAAATATAGACCCAGGAGTTAATCTTATAAGTTATTCACTTCAACCTTCTCATTTTACAAATGAGGAAGAAATTGAAGCCTAGAGAAGTCTTAAGGTCGCACAGACCAATGTGGCAAAATTGGTATTCAAACCCTAACTTTTTAACTCCAAATTCCATGCTCTTTCCAATGAACCACACTCTATCATTTATTTGGATGGGAGCCCTTTTTGGTGATCTTACATCACTGGTAAAGAACAAGAGACAAGTTTGGGGGAACATTAAATGAGCCCTAACTGATGTGAAGAATTCTAACATAAGACCACTAGATTCCTAAGAGTTCTTCAGCTCTTAGTGATGGGTTACTCATTGTTAAGTAGTTTGTTTGTTGTTTTTTTCAGGTTCTTGATTGTATTTTTTTCTGAAGTCATCAGCCCATTCATTAAGTACATATACACAGTATATGTAAATATATGTGTGTATATATGTGTGCATATATAAAAAGTAGACAAATATAAAGGGAGTATATATTATATACATTTCTGTTTATGTGAGTATACACAAATATGTTCAAGTGTATATACACATATACATATATTTGTCAGGAACAATAGTGTTTACAAAGATTAAGACTATATTAGTGAGATTCACTTTTAGCAAGTCTATTCTATCATACTGTCAAAAAGGAATGGTGTATGTAGATCAAATATACATATTTGAGACAATGTTGGCAATGTTAATGAAAATCCTCCCATAGCCGTAACATCAATACAGTGGGATTTATCTGAAGTGATTCTAAGTAGATCTCTTTTTTCTTAGTATCTTTCCCTTTTAAAATTGTATTTATTTATTTATTCTGAACTAAATAAAATAAAAAAATAAAATAAGCATTTCTGTACCAGAGAAGAATAGAAAAAAAGATGATTGCACATGAAACTTCAAAGCTGTTACATACAAGTTGATATTCTTTTAAATATATAATAAAGTTACCATGTAAATTTATCTTTTTTTCTTCCCTCCCCCATCCACTCTAGAGATGGCTACCACTACATACAAATTTGTAACTACATAAAACCATTCTATACACACTTTTATTTATCAGTTTATTCTCTAGATTTCTCATGTGCCTCAAGATTAGGCAACTGACTTTCCAAAGATGGTAGTAGGACTTCCATTGTTTACCTCCCTTAAGAAGGGTATCTCACACTTGGTTGTCCACAATCCTGGAACAAAACCAAGGTAAATTATATAAAGAGTCCAATATGGGAGCAAACTCTTATTCTAATATTAAAATAAAATGAAGAGAAATTGGGTCCTGGCTGGGGGTGAGGGTGGGGTGGATACTATACAAAGGTAATCTATAATTCCCAAATAAAAATTTACTGAAACACATTCTACAAAAGTGCCCACTCTCCTTTTCACAGTAAGATCTTTTGATCCTTAAATAAGATGCCAAATTGCTTAATAATTATCTTTGTGCAAGTACTTAATTTGCTCATGTAGAAAAAACACATAATTACAAGGTCGAGTTGAAGAAGAAAAGGATAAAAAAAAGAATAATTCTGATATATTTTAAGCAAGAAAAAGTAAGTTGTCAATGATGTCTAAGTATTTTGAAATTTGAAAAATAGAGAGAATATGTATTTTTTTTAATTTGAAGAACTCATATGACATTTGTGTATACTTGAACTTATCTTCCTTTCTCTCTTTCCAAAACCCAGTGTGACCTCCAAAAGTCTCACTCATTAACGTAACTTAGTTATGATCCCAAATGGGGCATTATTTTCTCTGTGTCTAAATTCTCACTATTTTCGAGAATTGCCAGACTCAGAATTTATTTTCCATAACCAGGAGATTTAATGCACTCTAGGAAGAATTGTCAATGGAACACTGGGAAAATTATATTTCCTTCTCTAGCCTCTTTTGCCAGAGTACCATTACTGTGATTGTCAGCCTCTACTTTTATCCACATTGCTTTATCTCTCTTTGTATGAACATTTTCTCTTCCTTACGAGGTTTAGCACTACTTATGGCCTTTCTATTAGCATGTTCTTTTTCTTAATGTGATATATTTTACTCTTTGAGATTCTTATGCCAAATAATGATGAAAATAATCGTTTACATCTATAGACAGAACAAGGGAGAAATTCTGTCCCTTTGTGATGGTATTTACTATAGACATAAAAATTTCATTTATACAGCATTTTATATTCTATACATGCTTTTCCACTTTATCTCATTTGAATATCCTAATAACCTTTCCAAGTTGGAACAAAATGTACTCTTGTCCAAATTTTAAAAATGAAGAAACTAAACATCAATGAAATTAAGATATTCTTCCATCATTACACAGTTAATTAAGTGTTGAAAATAGAAGTCAAACTGAGGGATCTCTTAAATTCAAGTACTAAGCTCTTTCTAGACCATATTGTTTAAAGACTAAATTTTTACATCAGACCAGTTCAGTGACAAAACCCAAGCCAATCATCATTCAGCATTGTGGAGGTATAGAAAATGTCTGGAGGAGTCCTGGGAATTTCCTAACCAACTTTTTTGGCACAGACATATTAGTGGACATCATACCAGACATATAATGAGTTTTGTAGACTTTGAAGTTATGGAAGATGGATATCTACTATATAAAATCCATGCAGATTGTCTCAGTGAGGAGCCTACCTGTCAAAATAAGTTTTAAGGTCTATATGGATCCCTTGGAGATGGGGTTTATGAAGGGTAGGTTACTTGAATTCCTAGAAACTGTTGTTCTTTTCCCAACATAAGTGGGTATGAGAGACATTCAGAATGCTGCCACAAATATGGAGAACTACATGGATCCCTGAAAATATGGGATTCACTGGAGTGAGGGGGAGGTTGTCTTGATGGTAGATGGGTATAGGTATGAATCCTTTGCATTTTCTGTTGAGGAAAATTAAGACTAGTCTATATTTCATATTTTCTTTGCCTAATGCTTGAACAGTATTGTCAATTTTCTTTTTCTTGTTTTTTTAATTGTAGAAGAAAGCAACATATGAACCAAATTCTGATTTACCCAGACAGGTAAGATGCAGGGTAGGGACAAGAATAAAAGAAAGAGTTACTTATAGCAAACCATTCAATATTGTAACTGGTCAATGTAAAACTAGAATTCTATCCTGAACCACAGGTTACATTATCAATCTCTGAAAGACTCCAGGAGTATTGCAAAATCCATATGGAAGAAGTCACCACATCCTCAATTATAATGGCAGGCTAATTGGCTCTCTGAATTACAATTTGCATGCTAACACCGCTACAATTTTGGCCACACACACACACACACACACACACACACACACACACACGCATTAATTGCCTAATAAGAGTAGGTGAGCTGGTAACAAAACTGACCTGGTCTAACTTGTCCTAGATTAGTGTAGATAAATTCTCCAAAAACTGAAACAGAAGAGCAGGGCACTTTGTGTCATATTCTCCCACAGCTCCTTGCCCCTGTTCAAACAATCAGATCTTCTAGTTGGGAATTCTCCTACTCTTAGGGAAATATAAGAAATATCCTTGTTGCCTAAAGGAACTCCTCTGCATTGTCTAGTAGAGAGGTACCTTCAGTGAAGCTAGGAGTAGCACAGAAGACAAATAGTAAAGATGACGTAGTTGAAACCACATTAGACAAGTCTATAGGGAATACTCACAGAGTGAAAACCAGAAACAATTTGCACTGGTCCAACTTTGGAAAGGGCTTTTGTCCATCTAAAAGTCTTAGGGTTAAACAAGGTGTTACCAGGACTTTGACTACAGCCTCATCACTTCCCTCATACCAAAAATATACCTCAAAATGAAGCTCATTCTTCAGTGCCCAGAGTTGCATGTTCACAGAAGCCCCTGAGTAAGGAGGGATTGAACTAAATATCTGTCTTACTCTTAGTCTTGGATTGACTATTTTACAGTTGGGTTAAATCAAAGCTAATAAAATTTATGGCAACATATACCTTTAAAATCCAGGAATGAGGCCAAGCAAGGCCTTCATCAAAGTATTGCCCCATGGGCTTAACATTTGTCCCGATATCTCCCCCAGTCCCACTCATTTTTGTGGGAGCTAAAAGAAAATTAATTGAAAATTAAAACCTGGGGATTTTCAGGCTCTAATAAGTCTTGACAATTAGCTGGTTGAATAGCTACTGTAACTGATGTTAACTGCATATAGATTATGAATTGGGAGAAACATGGATATTCTGACCCTATTTTAGAGGAAGACCCTTAACAGAAACACAAGTGTTTGGTGACCAGGAAATACAGGTTAAAAGATAGATTTATTTCTCAAGGCACTAGTTGGGATAATTCTGAAGCTATGTTCCAAAGACCTTGGCCTTAATGAAAAGTTTTCCTTCTGGAAAGTAAACAAGACTCAGGAAGATACACTGCCTTCACTGCACAAATGCACACCACCATTGGAAAAAGCATCATTATTTTTCCCTTTCCTTTCTAGTCCAGGGATTAGATAGTAGTATGTACTTTTAGAAGAGAAAGGGCTTCTTGCTTCTAAAAGAACTGTGACAAGAATTTAAAACAAACAGCAAAAACCAAAACAAAACCTTTGAACTTAAAACTAAGAGTAAAGCATAGATTGTTCCTCCTAAAAAAAAGTCCTCAGTTAAACCCTACTACTTACTACTTGCATAATTTTGGTCAAGTCATTTAATTCCCCTGGCTCTCATTTTCCTCATCTTTAAAATGAGGGGGTAAGACTAGATAATCTCTGAGGTTTCTCCTCACTGTATATCCATGATCATATGACCCAATGATTCCCCTTGAAGTCGTGAAGTGAAAGCAGAGAAGAGGCACTATAGTTTATGAAATTACTGTGTCCCTCCCTCTGATCTGTGCCTAGTGGTGTGGCACCTGGCATCATCCTGAAGTGACATGAAGACTGACAAGGGAAAAACAGACATTAAAAGCCACCTGGCAGAGACATCGTCCAATGTATGAGATCTATGGCAAACAGGACCAGTAGAAATAGTGCATATCAATAGAATATTTGAAGGTCCTATATGTAGCATTAGAGATTGGGTGCCCCTCCATGAGCATCTCTTGGCTACTTTTTTTTAACGTGTGTTCTTAATACATGTACTCTGGCCACACAATTTCCCTTTGTGTGCCCCTCCATATGTCTTTCCTATATGTACCCACCATTCCTATTAATGGGGTATGTGTCATGTGGGAGAATATGTCCAGTATAATAAAAGAAAGACTTTATTGCTACTTCTCTCACTATGTTATTTAGTTGAATAATTTGTTTGTTTGTTTGTTTTTAAATAGCTATGTTTTGGGGATGACTAGAAAAAAGTAAACAAATTGGAAATATTTTTGAAGGGATATTGATTCACAGAAAACTTTGAACTTAGAGCAGCCATTTTAGGGTGCTATAGGACCCTTTCAATTAGGATTCCCACAGTTTATTTCAGAGTATCTAGCCTGTGATTTCTCATGATACATATCTAAGGGTGTATTTGCTTTTCAGAATTTCATAACTGCTAGCATTGTCCTTCACTCTAAGGAATGTGAATGAATTTATATTAGATCCTCTGCCTCTCTCTGTCTCTGTCTCTCTCTCTATATATGTATATATATATACATATGCATATATATGTGTGTATGTATATATGTATATACACACATATACAGATCTGTGCACATACATATATACACACATGCATATA
The DNA here is from genome assembly GCA_028658325.1 of Potorous gilbertii. NCBI lineage: Eukaryota > Metazoa > Chordata > Mammalia > Diprotodontia > Potoroidae > Potorous > Potorous gilbertii. The sequence goes on along the minus strand of CM053770.1, from coordinate 618,483,262 downwards.
CATTTATATGTAGTTGTTTTTAAATATATATATATGTATTTTATTCTGAAATTAAGAAATAAACAAGAATTTCCAAAACATATTAGGGAAAGGTGATTGTACATGAAACTTCAAATCTCTTATGTACAGCTTGCTATTCCTTTTAAATATAAAATAAAGTTATCATCTAACTCTTTTTTTTTTCTTCCCACTCCAACCTTGGACATGGCCACCATTAGACACAGATATGTATATATTTGTGTGTGTGTATGTAGGTATACACAGATATGTAATATCATTCTATATATATTTCTATTTATCAATTCTTTCTCTGGATGCAGATAGCATCTTCCTTCATAGGTTCTTTGTAGTTAGTTTGGGTATTTATAATAGTTAAAATTACTTATATACTCAAAAGATTTACTGTTGTTACCATACACAATGTCCTCCTGGTTCTGCTCATTTTGCATTCAATTATTTCATGCAAGTCAATCCACGTTTTTCTAAGGTCATCAAACTCATAATTTTTTATAGTACAGGATTATTAAAGATGAAAAGAATGAGATACTAATAGCAACAACAATAAAATTCATGGGTAAGCCCTTGCAGCAAATAGATAGTATGTGAGAATAAGAAAAGTGAATGTGCAGCACAGAGTGTTGAACTGATCATAGACTTATCCTCTCCAAGCTAAATATTTGCATCCAACAAAAACAGCAGCCCCAAGGCAAGACAACTAGCCAACTATCTAACGACTTAATGCCAACAGATTAGAGTGCTTCTCCAAGTGGGAATAGTTCATTGCTAACTTGGAGGAGAAAATGAGCCAATACGCAGTTATCAACAGTGGAACAGAAAAGGAGTGGGCAGTTTTCAGGGATTTGGTGTACAGCACTGTATTTACTCATTTGAGTCAGAACATTAAAAATACCAAGATTGGTTTAATAAAAATTCAAAAGCTGAAAAATGAAAAAGGAGAATTCCACAGGGTTTACCAACAGGATACTTCATCCATCTCTAAGAAGGCATCATTTAACTCTATCAAAAGAAAAATACAAGTGAAGCTTAGAGAGATTCAGGATTCTTGGCTCAGTAAAAAAGCAGATGAAATTCAGTTTTACACTGATATTAACAATTCAAAGCCCAGAAAACTAATTTCAGGTTGAAGATCTGTGGTGCTTCTCAACTACTCAGTGTTGATAGAACCACATTGATTAGTGATAGAGACATGATCCTCGAGAGATGGGTTGATCACTTCCATAATGTTCTAAACACATCATCATCAGTCAATACTTAGCCAATGACTTTATACCTTAGGTTATCCCTCTCTAGTCAAATGTCCAATTGAAAAGGCTTTGAATATCAATATACTCCTGTAGGCAAAGTACCTAGTGCTGATTCTACTCCAGCTGAGACTTACAAGGCAGGGGATCCACTGATCATACAAAAGCTGACTGAAATTTTCCGAGTTATATAGCAAGAAGAAGTTATCCCCTGGGAAGGATATTGCCTCTATTGTCCACAAAAGGCATAAAATATATTTCCTTGTGAAAATCACTGGTATGTGGTGAGGCAGATGGGGGATGAGGGAGGAGGGGTGGTGAAGGGACTTTCTTTTAGTCATTGCTGGCCATATTCTTGCCAGTCCTTGCCAGCCTTAATAGGCTGATCATTCACCTGGAATATGATCACCTAGCCAAGAGCCAGTGTGCCTTCAGAAAGGACTGGAGAATAGTTGACATGGTGTTTGCCGCCCAACAACTCCAGGAGAAATGCCAGAAGCAGAACTGAAATCTATATACAATGTATATTGATTAGACCAAAGTCTTAGATAATGTCAGTTGTGAGGGCTTGCAGAAAATTATGTTTACATTTGATAACCCAGAGAAGTTCATCACTATTGTGTGCTAGTTTCACAGTGGTATGCTTGCCTGTGTTTTGGACAATGAATGGTTCGTGCTTTCCCATTCACCAACAGATTGATGCAAGACTGTGTGCTTGCTCCCATGCTTTTTAGCATAATATTTTCAACAATGCTGTGAAACACCTTCGGTGAAAACAAAAACAACATCAAGGTCAGCTTTTACACAAATGGTAAATTATTTAACTTGAAAAGGTTACAAGCCAAGACTAAAGTGGAGAGAGAGTTGGTTTGTGGTATTTTGTTCACAGATGATTGTGCACTCAATGCAGCTTCTGAAGCTGAGATACAACAAAGTATGGTTTGATTCTCTGCTGCTTATGCTAATGATAGTCTAACAATGAACACCAGGAAAACAGTGCTATGCTCTATGATCAAAACAGAATAGTAGTAGATCAAAAGAAATGTGAGATGTGAAAACTGAGAAACATCTCCACTCCAAATGTCCATGGGGAATAACTGTGTCTGACCTGTGGTGGAGGCCTCTGAGCGCATATTGGTCTGGTTAGCCAAAGTTGAACACACCCCACCTTGACTCCAACACAGCTAGGTCATTTTGGTCCTTCTTGAAAATGAAAGACAAGAAAGCAATCTATAACATATTATCTTATTTGAGACTTACAAAAGTAATTAATATCTCCCTGTGGTTTAGAATTGACCAGTTCTGAAATTTGCTCTTAAAGAGGCTCTGTCATGTTCTCTTTACAGAATCTTCCTGTAAGTGACTGTAACCTTTTATAGACTTATACAATCATAGAAAAGCTCATACAATGGAAAGAGGAGTGACTCTGAATCAGAAGGCAGCCATTTAGAATTGCCTTTGATATTTTCTATTTGTGCAACCTCCAAATTTCTTTGCCTTCATAGGCCTCAGTTTACTCTTTTGTAAAAAGAGGGAGCTGAATTTGTTGACTTCTGAGGTATCTTACAGTCCTAGATCAATAATTCTAATGTGACTGAAGAAGAGTAATGCAAATAGTCCTTTTATATTCTATCATTCATAGAACATTAATCACAATTATCTAAATGTTAGGTCCCTATTTGTTTGCATGTAGAAATGTAAACATCTAATAAGTTACAAGTTCATTACAAATCAACAATATGACAGAGCAGTCTGAAAAGTTTAATGTGAATAAAGAGTTAAAAATTCCCCTGTATACTGTCCTGATGAGGTGATATCTGGTATTTTGGGCTTAGTACTGCTTGCCACAATTTAGGAAGAATATTAGTAAACTGGAGAGTTTCCTGAGGAAAGCGATCAGAACATTGAAGTGCCTTAGATTTCTGTGAGATAAAAATCTGTTGAAGGAGCTGGAGATGTTAGCTTGGAATGATAGGAGATGATGGCTGTGTTGAAATATCCACAGAAGAGATATTATTATTGCTTTGTTTGGCTCTAGAGGACAGAAAGAGGAGCAATGGTAGAAATAGCGAGGCAAATGTAGCCTTGAACCCAGGAAGAATCTCCTACCATTAGAATTCTACAAAAGTGCAATGGAATTGAGGAGTAGTGAGTTTGGACTCCAAGATGAAACTAATCAATCACTGGCCATATATGTATCTTCTTGCTACTCTGAAATGCTATGATGCATTTATAACCATGTATATGTATACATTTCCTTAGTGTGTACAAACATTAGATACTTGAAAATAAGATGAACCTGGCACTGAGCATGCTCTTTCTTTACACAGGACAATAGTCTCTTGGTTCTCTTTAGAAAGGACATTTTATCTCGTCTGCCTAACTCATTCAACAGGCATTCTGTGTGTTCTCATACATCCATTTCTAAGACCTTAGTACAACCGCAGGGACAAAGAAGATCCAACTGCTTCCTGAGGAGATATAAATAGGATTTTTTAACCAAATCTTATCTCATTACTCATGGAAATAATGTCCTGTTTAAGAAGTGTGCTATCAGCTAAGCTTTAAAATCATGACAAGTCTAAAGACACAACCTCCTGAGCTTTTCAAATCTCACTCATAGAAATGGCCAAGAATCTGAGGCATTTCTAAAAATACATAAAAACATATGAATTATTATATTCATTACAGGCTCCACACAAAAACGAAATCAAGAAAACAGAGCTGCAAATAGCAAGTAATATGATTTCTCAGTGTCATTTCATTTCTTTCATACTGAATTATTTTTCCCAGAAAAAAAAATACTGAGAAGCAGTACCACCTTTGAAATGACTCTGATTCTTGCTGTTTCTTAACTTTTTTATTATTAATATTGCTATTATGACTACTGAAAAATCCTCGGAGCAGAAACAGTAAGATCTCGGAATTCTTTGTCAGTTTTGCCCATTTACTTTATTGTCTTGTAAAAAATCATTTTGGTAAAATTCTTTACATTTTACGTGGATATGTTTTCTTCTAAGCCCAGAGCACCTCCAACAATAATAATAGAAACCTAGAATAATAGAAATAATAGAAACTCATCCTTCTCGGAGTCTTAAATGTCAAAATATCCAGAGGTTGTAACCTTTATGGGGCTGGAGTTCCACAGTGACCTTCCGTGTCCATCTTAATATGCACATGCTGCCACCTTCACTCCTCAAAAATATGTTCAAAAGTTAAAAGAATATCCTGTTTGGGAGTATAGTGACATGAGGGGAAAGAAAACCACTGATTTCAGTAACACCATTACATTTATGTTGTTAGTGCTTGAAATTATCTTAATAGACAAAATCATATTGCAGTGCCTCAGGCATTTCATTAGAGACCTTTGTAATAATCTTGAGAAAGTCAATGGAAGCATCTCAAATTGTGGGGAAAAAAAAACAAAATAAGAAATTGTATCTTGTCTCTTCCTAGGAAAGAATTAGAATAAATGACAAAAAGTACAGACTATAATTTTTACAATGTGTCTGCCTTAAGTCAAGCAAACAGCCTCCATGTAGACGCAATTGGGATAATGAATCTTGCTAATATTGTTTGGCACACGTAACAGAGCTCCAAACAGCCTTGTGTTATTTCATTGATAGAGTGATCAATATTGATTTATAGACTTACTATACTTAGAAGAGAGAAATAAATTGAAACAGTGATAAGAGACAGATGAACTTTGGGTCACATATATAATTCAACTAAAATATGCACCAAATGGCTACATAGTAGAAAGGAACTAGTCTTTTATTCATCTATAATTTTTAGTAAAGTTATTATTACATGAAGTCCGTTGAGCTCTTGCTTGGGAAGGAACTCCCATCTCTGGCTCTCAGAAATGCAGCAGATTTACTCTTGCTGAATATATGAATTTCTGTATTCATGTATTCCTCGTCAGAGTCAAGCTCTACAGAATGCATTTGCATACTGAGGAGTCAGCTACTCCCTGCCCTGAATAGGATATTACATTAAATGTTAGTAAGCTAACCTGATTGCCTCTTTATGTTTTTAATAGGTTATTTTGAATAGCCTCATAATGTCAATAGCCATTTAGAAAATGATTTTATTTGGAAAGAGAAACGGTCTCCCTTTCCCTGTTGCCAGCCCTCGTCCAGATCTCCAAAGCCAAAGTGATATGGAGAATTGAGGCAATTACCTTGGAATAGCAGATCCTACCCCCTCGCTTTTGCTCAGCATTGGACTACCTCCACCAAGCAGATTGGGCAAATTCCCACTGAAGCTAGGCTATGAGGCAGAGGTTCCAAGGAAAGGAAGCTATTGCCAATCTTTTTCTTTGGCAAGGTATGAAACATACACATCACTCCATAGCCCTGGTTGCACATATCTGATTGCTTTCTGAGGGACTGTGGCTAATGTTATCTCCCTGCCCTTGCCACATAGGAATAATGTGCTTCGTTTTCTTTTTCATTTGGCTTCAAGGATCTAAGGGGAATATTTTTTTTTATCACTTTTTTTCAGAAAGGTTATTTGAAATAGCTAAAAATTTCAGTATCACAATGACAAGAATCCAAGACTGGTCAGATGTACATATGATAACTACAGAATGTCGTTATGGCAAATAAAAAAATGCTCATGTTCCCAAAGAATTTTTCCCCTGTCCAGCTTTATCTCCTTCTTAGAAAAACCACCTTCATGCTTATCCCCAAGGCTGTAACTTGGGATGATTTTTGTCTCATTACTATCCTGTACCTACCACATCTAATCACTTACAAAAGTTTAATTTTCTTGTGTTCCTATTGAAAACTCTCTTTGAGTGGCCAGCAACACTGAATAAATTACTTTTAGGGAGTAGAGGGTTCATATAGGGTACTGGCAGAATGCTAGATTAAAGAGATAAACTAAAAGCAGATTTTGAAGGTCTTTGTTGTGGTAAAAGTAAATCCCCTGAACCATGCAAATTAGGCTAGATTTTCCTTAAAAGATATTAAAACCATCCTTCAGATTTGATTGGTTCAAAAGACTAAAGACTTGGGCTTTTAATATCACTCCTGGTGTCCTGAGAAGTCATGAGGAGCTCTAGTCCCTTTTCTGATAATTGGCTAGTAGAAAATAATAGCAATAGTAGCTAAGCAAAGCATTTGGTAGGTATAGTCCTAAGTGTTTTCCAGGTATTGTCTTATTTGATTCCTTACAACAACCCTGAAAGACAGGGGCTATTTCCCCACTTTATAGATGAGGAAATGGAGGCAACCAGGTTAAATGACTTGCCCAGGGTCACACAGTTAGTAAGTCTCTGATGCTGGATGATGAACACAGGTCTTCCTGAGTCCAGGCCCAGTATTCTATCCACTGTGCCATCTAACAAGGAATCACTTGACCAAGGAAGTTTCGCTCAGCTGAATTAACTTAAGAAGCATTCAGTTAATACCTTTGTTGAATAATCTCAGAGTATAGTTAAGTTTAACTCCTTTTGTTAACTCCTTTTGTTGAATGGCAAATGAGTGTTTCATTCTATTTTTTTAAATGTTATATTTGATTTTTTAAACTATTATTTATTTTTAATTTATGGAATAAACCAAGGATTTCTATAACAGTATAATAATAAAAAAGTCTATTTTACATGAAGCTGCAAATTTATTATGTTCTACTTGCTATTCCTTTTAAAATATATAATAGAGTTATGTTGATTTCTTTTCTCTTTTTTTTCTTCCCCTACCCTCCATTAGGCTACCTGGAGATTGACTTGAGTCAGACCCAGTCCAGAATATTTGCAAGGACTTTTGAAATTATTCAGTAGATAATGGGTGGTGGTTGTTGTTGCTGAGTTATTTCAGTCATTTTTGATTCTTTGTGACTCCGTTTGGGATTTTCTTGGCAAATATTTGGGATGTTTAGCCATTTTCTTTTCCAATTCCTTTTACAAATGAGGAACTGAGGCAAAGAGGGTTAAATGACTTGCCCAGGGTCATATAGTTAAGGAAGTGTATCAGACCAGATTTGAACAAAAGAAGAGTCTTCCTGATGTCAGACCTGTTACTCTATTTACCGTACCATGTAGCTGCCCTAGAAAATAGGTAGCCAATGATTGTTTTCATAGGATTGACTTGCACAATATTTTTTTCAGAGTTAATTTAAATCAAGCAATAGTAACTAAACTGAAGAAAAAGATTACAAGCTAAGGTAGCCTTTAAAAGGCAGCTAGACTGTCATACAAAGACCTACTAGGAATGAGATTTTCTCTGATTTTGTTAAGTATTTCAAATGACATTGATATTTTAGTATTGCTAAGTCATTGCTTTGAGCAAGGCAGACACTTTTTCAATGTTTGCTGAACTGAAAGGAGTTAGGAGACTATTGCTGTAACCCAGAGGTAAAATAAGGAGATTATGATGATGACACTGAATGGAAAGCAAAGGATCATTTGGAGAGACACTGATAAGAGAAAAATGTGCAGGATATGCAGAAAGAAGTTGAAGCGTCAGATACTGGGAAAATGATGGTGCAAGTGATAGAGAAGCAGAAAAGGCTGGAAAAGGAACTACATTCATCAGAAAAAATGATGAATTTGGCTTTTAGTAATACAAAGTTTGAACCAGGTCTCTTATTACATTGCAAAGCACTAATTAAGAAATCATGTTGTTCCAAATAACTAGCCTGCTTCCATGTCTATATTTATGAAAACTATCTGGTTTTGAATAAGGAAGGGGAAAATATGTGGCAAATAATATTTAGTTATAAATATATAAATGAGTGTGTTTATCATTTGATAAACTTAAAAATACAAATTACTTGAGCAAGTACTCTTTATTCCAAGAGAATTGTTGGGATAGAAGTTTGGAGGGAGATCAGGTGATAGATTTGTGCCAATAATTTATACTATATAAGTCAACAAATTTCAAAATGTTTAACTAAGGATTTAAAAAATTACACCAAAAAAACAAAAATTGAAGGTTATGTTTTCACAATAGTGGAAAGGAAAAATATTCCTAACTAGTAGTGAAATAGAACCACATAAGTAATTAGACAGTTTTGATTCTATGCATTAAAGGTTTTTAAATAAATAAAATCAATGCATTTAGGAAAAAAATAGCAGATGCAAAGTTGGGGAAAAAAATCAATGAACTATTCATCTATGTTCTGACTTCCATATCTTACAAATCTGTATAAAAATTTATTAAGGTTATAGTCAAACACGAATAGAAAATGGACAAAGGACATGACAGATACAAGTTCCTCATCCTGACATTTAATATTCTTGATTATCTGTTTCCCATTTTTCTTTCCAGTCTCATGCTACATTACTCCCCTTCAGGAACTCTCTGAGAAAATGGTCTGCAAGCTGAATCCTCTAAATGGTACTTTTCCTCCTACCTCCATATCTATAACATAGTACTTATATATCATACTCCTGGAGCTTAGCACAGTGCTTGGCACTTAATAAATTTTTATTCATTATTGATTGATTTCTTTTTTTTCCTCTTGTTTTCCTTTTTTATACTACAAAGAATTCAAATGGCATTTTAAAAAAAAAGGCTTTACTGATTTCTCCAGTTATTACCCATCTTCTACCTCTGTAAATAACTTTTTATTATTTTTATGATGAATAAAACCCCTTAGAGACAATATCCAAATAATTAATAATCAAGTAATAATTAATTTATTAATTAGGCTAGCCTGTAATCAATAAATCTATCACTAGTGGTAAGCAAAAATGCAAGTTAGCCTCAGAAAAGCCTTAAATGCCTTCTGAGAGGGAACTCCCTTAATAAGTGAAACTTAGCCCTGATTAGGGGACATTTAAGGAGGAGGCAGGCTAAAAGTCTTCAGTTCCATCTGCTGAGAACATACTTGCTTGTAAGACTCAGCAACCTCAAGGCATCTTAGCAGGAGAAGCCCATTTCCATCTGGATGTCACTGGCTAATTTTCTCTCTTATGAGCTGTGCTGCCATAAACTCTAATGGAAAGGATCAAGGACAGGGTGGGTCCATCATCAAGGAAAGACTCACTCAGACTGGATCCTGTTTGTACTTAAAACAGAAATTAGGTTTTTCAACTGAAGGGATCCGGCCAAATCTAATTAGGTAAACTGTGCTTTGGGATCTGGGAGTAATCTTATCCCTCAGCCATGCCCTTCAGAGACTGATTTACCTTTTCAAGAGATGATCTCAACAGAAAAAGAAGATGAAAGGTGGATCCTAAATTAATAATTCATCATTAATATAACAGCATAATATTTTTCATATATTCAGTATTCATTATCTTACAGACCTATTGTGTCTCCAGTAAAATGTGAGCTCTGTGAAGCCAGGGGCTGTTTTGTTTTGACCTTTATACCACTAACACCTAGAGTACAACTAGTAGATGGCTTAATTTAATTGGACAGGATTTTTTTGGAAGAAGTAACAAAACCATGGATAGTCATCTAAAAAAGATGCTGAAATCTTGAATTATGGAAATGCACATTAAAACAACTGTGGTATCATGTTAAACCTATCAAATTGTCAAAGATGATAAAAAAATGAAAAATATATCTTACTGATGGTTTGGAAAAACATATGCTAATTACATGCTGATAAAGTTATGAATTTTTCTGGTCAATTGAGAAAGAAGTATTTATACATTTCGATATAATAATCCCAAGGTTTAAAAATCAAAGAGATTACAGACAGAAAGAAAAATCTTATTTTTTCAAAAATAGTGACTATCACTATTGTACCATGGAACTTTTATTAACTCAATAAAGAAAAATATCTTTGAAAACCAGGTTTTGCTTGCTTTTTGCTATTTACATAGATATTAAAAATTATAAAGAAAGTACATTTCTCTAATGATAACCTTAAATTTCTACCTATTCCTTTAGTATTATCATATATTGAAATTCACTAAATTGCATATGGAATGTGAAAGACTGGCATGTAAAAATTTTTCAGATTTCATTTTTCTTAAATATGTGTGCATATATATATACTGATAATTGGGTATATGTATATATACCCACACATGTGCTTATTATAGATAGGGCTGTATACAGATAGATTGATATACAATATGTGAAAGGATATGAGAAATTGCTTCAACAATTATAGGGAAAAGATATGTGAAGTAATTCAGAATGCAGGAAACGTATCACAAATACTGGATTAACCTAAATTTTGGTGAATGATGAAGATGTAAGCATATATGTGTGTGTGTAAGCATACACACATGCATAAGCATATATCCATACACATATTCCACATATTCACATAGTCATACATATACAAATGAAATTCATAAATGCTCATAGCATTTGTACACATTTATATCAAGTGTTGCTAAGTATGATCACATGTGATGTTATACATAATATATGTGTATAATGCATGTATACATTATATATACACATAAAAATATATGAAAAATTCTCAAACATTTTGACAATATTTCTTTGTGGTGAAAAACTTCCATAGATTAGTAGCACATTTTTATACAATTCAAAGATAGGTTTTAGGTTTTTTAGTTTTGTAAATATAATAGTTCATTGCTGGGTTTTTTTTTTTTTTGCAGTGTTCTTTTGTTGCTCAAACATGCATATGCTTCTACCTCCCCTAAATCTTATATGTAATGTCTGTGTCATATATTGGCTATTTACCATGCAAAACAAGACTATTTGTGCAACTGTTGCAATCAGAAATGAAAGGAAATTTACTGGGTTAGACAGCTTAGACTTTGCCATAGCACAGGGAGTTTCCTTTCTTTTCTTTCCTTTTAAATAAACTCTGCTACAGGGACATAATCCAGAGAAGGGGCAGTCAAGATTGCAGCTTCCTTTTTTGACTCAGATTTCTTGGAAGAAATTGAGAGACCCACAGAGCTCTAAAGAATAATATCCAGAATCTTGAGCAATTTTCTCATTTCTGGTTTCTTTTCTTTTGTTGTGAAGTCTAAAAAAAGGCTATGAAGGTTTTCTCCCCTCTCTTTTGGTAGATTAGAAGTTTAAGAAGAAAATATTTCAAAGAAAAGCAAAGGAAAACATGTGTAAAACCAGAAATGATAAATGTTATGTTTGGATCCTGTTAGGTGGGTACTTGCAAGAGCTTCTAGCTTTAAGTTACAAGGATATATATTGAGTAAATAATATTCCCTGCAGAGAGAGGCTTGTGTATAGAGAGAAATCCCGTAGGGAAATTTTGAATATCTACATAACAAGAAATACTTTTCCGCAAGGATGTCTCTCTCTGAAATAACATAGAGGTCAGACTGACATGAAAACACTTCTTTATTGATAATGTCAGTACTTTTAAGTATAGTAACTTTCAAGTTGGATGTATAAGGAACTAGGGATGCTAATCAGAATTGAGTCAATTTACTGCCAGTTTTTTTTTCCTGTCAATGTCTTGTTATTGTTATAGAAAACTTCCTCCAATAATGCAGATCAGCAACTGTTCTTGAACTTATAATCACAGATAGCTTCCCAGACAATTTACAGGTTAAGTGACTTGCCCACAAGATATTTCTGGAAGTTTACTTGAACCCAAATATTCCTGTCTTTGAGGTTGGTTCGTTCATTACAAGGAACTCTGTGGTCTACTGGATAAAATGCTAGATTTGGAGTCAGGGCAATCTGACACCAGGTATTTATATGTTGTATGAACCTCTCTTAGCCTCAGTTTTCTTCTTTATAAAATGAGGATACCAATAGCACTTACTTCATAGAGCTGCTAAGAGGATAAAATGACAGTGCATTGTGAAATGTTTTGAAAAAGTCTAAGTGCTACATAAATGTGATTTGATGCCATTCCATAATGTCACTCTGACACATAGGAAAGAATATTATCATGTGAATGGGTTGGATTGGAAGTCACCTGTCAAGTTGTATGTAGGCTACACAAAGTTCTAACTTGTATATGTATAGCACTATGGATATTCAAAGGAAGGCTTGGCCAGAATAAATTATTTTTTTTTAAAGTCCAAATTGATTAGGTAGACTAAACCATTGCACATATAACAACCATCAGCTAAAATGTTTCGATTGTGTCTCAGAGACCTAAGCAAACAGTGATAATTCACTCATTCCTTTGTTAATTCATTCATTTACCAATTATTTATAAGTATATTGCAAACCTTAGTGAAATTTGCTTTCTAATACATGATGACATCAAATGTTCAGAAAATGACAGTTATGAGTGTTTGGTAATCACAAATCACTTTTTTTTGTGTTAACTTTTCTAATAGCTACTAAAGGTAGTAAAGATCCCATGGCCCCAGATTCATATTCTCTACTCCCATTGAACAAAAGAGGTTAAATATTTCTCTTTCATGAAATATTTGTGTCCCCCTTTGTTTTCTCAGGACACTTGGGTTATAAGACAACTCTATTGCTACAACTAAACAATGTACTCGGACTCTTCAAAAAATCATACTCTATTTTCCAGTTCAAGCTTTAAAAGGATTTCTACCCAATTGAAAAGTTCCTGTGGTAGACTGTGCCTTTGATCTTAGGTTAAATGTAGATAGGGTTATCACCAGTATGGTGTGAAATCTTTTGGATATGACAATCCATTAGATAAAGATAAATCTAAGTTTTGGTCTATGTGATCACTTTCTGCTTTCAGAGTAATGATGATGAAATGGCAGAAAAGTTGCCAAAGAATGCTAAAAATCCCCGGGATAATACACCATCCATGGACGGCAATTTAACATTGCCATAAATGTGAATAATTTGTCAAACAACCATTAAGTTGGCATGTTATGAAGCAACCGAGTAATATCAATATTATTAGCATTCTCACTATAAATAATATCAGAAAAGGTAAAAAAGTTAAAACTAAGGTTCTCCTCAAAGAGATGGTAAATAACTTGGCAGCATTGAAAATATCATGCCCTAAGGTGACAAGATATACTCTTTCCTGGGACACTTCATCATTGCAGTTTATATTTTTAATGATGATGATGACTGCCATGAAGAAAATTATAATTTATGCACCAGCATCTGTTGTCAATGATGAAGAGGTTGAGAAATTCTATACAGAACTGAACAAGATCATACATATGTTGTAAGTTAACCTATACTCTGATACTTATCCTGACACTTGATAACTTCAATGATAAATCAGATATTAATTTGATTTGACTTTCACACTCCCTACCCTAAGTGGGAAGTCAAACCAAATATAGGAAAACTTGGTTGGCAATTTTAAAGAGACAAGTTTTGTAACTGATGAACCAAAAATTAATGTTCCAGCTATGTTCTCTAAAACTCATGTTCTTTCTTAATCTGGGATCCTCAAAATTAAAAAAAAAAAAAAGATGATGGCTAGATAGGTAACTATTTTCAGTATAATTTGTTATCTTTATAATCCTCCATATTTCATACATTTAAAAGCATCTTTCTGAGAAGGGCACACAAAAGCCTTCACTAGCATATCAAAGGGATCCAAGACAAATACAATTTTAAGAATCCATTTCTTAGAAGATTATGGTCTCATCATAGATCAAGGTTAAAATTGCCTTTGAGTTTATAAGAAAACTTTCATCTCCAAATGGAACAACATAAGAATGAGACACAACCAACTTAAACTGACATAATATACTGTGACTACATTGCACTTTATATGTTCAATGATTTCTCCCCTTCAAGACATTCCACCATACAACACAACTCCATGTATTACCCATTCTCTAACTCTAGAGCTCTATAACCTGTAATACTTGTTTATAATATTGTTTCACTCATTCATTTAAGTACCAGTGCCTAACAATACATATTCCATAAAGTATAGTTATTGTCTCAGGAAATGAATGAATCCAATCAAGTGTAGCTTAGTCAAAGACATATTCATATTAGCCGTAGGACATATTCTTGACAATCTGAATGAAATTACTTGACTCAATCTCTTGCAGATCTTATTTGAGAAGAGTTCAAAATCAGAATCTGTATTCTAGGTGTGCTTCTTTCTATATTCAACACAAATCTTGCTACCAAATAAAATGTAAGTTCTAATCACATATTTGTTAATTGTTCATCATTTTAGTTGTGTTTGACTCTTTGGGATCTCATTTGTGATTTTCTTGGCAAAGACATTGGAGTGATTTGTCACTTTGTTTCATAGTTCATTTTTATAGATAAGGAAACGGAAGCAAACAGGATTAAGTAATTTGCCCAGGGTCACATAGCTAGTAAGTGTCTAAAGTCAAATTGGATATCATGTCTTCCTAACTGAAGGCCCAGCATTCTATCTATTTTGTCACCTAGCTGCCTTTATTTTTTTAGCTGCCTGTCTAATTATATTAACTATCATCTAAAAGTACCTGTTGGAAAATGTAAATTCATGTAATTCTATCTCAACATTTGCACATTTTAAATTTTATTTGATGGATGAGTCAGCTTCTAATAATAACCATACAACCTGCTGATGCCCTCCTAACTGTCTATTGCATATATCCAGGATTCCAATGACTTCTCTTCCAGATAAACACAAATTTAGGATTATAAGTATTCCTTCCAATGTATAGAATGATACCTCAAACCGATAAACACAAATTTAGGATTATAAGTATTCCTTCCAATGTATAGAATGATACCCAAAATACCAGCATATGAACATTATCTAAAGGACCTCCATGCCAGAGACTACAAGCTCCTTTGGCCTTAGATGCACTCATACTAATGATGTTAATAAGCTAGCTATTCCACAGGGTATGAAGATCCCCCTTTCAATTGTGACAAATGTTCAAATCAAGTTCCCCATTTCAGGTTCTCGAAAACTATGAATCAGTGTCCAAAACTGATATATAACCATAGTATGGCTCTTCTAGTTGAACCTATAAAGGGGGGATATGTCTGCATTGATCTTATATATCCCATTTTCCCTTATCAATTTGTATAGCATGTTCAGAGATTCCCATTGTGTATAAACATTTTCATAATTTTCTTGTGCCAGCTTTAACTTTTAGATTATGTTCCTTTTGTAAAATTTCGGAATTTCAGGGTCAGAAAGGACTTCTTCAGTCTGCTATTCTAATCCATAACCAAAAATAATCCCCTTTACAAAATATCCAGCAAGAGATATCTGATTTTTCCTTAAAACCTCTAGGAAGGAGCCAGAGGGAGAGGAGAAGGCATGGTCTGAGAGATTTCACTGTTGTTCAGTCCTCATTATTAATTTCCTCATACACATTCATGAAAAAATCAGATGCCTGATATAATATCTATCTTACCAAGTTCATTCTGTTTGTATCTATTTAAAATAAATCTCCAAAGTAAATTGGGCCCAGATGTACTTGTGTACACATATTTAAACCACATACTTACAATATGCGTGTTTGTAGGCACACATACATATTTAACACTTAACTCTAAAAGTATTCTCATTTGTGTGTCAAGTGCTTCAATCAAATATACATCTCATTGCTGTTCGAGTATGACAAATGTAGTCTGATTTTCAAAATCTATGCCAGGATCTCAGCACATCTAAAATAGAATTCACATGTCATTAAAAAAAAAAAATCTCTTTTCTTTCAGGAAGGTTTAGTATTCTGTAGAATGTCTCCTTTCCTAGAAAGTGACTTGTGGAAGCATAAAGTCTTGCAATTTGTGTATCCAATCTCTGGTTCTTTTTCCAAACAAAAGTGCTATCCCATGGAATATATTCCATAATCCTCTTTTAGAATGTTCTTTCATGTCCAGTTTTACTTTCAAATATATGTAATATTGTTCCAGAGTCCCCTGAGTGATGTGACCAGTGATATAACCTCTTCTCTCTCTTGAGAATGAGTCATACTAATATGTGTAACAGACAGATTATAATTCAGACTTGATGGTCTCGTACCTTTGGAAACTAGAGTCCCTTCTTTCTCTCCCACCTCTGAGCCCACTTCCCATTCTCGTCCAAATCCAGAAAGATCCCAAGGCCTTTACCTCTGCTTTGCAATGCACAATCCCCAGACTATTTCCTGAGTCTCTTAGCCTGAGATCACTTGAACTTGTAGTCTCCATTTACCATGAGGTGTTTATTTGTTTCATAATGTCATAAGATGTTAGGTCATAGATTTAAAGTTGGAAGGGATTGTAAATTTCATGTAGTCACAGAACCAAAGATTTTGAGTTGTGAGGGACTTCAGAGCCCATGTAGTTGAAAAAAAAGTTCCCTCTATAGCTTACCTAACAAGTGTCACTCAATTGTTTCCTGAAGGCTTCAAAACACAGGCACCCCACTATCTTCTTAAGTGCCATTTCATTTTTAATTAGCTTTAATTGTTAGGAAGTTTTTTCCTGACATCAAACATAAATTTGCCTCTTCATGGTTTCTAGATGTTGCCTTAGGTTCTGTCTTCTAGGACCCCACAGAAAATCAAATCACTTTTCCTTGTTACAATACTTTAAATCTTTGAAAATAGAAATCACGACTCATTTCAAGCTAAAAGTCCTTCAACTGATTAGAGGACTTCATCATCCTGGTTGCTTTCCTTTGGATATTCCTTACCTTATCAGTGTCTCCCCTAAACTTTTATGCCCCAAATTGACATTCGGTACTCAAGATATGGTTTGACCAAGGCACCATGCAATAGGTTTATCAACTTCTCATCCCTGAAAACTATGGTTTTCAATATTGCCAGATACTATATTAGGTTTATTTGACCACCATGTGAAATTATTAATTCCTATTGAGCTTATAATTCTTTTGAAGTAGTGTGCATATTAGGCAGACCACCGAACTTAGAGTCAAGAAAACCTGGTTTCAAATCCTGCCTTGGATATTGATTAGCTATGAAGAAATCTTAGAATATATTTTATTCTCTGTAAAATGGGGTTAATAACAGCACTTCACTCCCAGGATTGTTGTGATGACCTAGTGAAAAAATATACTTAAATGCCTTTGTACACATTTTAAGCATTAGCTCTTTTTTTTTTTTAGACAAACTACTAACTATATGCCTAACTTCATCTTAATAATAGTTTATAAAGTCAATTCCTTGAACTCATGTAAGAATTTACATTTATCCTTATTCAATTCCATATTAATAATCTGAATGAATAAATGAAAAGCATTTATTAGGTGTTTACTAAGTGCTAGGCATCCTGCTAAGCACTGGGACTACAGAATATGAAAGATTCTCTTGTTTCCAAGTTGCTTACATGCTAATAGGAGGAAACAATCTAAATAAGGAATGGTAGAGAAAGACTGTTTGAGAAGTCATGGGCTTGATGGGTAGAACAGCAGAGTGATTGAAATATTTTCCCAGAAGTAAAGGGAGTATTGACTTGGTTATAGCACTCAGAGGAAGAGGCAGAAAATCTCTCATAATTAGAAATAAAATATGTATACTAAATTGGGGAAGGAAATGACTGAAGTGAATAACTATGGTCTCAAGGAATCAAAGCTGAGTGGATTACCTCCTGCAGAGCAATTTCTAGCCCACTATGTCATATTTTTGGATCCTGATTGCTCATTTTTATGTTAGCTATCCCTTCCAGCTTTGTTTCATCTCCAAATTTCATAAGCATGTCATATATTCCTTTGAATATTATTATTGACAAAAATATTAAACAGTCCAAGGCAAATCATCAATCCCAGGCCACTGTATCAGGGTTCTCTTACCAAATTGCTTTGAGCCTAGCATTCAACCAGTTCTGAACATGTGTAATTATAATATTTTCAATCCATTATCTCTCCATCTTATCCATAAGAAAAGAAATGGGATGAGAAAAAACATGAGATACTTTATCAAACACTTCACTAAAATTTAAGTGAGTGGTTTTCACAGCATTCTTCTGGTTTAGTGATCATATCAAAAAATTAAATGAAATTAGACTGATATAACCTGTTCTTGATGAAACTTTATTTCTTCTTAATAGTCATTCTTCCTTTTATAGATATTCATTAGCTCTTTTCTCTCATACTGCATTCTGAAATATATTTTTAAATAGTAATCTCATGGAGTTGGGAGATACAATTCTCTTCCCAAATTTTAAAAATCAGGATTTTTACCCTTCTAAAGTCCAGCAGAGACACATTTTTTTCTCCTGTTTCCATGATCTTTCAAATGTCTTTCAAATATCAAAAACCACTGAGAGTGGTTCATCTATCAAAGCCGCAAAGTTATTTTTAGTATCTGAGGATGTTGCTCATTTGGACACAAGATGTCTTTATTAAATATCAGAAGATACCATCTCATTATTGCCTCTCAAATCTGAGGTATGAGCTTCCTATTAGCTCTTTTTGTTATTCCCGTGACAGAAACTCTACATTCTCATCTACATCATTCCTATTGACCTGGCCACCCACCCTTCTCTTCCCATATGAGGAAACTGAGGCTCAGAAAAGCAATGTTTTACTCAATGTCACCCAAATGGTAAGTAGTCAAACAAGGATTTGAATTTCATTTTAATTCCAGGGGATTTCCTATGGCACCCCCTTACAAGAGTATTTACCTCTTTATATCTTCACAGACCGAAGAACAATTCTCACTAGAATTTTCCTTCCCTAAATATTCCAGTCTTTTCTTATTCATTATTTAGACCCTATGGAGACAGTAAGCCAGCAACATGACCTGTCTTCTGTTCCAATATGTGTACTAGCTTAGAATCTTGTTTCATACACATTTGCTGATATTTTTCCTTTACTCCCCAGTGTTCTAGAAAGTCTTTGTCAGTTGTTTGATATCTCATGACCTCTGTCCTAGACTTCTGTTAGCTCTTTTTCCTCTTATGTGTTAGGTACTCTATATCAAAAACAATCTTGTTTTAATTCTCTTTTTTTTGTTGCTAATTAATCCTTGTGTCTTATCTATTGTCCAATCTCACTTGTTCATTTCTATTCTCAGCTTTCATTAGCTGCCAGTATCTCGACTGGCCAAACCTCAAAGACTGCCAAGCTAAACAACTTAACAAATACTGACATAATATAGTTATTTCTTTATTATTCATTATAGAGACTTTGTAAAGTCTTTATAAAGTAGATTTTCTAATTCACTCATTCTCACTCCCAGAGAAACAAGTTCTCTCCATAAGGACAAAGATTTCTTCCATACACTTTCAAGGCATCTAGATTGTGTTTTTTTTTTCCATTTTCCCTATCTGAAACTTTAATACCTACTATTATTAACCATTATTAAGATGAAATTCTGCCTCAAGTTGTTTGTAGTTTTTAATCAATGATCTAAGTCATTCACTATCTACGAGGCTTTTCTCAAATCTACCACAAAATTACTCAAGAGGTGAGTATTCACATGCCATTGTGTCCAATTTGCCAAGGTGTTAGCCCCTGAAGCTCTGTTTCTATCATTAGATTTTTATACAATATCCAAAAAAAGGTTCAGACTCATACAGATCAAGTTTAAGTTTGTTTTTGATTGGATAAGAAGAAGAAACCTTCATTGCTCACTTAACCTGGCATAGTCATGTCAATAATAGGCATCGAGCTAACATAATTTTAGGGAAATTGTTGTGCTTATATCAGGACCTCTATCTCTGGTAGGTCCTCCCTTCTTGAGGAATGGTCCAAGTCAATCATTCTTCATTCTTTTCCAAGATCTTATGACATCCCCTTCCTCAAGCCCCCTACTTTCAATTCCCTTTAATATGTTGACCTCTCCTAGAAGATAACCTTCTTCAGAACAGGGACTCTCTTTACTTTTGCTTGTACAGTTATCCCTTCCCCATCACAACTTTGCCATCATGTATGTGACAAGAAATTAAATGGGAATTTTAGGGGAATATTGCAGAAACTGCAGATGACACACAAAGGCCAGTAAATGATACAGAAAAGTTTTAGAAACTCAGAAATCTATAAAATATATGTATAATATTGTATATGAAACTAAATTTCACAGTAAGGTACTGTAAACACTACACAAAAGAAAAAAATTCAGACTTCTTCTTTGGTGGAAAGGAAGGGCCAAAATATTTTATGTGGATTTTCCAGATCCTGGGAGTACAACAATCCCATGTTGAAGGGATAACTGTAACTGTATTTCCCAGCACCTACCATGATAGATGGCACAGAATTAGCACTTAATATATGCAGGTTAACTTCAGATCTAAGACATCTTACTATCTAATTTATCCACTTGTATTATTTGGATATATGAGCTCCCTAAGGACAAGGGCTGCCTTTATTTTTTTATTTGAATCCTTAGTGTTTAGCACAGTACTTGGCACATAGTAATTTTTAATAAATGCTTTCTCATTCAATCATTTGTTACATGTTTAATAAACTTAAGTAAAATGTATACAATTTTACCAATAAGACCAGCTAAGAAAGAGAAGCAAAAGAATTCATGCCAATTAATAGTTTATATTAATAACTGCATTTTCATGTTTGGTCAGCCTTGTAAAATCTTAAAAATGTCATTAAATTTGGCTTTTGTTACGTAGAATATTTTGGTTGGTTTCTTTTTTCCATTACAAATGGACTAAATTAAGGAGACTCTTAATTGCTTCATTTTGTGCCATTTCATTGACAAGGAGACAGGCCAGACCAGTTCAAGACTACAGAGAAGAGAAAAATGTTCTCATAGCAGCTGGTCATAGAGAAGGACTGCTCCCTCAAGAACAATAAAAGTCTTCCATTTGACAGCAGAGCAGAAAAGGTGGGAAGAAAATAAACAGCACTGCTAACAGGAGCTGTCACCATGATTAATGCTGATGAGAAGTAATTAATGTGGATTTTTTCAAACCAGGCCCTCAGGTTTAAACTCAGCGCTCACTGACTTGGAGAGAGAGAGACAGACACAGATAGAGAGACACAGAGAGAGAGACACATACACAGAAAGACAGAGACAGAGAGAGGCAGGGATAGATAGAATGAGCAAGGAAGGGAAAAGATAACAAAATATGAATCAAAATTGTGTATTAGCATTAATGTATACACATAGACCAGATTTGAGCAAATGAACAGGACTACTTCTTTCCCAGGATTTAGCACAGACCCATGATAAAGTTGAATGCACCTTGAGTTCAACTGAAATAAATATAAAAGATTTTTTCAACACTGCCCAATGATTTCTCATTTCTCCTCAATGCAGTTCCTAGTAAAATTCATGGGGACCATATTTGAGAGCACATCTACTTATCTTTGTGAGTATGGGAGGAAGAAAGCAGGAATGACTACTAAAGTCTTAATGAAAATAATTGTGAAGAAAGGATAAGCAAGGATAACCCATAAACCTACTTACGTTCCCATCTCAACTAAATCAATTGAAGGTAACCTTGATGAATGTATGAGAAGGTAAGTATTAAAAAAAATAAAACCACATCTTTACAGTCACTGTAATATTTTTAAAGAATTGACATCAGCAGAAGAAAATGGAAATTTCAAAGCTCTTCTACCCTACCTCACAGTCATTTCCAAACAATAACATACACAAATTCTAACCTCAATTTATAGCTTTTTCTTTATGTTCCTCCCCTATTAGAATGGAAATTTCTTGACATCAGGGAGTGACCTGAATATGTATCCCCAACACTTCTCAAAGTGCCTAGCACATATTAAGTGCCAAATAAATTTTTAATCCTCCATTTATTTTTTTCTTTCACAAGGTGTTTCCACTCATATATCCAACTTCTACAAGGTTTCTTTAAAGGTGTAACAGTAGAGGGAACCCTTTGATTTCTAGTATCAAGTAGGTCATGAAGGAGGGAGATCAAGATTTACCTAAGGTGCTGTGGAGAATGACTAGCCAGAGCTCCAAACCAGAGGATAATTCCCTATAGACGATGAAATAATTTTTTTGGTCAATTTTGGTTTAATTGATTTTTAAAATTTTTATATTACATATGTAAACATGTATACATACATAGATTACTTCTACTTAGTCTCTTTCAAAAAAGAAAAACAATTAAATAAAACAAATAATACCACAACTATATTTGAAAATATATGCAAAGTATTATGTGAAATCTCCATCCTTCTTTTTTTTTTAATTAACAAAAATCTCTTCTCTCTCTATCCTATCTGCCATCCCATTGGAAAAAAGAATCTTGTAACAAACATGCAGTCGAGCAAACCAAATTCTATGTATGTATGCCTGTGTGTTTATGTGTGTGTGTGTGTGTGTGTGTGTGTGTGTGTGTGTGTGTGTGTGTGTGTGTGTGTATGTGAAAGAGAGAGACAGAAAGAGAGACAGAGAGAGACAGAGACAGAGAGACAGACACAGAGACAGCACCTGGCTGACTGGGAGAACAGTGGTACCCTCAAAAAAAATAAGGAAGTTAGGAAGAGAAGAAGGTTAGGAGGGAAATTACTCAATTTATTTATTGAATGCCTATTCTGTGGCAGACACTATGCTAAGTGCTGAGGATACAAAAGGAGGAAACAGACAATCCCTGCCTGGATCCAAGAGTACACAAAAAATAATGGGGTCCATTTTAGACATAGTGAGTTTAAGATGTCCACAGGGCATCCAATTTGAGATGACCAATAATCAATTAAATAATGTGATATTGAAGGACAAGAAAAATGTTAGGATTGGATAAACAGATCTAAGAATCATGTGTATTGCAATGATATTTGAATCCATGATTGTTTATGAGATTACAAAGCAAAATAATATAAAGGAAGAAAAGAAGAGGACTCAGGACAGAGCCTTAGGGGACAGCTACAATTAGCAGGTGCAATCTAGATAGATATCCAGAAAAGGACCTGAGGGGTAGTCAGATAGGTAGAGGTCAAACTAGGGGAGAACAATGTCATGAAAACCTACAAAAAGAGAGTCTCAAGAAGGAGAGATTGAGAGAGAGCGTCAAGGGCTTCAATGATGTCAAATTATGAGGATTGAGAAAAGGTTGTTAAATTTGTCAATTAAGAGATTACTGACAATTTTGAAGAAAACAATTTCAGTTTGAGAAAGAGATCAGAAGCCAGAGTGCAGAGTTAAGAAGCATCTGAAGTTACTGGAAAATATGATTTTATGTAAGGCTTATTTCTTGGACTGTGTCCCCTTTGACTCCCTTGGTATCTCTACTATGATTCTTTTCTCATGCTTGCTAAGGCACTCAAATTAGTAGACACATATCAACAATTTACTCAATCTTCTTTCCTTTTCAATTTTAAGCCCTGTAAATTAGAATTACACGACTCCATTCAATAAAAAAAATAAAATGAAATTACTAACCTGTATTAGGTGCCCTCAATTCATGGCCAATATCATGTGATAGTTAAGTGGTAGTCCAAAATTTATATATATGTATGTATGCATGTGTATGTGTACACACAATACAAATATACATGTGTGTGGATCGGGGTGTGCCTAGATATAAAACAATTAACTTACTTCAGAAATATAATTAAAGAAGACCTCAAAGAATTTGGGGACTGATTTGATTTTGAGCACAAGACAATTTAAATAATAAAATATAACATTAGTTTATAATGAAATTCAGATGTTATTGATGAACTTTCTCAATGAAATATGAAGTATGAATATTATCTATGTCAATTCACTTCACTTCCTGCTGCCAAAACAATGGACAACAATGCAAGAAATATGAGCTTTGTTTTTTGGGGTTTTTTTTAAGCAACACAAACTATAGTAACTTAGAATAAATGTATTATGTACTACTGTACAAAATAATTTGGAAAGAATTGAAGAAGGCAGAATAAGTACAATATAGACCTAAGCCTGTGGAACAGACAGAAGACACGGTGGAAGATATTCAAGGATATAAGTTCCTAGTAAATTGTATCAAATAAAAACATTTTGACTAATTATTTGGTAGATTCTCCGTACATAACTTTAATTTCCATTTGATTGTAGGAAAATAATCTGGAACAGTTACATGAACTAGTAATGGTGATAGGCATTTTCAGTGAAGTGGCTCTCATCTAGTGTGTAAAGTGGAACTTCTCACTCTCTCAGCTTAATGAGTTTAATAAAATTTAATGAAACATCTTCAAAGCTAATGAAGCACTTTAAAAAGCAAAACAAAGGAAATACAAAGGGCAGGATACTGGTGCCAACTAAAAAGGGCTGGGGTTCTGTGGTGAGATGGAGTCATCTGAAGAAATTTAGGAGAACAACTGTTAAATCTCTGTATATTTTATACAGCACAGAGAAAAATGTCCATCTAGGAGATGATGTCAAAATTTTCAGGAGGGATAAAATTACAGAATTATAAATTTTTAGAGGTGGAAGAGAAAGAAATTAATCTTGGGTTAATAATCCGCAAGTAATAAGAAAACCTCCAGTAAGGAAGGACTCATTACATCCTGAGGTAGTCTTTTCCATCTGCAGATAACTCTAATGCTTAGAATGGTTTTCATTAAATGCAGAATAAGTTTGCCATTTTCCACCTTATACCCATAGTTCCTACTTCTGCCCTTTTGGAGCAAACAGATCAAGTATAATATTTTCACTTCATATTCACTAGTCTTCTCTTCTTGAAGTTGATCCCAAATTCCTTCAATCAATCTTTACACAACATGGAGTTAAGACTGTTCACCATCATGAATGTCCATCCCTTGAGTTTCTCCAGCTTAGCAATGACCTTCCCAAAATGTGGTACTAAGAACTGAACACAAAGGACGTTATCACCTCCTTAGTCCTAGAAGTTATTCCTTTCTCAATAAATCACAAGATTTGGTTGTCAACTCATATCATTGAGTTTTTGAATTGAGCTGGTAGTCTACTAATACTCCCAGATCTTTTATTCAGATAAATTTCTGCTTGACTATATCTGCCTAATCCCATGTTTATGAAGTTGATTTTAAAAATATTAACATATAAGATGAATTTCATGTGATTAGATTTAGTACATTAACCTAGGCAAGATCTTTTGGACTCTGATTCTGTCATATATAATATGAATTATTGTTCTCAACTTTATGTCATATTCAAAACTGATGACTATATCATCTATCCCTTTAGCCAAATGATCAAAAAAATAAAACATCATGGGGCCTGGAGGACTTACCCGGGATACTCCACTGGAGAATTCCTTCCAACATGATAGGAATCCATTAATGATCACTATTTGGATCATAAATGCAATGATCCACTAAATTCATTTAAATATAATATATAATTATACTAGAAGAAAGAAGGAAGGGAGGGAGGGAGGAAAGAAAGAAACAAGTCTATGTTCTCATAGTAAATATATACTTAGATGGTATTAGTATATATGAACATAGCTTGAGGTATCTATTATTCTGTGTCAAATACAGAGTTGACCATTGAAAAATTCATGATAAACTGGATACTCAAGATTTCAGGATCTTGAGGAAAACAAAACTCAAATTAGAAGGAACAGACATTAGACCTGAACTTAAATTACAAGAACTTTTCAAAATATTGAACTTCTTCAGCCTACATAAGCTATGATAGTTAAAACTCTTTAGTCATATTTGCTTTTTGCAATAGAAATGAAAACTGAATCTTGATATAGAAAAGTTGTAGTGATCCTTGGAACTAGAGATTTAGAAATACAGGTTAGTTTATTTTTATCTTGTCTTAAAAGATGGTTTGCTACAGAAAAATTTGGTTAATTCCGAGTGATAAAATGGGTCCAGTTCAAATCAGTGAAAAGTATGAATTGCATAGTTTAAAAAAAACATCACTTTCTTGAATTGCATACAACAGTTCATACAAGGTTAAAAATTATGTTTCATTAGGATCTGGTGTGAAAATATGATTCAGAATTTATAAGTAGAAGTGTACTACCACCAAGTTGAAAGACAATAAGATACAAGGGAAAGAGTACTGAGTTTAGAGTCCACAGGTAAGGATTAGAATCCACTTAACCTTTCTAAAATGATAATTTACTTAACACTTGAAATGAGAAGTTTAGGCTAGATTATCGCTGATACCCCTTCTAACTTTAAGTCCATGATCTTATGATTCTTAATTGTGCCCCTTTTCTTTTCCAAAATGAAAATGATGAGGTGTATTTGGTGATCAGGACCTCAAAATACTGACAGTCCAGGTCGGGCTCGAATGAATTCGACTCAAGCCTTCTTAAAGCCAAAGAAAACAAAGTTCATTAAGGATTCGCCTAATTGGGTTGACTCTTAAGGAGCCTAAGCATTTGTAACCCTTGTATTCACAAGCAGGCCAGATAGAATCCCAGCTAGACAGTCTGAGCTGGATTGAATCTGAGAGCCTTCATGGGGGCAAGATGGAACTTAAATACAGAAAAGAGTATAGGAGGGGTCTGGGAGAGGGGGTGGGGTGGTGGTCTGGTAGTCCAGGGTGATGGGAGAAGGGGTTTAGGAAGGGTCTTGAGGAGAAGTCCAAGGAGGGCCCAAGGCTGGAAACAGCTGGAGGCTATCAGGAGATATCAGACAATGGAGGGTTTGGGTGGGAAGCAGGTTGGGCAATCCAGAGATCTTGATAGGGGCAGTATGGGAATGGATACAGATCTTGATGGAAGCCTGGGATGGGAATGTATACAGATCTTGATGGAAGCCTGGGCTTGAGGTTTTGATGGGATCAAGGGTGGGGAATGCAGGAGACCTGAAATGATAATGAAAAGCCCAGAGGCTTCCTGAGACTGCCGGAACAAATGGGGAGATTAGATTTGAGTAAGAAAGGCCAGATTAAGTGGGAATATTCAAGGGGAGCTCAAGGAGGCTCCTAGAGTCTGAACCCCATCAGAATCAAGCACACCATGGCAAAATTCTGAATATTTTATTTACAGGGAGGCTGATGTTAGAGCTGAATGGGAACATAAAAAATCATCTAATTCAGCCCTGAAACTGGATAATTGAAACTAAGGGCTGGTGAGGTTAAATGACTTGCTAAATAACACACATATAGTTAAATCTTGAGGTCAGGAACTATCTGTTGCATCTTTTTGCATGGCCAAGGCTTAGCATTTTTCCTGACACATAGTAGGTGCTTTACAAAAGTTATTGATTGATAACAAATTATTGATTTGAGTTTTGAACGAAAAAGTTTTGTCTCTAGATCCAGCATTAACTGAATCTTCCTGACCAGTCTTTGAGAAGTGAGCCTCTATCTTTATGTTGGAAGTCCTGGGTGCTGGAAGTTCATAATCATCATTCTTTGGGGTCATTTATCTGGAAGAACCCTACTTTTTATTGCTGTCTTGAAAAATCTCTTTACTGTATCATGGGAAATAGTATTGTCTCCTAGGAATATGCCTGCTAAGTATAATCCTAGGATCTAGACTAAATTAGAATAGGACCTTAAATACTATCTGATGCAAGCTCTCCTTCCTCCTCACTGTCTTACAGGTAATCAGAGAGGTTACATGATTTTGACCAAGCTCAAGCAGATGAGATTAAATACAGGTTTCCAACATATCCAGATAATATTGTGAAAAAATAATATTTAACAAAATGCTGTATATCACTACTATTAGAGAAATTCAAATCAAAACAATTCTGAGGTACCAAAATCACATCTATCAAATTGGTTAACATGACAAAACTAGAAAATGATGAATGTTGGAGAAGATGTGGAAATATTGGAATGCTAATGCATTGTTGGTGGAGTTATAAGCTTATCCAATCATGCTAGAGAGCAATTCGGAACTATGCTCAAAGGGCTATAAAACTGCATTCCTTTTGACCCAGCATTATCATTTCTACATCTCTATCCCAAAGAAATGATAAAGATAGAAAAAGGATCCACATAGACAAAAATATTGACAGCAGCTCTTTTTGTAGTGGCCAAGAATTAGAAATTGAGGGGATGCTTATCAATGGGGGAATGGTTAATATTGCTGTGGTATATGAATGTAATGGAAAACTATTGTGCCATAAGAAATGAGCAGATGAATGTCAGAAAAATCTGGAAGGACTTTTATGAACTGATACTGAGTGAATTGAGCAGAATGAGGAGAACATGGTACACAGTAACAGCCACATTGTGTGATGACCAACTTTGATAGACTTACCTCTTCTCAGCAATGCAAGGATCTAAGACAACTCCAAAAGAGTCATGACAGAAAGTGCCTTCCACATTAAGAGAAAGAATTTTGGAGTCTGAAGGCAGATCAAAGTAAACTACATGCTCTCTTTTATTTTTATTTTGTTTCTTCTTTCTCATGGTTCTCCCATTGGTTCCAATTCTTCTTTACAACCGGATGAATGTGAAAATATGTTTAATATGAATGAATATGTAGGGTCAGATTGCATGACATTTTGTGTATGAGAGAGGGAAGTAAGGGGGATAAAATTTAAAACTCAAAATCTTACATAAGTGAAAGTTGAAAACTAAAAATTAATTAATTAATAATAGAAAGGATAGTGTTAACATAGCTCT
This sequence comes from Potorous gilbertii, assembly GCA_028658325.1. Classification (NCBI taxonomy): domain Eukaryota; kingdom Metazoa; phylum Chordata; class Mammalia; order Diprotodontia; family Potoroidae; genus Potorous; species Potorous gilbertii. Next base: position 618,454,804 of record CM053770.1, on the reverse strand, counting down.
GTGCCCCTATCATTTCAGATAATTCATACATGCAAAGTAATAATATAAGTCAATAATTAAAAATATGTTGCACATTTCCAAGAGTAATAGGTGGCAGAAAGGTAAAGAAAAATTTCAAAGGTACAAAGTTTCTAGAGAAGAGTTTTTTAATAGCCCAATCCAAAAAGGTAGCTTTTCTGATAAGAATTTATCGCCACAGTGATTTGAGTCAACTCATTTGAGTCAACTCATTCTTTGAAGTTTACCTTATGCACTGAAACTTCACAAGAACTTCAGGGATATATACTGGGAACTGTACAGAGGACAGAAGGACAAGGATAATGCAGAGAATAGGGAACAAATGAATGCAGGGAGACTATTTAGGAGGCAATTGTGATAGGAGCTGAATTAGGGTGACTGTAATATGAATAATGAAAGGGTGATGGAAGAGTGTGATGGATTAGAAATAACTTAGCAAATGATAGGATACAGTAATTAAAGAGAAAGTAAGAATTAAGAATGCTTATCTAGGTTGCAAATCAGGATGTCTATGGAAAAACAAAACAAAACTATAGTACCTTAAACAGAAATAGGGAAAATAATAGTAGTGGTGGGATTGGAGTGGGAAAAAAAATGAGTTCTTTTCTGGACATGTCAACGTTGCTATATCAAGGGGCAGATGTCAAGTAGGTAGTTGGAGCAACATGGAGATAAAGAGAGAAAACAGGGTTGGATCTGTAGATTTGGGCATCATCTGTTAAAAGATAGTTGAATCCCCTGGAAGTTGATGGAGTATGGTTCCTGGAACATTGTAGGCACTTAATAAATGATTATTGACTCACTGACTGACAGTCTACAAATGATTAAAAGGATGGACTCGCCCAATAAGCAGGATGGCATTTAAGATAGACAAGTCATGAAAGCCAAAGGAGAGGATGATCAACATTGTCATTACTCCAGAGGCTGACAGCTGAGTACAGGGTAGTTGAATTTGACAATAGACATTGCTGGTTACCTTGTAGAGAGCAAACCAGTTGAATGATAGAGATGGAAGCCAAATTACAAGGAGTTAAGAAGCGAAATACAGGAGAGGAAATAAAAGAAGGGAATGTGGACAGCTTTTCATACTAGTTGGTTAAAGCTTCCATACTAGTACGGATTAGGATTGTCCCGTGAATGGGTGCCCTATAATCAGTATGGGCACAGAAGACCAGTCTTAAAAAATAAATACAAGAAAGAAAAGAGAAGGAAAGGCAAGGAAAAAGGCAAGGCAAGGTGGTGAGCTCCTTGAGGGCAGGGACTATCTTTGCTTTCATATCTATGGCAGGCACTAAGCCTTTAATAATGCTTTTTAATTTGAACATCCATTCATGTTGCCTCTTTTCTTAGGGAGTTTTATTAGAAGCACCCAGAGAAGCCCTAAAATCTTCACCATGGAGTGGGGAAAGAGGGCAATTAGAGGGGGATGCTGTTAATATTTGAGAGACAGATGCAGATTGACTAAGCCCATCTGACATTTTATAGATCCACCCTCTCCACTGTCTGAACTTCATTTCCAGTACAATCATGAGCATGTAATGTATAATTGGACATCTGAGGAGGAAGAAGAACATAGTTCCTGTACTGATATTTTGGGACTGACACTATACAGGAGCCATAGTATTTTTCATTAGTCATAGGAAATAGACTAAGACATTGCTGGCATTCTTAGATTTGGAAAAGCTGAGAATCTAATGTGGAATTTCTTCAGGGTCTTTTCCCATAGTTGTGTTTCTATATGCCTTTCTTGGGACACCAAGCCCTGTGAAGGTCAGTCAGAATGTTGTGGTATCACCTTGAGTGTCGTACGCATGCTTGGTATGCCACATTTGTTATAGGTAGTACAACTTCTGGCGTTAGGCAGTCATGATGAACAAAAACTTTACGAGATCCTAATTTGTTTGAACTTGGGGGCTACAGGGTAATGTATATTTGACCCTTCTGTTACCTCCAAGCTGCATAGAAACTCTTCCACTGCAGTGACCCTCACTTTGTTACCATTCCCAAAGAGCAGCTTGCCCCAACTACCCCTTTTCCCAAGATTTCTGATTGGCAAGAGCAGAGTTAAAATCTATCAGCTTATTTGGGAGAGAAGTAACTAGAGACTTAAGGGCCACAGGGACCTGGTCAGTGTATGAGAAAGAGATTTGCTGATATTATTAAATCTGTAGTGATTTCCATGGAGATAGAGGAGATTAGTTTCTAGGACTTTCATACTGATATCCTACACAAACACCAAATTAACATTTTAAAAAAATCTAACATAGCAAATGAAGTAATTGAAGTGAAATGAAGTACTATTAATATACTTTGAAAATCAGCTTTTTTTAACAATGACACTACATTCATTAGTACAGATCCATTGATGCTCTCTATGCTAACATTTTTTCTTTGAAAAACCTCAGAACCTGGTGCAAGTTACTAAAAAAGCACATCTTTTGTAATAACAAAAGCAGAAGAAAATTAATATTTTAATATTTGTATCTTAGAAAATAAAATGAAGTTAACCTTGTCATCTGCATTTTTTGATAGAATTCTCAGAGGAGCAGATGAGTAGAATGTTTGAAGTTACACAGAGCAGTTAACTATATCTCTGCCAGAGAGAGACATATGGACACTGACGATATCCTTGTGAACAAGATGGAGAAATGGAATGGGGAAAGGAGAGAGAGAATACTATCAAGGATTCATCTTATGAGTTTCAGCTGAATTAATAGTGGAGGGCTGATTAGTGGAAGGAAGAATTAGAACCTAGACAATATGCTCTATAGGATTTTCACAGGGAAAAAGAAGAAGGGTATAGCTGAAAGAACATGAGAATTGGAGCTCAAGTACCCAGGCAAAACTCTTTGACCTTGAATGAGTCAATTAACCCTTTGAGCTTCACTTTCCTCATTTGTAATAATGGGGAGGAGGGGGTTGAATTAAATTCTTTCTAAAGTCACTTATCATTCTAAAATTCCATTTTTATTTTAATCCATGATTTTATGGCACAAAGAGAAACAAGATTCAAAAATGGTGGTGGGGAGACTAAAGCCAGATAAAATTTTATGGGAATAAAATTCTTGCATTTATTTTAAAAATATCTGTTGTACAAATACAGGATTGAGATCTAGGGGGAAAAAATTTAGTACTTTAGTTGATTAAGTTCCAAAAGTAAAAAATCACAAAACTTTTTTTTTCTTTTTGGTGATGTGAATAGTATTTCTGCTTTTGAGAACTGTCTTTTCATATACTTATTCACAAAGTCACAGAATTTCGGAATTGGAAGAGACCTCGGAAACCATTATATCCATTATATCCTGTCTTATCTAAAAAACAAAACGAAACAAAACAAAAAACTATTGTAACACACCCAACAAATGATTGCTCGGTCTTTATTTTCAGACCTCTTGTGCAAAGCAACCTTTCAGAGCGTTCCATCTTATTTGGGGTAGATCTCGTTGTTAGAACTTTTTTCTACCATCAAGCTTAAATTTGCCTTTTTGCTGCTATTCACTTTTTATTCACGCTATATCACTTTTAATTTTGCTTTTGATAACCAGCACTTATGGTAACCTCTAGGGCCAACTAACTCCTCTACCTTTCAAATACTTGAGAAAAACCATCATGTCCCTTATGACTATTTTCCTCTCCCAGAGAAACATTCCTAATTTCTTTAAACAATCCCTTTATGTCATACTTGAGGACCTTTCACCATTCTAGTTATATTCCTCTGGACACTTTCCAACTCACCAATATACTTGGTAAACTGTGATGGCCAGAAATGTATAGAATACTCCACATATTGTGTGAACATGACTGTCATCTACTTATGAAATGAATGAATTAATGGATGAAAAATGATTAAGAGATTACAAACTGACAAGTACGGTGTTAAGTGCTAGGGTGACAAAATTCCTACCCACAGGGAGCTGGTGGTAACTAAATATAGTGGGTCATGTGATTTCGCAATATTAGAGGAAGACGTGAAATATAAAGAGCAGGTGTATCTAGGGCAGAATGTTTTGGTTTGTGAAGTGACAGGGATGGTAAGTGGAACTACAGGGAAGTGACTTGACATACACCATTTCTAGTTGTAACAACAATATTGATTGGATTACAGTTCTCAGAGGAAACTATGGAAGGGGGAGACATTACTCAAACTGAAGTAGGACAGATTACTAGAAGATGGAAGGGCTAGAAGATGAAGCAAGGCTGAGAACAGCTACATATTTTGGGTCATGTGAGTTTGTCCTCATACTTTCACTAATGAGGACCTAAAATTTCAGGGCTGAGTGGGCTAAGACCCCTGGGGCATAGTCTCTGTAATTTGGTGGTGCAGGGCATGATTCATTAAGGCTGACAGAAATACGATGGCCAAGGTGACTGGTACTAGATAGAGTATGTTGTGTGATTTTACACTCCCATAGAGACCAACAAAGCAACTGGGTGGCACAGAGCATAAAATTCGGTGCCTGAGGTCAAATCAGCTACAGATACTAACCCTATGATCCTGGGTATGTCACTTAAGCTCTGTTTGCCTCAGTTTCTTCATGCGTAGTGTTGGAATAATAATAGTGCCTTGAATGGTTCTGGTGAGAATCAAATG
>CM053770.1:618408216-618450095 GCA_028658325.1 Potorous gilbertii | reverse complement strand
GGTGTTTCCTTGGATTCCCCTTCCATTTCTCTCAGCCCGGATACTCCCTATCTGATGACCATTTGGCATTCTCCTCCTTGGATCCTAGCATCCTTTTGATATTTCCAACTACCTAACATTCTCTTGAAGCCCAAGTTGCCCAGCCTGGATTGTGGATTGTCTGTGCTATCAACCAGTCCCATCAGTATCCTCCCTGGGTTTGATCTAGCAAGGCCATCCCTGGGACTCCAGACTACTTGGTGAACCTGGATTCTTCCCTCAGTCTTTTTCTGTATTTAAGTTCCACCTTGCCTCTATGAAGGTGCTCAGATTCAATTCAACTCCAACTCTGTCTAGCTGAGATTCTATCTGGCCAGCTTCTTAAAACAAGGGCTACAAATGCTTAGACTCCTTAAGAGTCAACCCAGTATTGGAGAATCTTTAATAAACTTTGTTTTCCTTTGGCTTTAAGAAGGCTTGAGTCGAATTCATTCGAGCTGGACCTAGTGTGTTGGTATTTTGGGGTCCCCAACACCCCAAACTTCAACACCAGGGTTGTATCCATAGACTGAATCAGATTTCAAAGCCTAGACCAAAAGAACTATCAGTTTTACTTTCTGCTATGTAGATCATACATGGATTATTCAATTCTCAGTATCATACTTTAAGAATAATATTAATGAATTGGAGAGTATCAAGCAGTCAGAAGCCTAGATTTTGACAGGCCTGGAATCCATGATATATGAAAATTGAAAGAATTAAAGAAAAAAAAATAAAGTGGGGTAGGAAGGAGGGCTGCCATGACAGCTGTCTTCAAAAACTCACTATAACATTTTTTAGATGGTTGCATTCTGTGGTAGCTGTGTGGCACTAGGAGTATAGTTATCATTTTCATAATGGCAAACTCAGCTGAAGCTATTTTGTTGCTCAGGCCAAATGCATCCTGCCTTGTCCAGGATCCCCTGCCAATGCATATCAGCATTAATGTTGAAACAGCCCTCTATGAGAATGAGGAAGTGATTGTGTGCCGCAGAATTTCACCAAGTAAGAACAGTTATTGTGTGAATGAAAAGGGCCATTGTATTCTGTGATTAAAAGTTGAGTCTGAACTGCCAAACAAATCCACTCTGCTTGGTACTACAGTCTAAACAGGCTATTTTTACTGGTTTACTTAGTAACTTCCAGGGGAGATTTGGGGGTTAGTAATAAGGGTAAATAGCTTGCAAAGGCTAAGTCTCTACTGATAAAGGAATTTGGTGAATTGTAGGAATGATTAGGGTAACTCAGGCACTAAAGTCTAATTTTTCTAGAATTACCTCGCCTTCTGGCCTAAATGTTTCCGATAATTCTCTCACATTGTTGCTCTGCTAATGGAGATCTGGCCCATGAGAGAACTTTAAGACTGTTTATAGGGTTTCTCTATAAGCCACCTCTAGAACATTAATCAGAATACAGCTATGGCCTAAAAACACTTCACTACATGAAAGAGCAGCTAATTTTTTTTTTTGAGGAAATTTCTTTTCTTCTTTCTTCTGGAACACATGACTGATGGGGTTCAGACTCTGGGAGCTTCCTTGAGCTCCCCTAGAATCTTCCCACTTAATCTGGCCTTTCTTACTCAAATCTAATCTTCCCATTTGTTCTGGCAGTCTCAGGAAGCCTCTGGGCTTTTCATTATCATTTCAGGTCTCTGTTGCACTCCCCACCCTTGATCCCATCAAAACTCCATTCCCATACTTCCCCTATCAAGATCTTTGGATTGCCCCACCTGCCTCCCACCCAAACCTTCCATTGTCTGATATCTCCTGATAGCCTCCAGCTATTTCCACCCTTTGACCCTCCTTGGATACCCTCTTTGGACTTTTCCTCAAGACCCTTCCTAAACCCCTCCTCCCATCACCCTGGACTACCAGACCACCACCCCACCCCCCCTCCCAGATCCCTCCTATACTCTTTTGTATTTAAGTTCCATCTTGCCTCCACGAAGTTGCTCAGATTCAATCCAGCTCAGACTCTGTCTAGCCGGGATTCTATCTGGCCCACTTGTGAGTACAAGCATTACAAATGCTTAGGCTCCTTAAGAGGCAACCCAATTAGGCGAATCCTTAATAAACTTTGTTTTCTTTGGCTTTAAGAAGGCTTGAGTTGAATTCATTCGAGCATGACCCGAACTGTCCATATTTTGGGATCCTGATCACCCTCATCACCCATACACCTCTTCATGACCTCTTCTCATTCCTCACAAATAATAAAGGGACCTATGACCCTCTCCTTAGATAAACAGGGGCTAAGAGATCCCAGTTTACACATTATTTAAGATGGGGAGTGAACATTCTCCTTTAGCTTCATAGAACTCCAAGCAAGTGAATATTCAGTGCCTCAAATCCTCCCATCTTCGAAACATTCCTATTGCTATTGAGAGAACCACCATATTTACAGTCACCCAGGCTCACAATTCTCTATATTATCTGACTTTTCTTTGAATTTATCCCATATATCCCAACTGTTTTCAGATTTTGGCATTTCTACCTTCTTTGCTCTTACAAAGATGCCACCCTGATTGACATAGGCCTTCATCAGCCCACTGTAAGGTCAAGCAAAGTAGAATTATCTGCTGTTTTTGTTTTACTAAAAGTGCCTCTGATTGAATAATGTTATTAAAGAGGATCTTTCCAACCCATTGTTAAGCCCGTCCTTTGGGGGAAGCTCAATTAAGGGAGTTGTTTTGTAGGAAGGTCCCAAGTACTTTTTGTTTTTTTTATAGAGGCACTGGGTAAGAGAATCTGGCTCTGAAAAGTGTATAAGTACTCTGAGGGTGATGTTTTACTTTGGGGGCTTACTGACTGGAAGTGTTTGGCCAGATAAGGACTCTGGGAAGGAGTCTCCCTCCCCCACTTGGGAAACTTTGATGTTGGTACTTCCCTCTCTGGCAACTATGGTCAGACATTTGGACCTTTCTATTGAATTGTAATGTATGTATTGATTATGGTCAGATAGAGTAAGCCATGTCTGTTGATCTCTGAGGTCTCTGTATTTTCTCTGAAGTTCAGAGTGCTGACTTTTTCCCTTAAACTACATGAATGATACATGTGCCTGATTAAAGTGATTGTTAACCCCTCAAAAGTTGCCTTTCCTTTTGTGAACGCAGATCTAAGAACCTGTGATAGCAGGCCCCACCTGTGTATATTCAGGTGCTTACTGATACACCCACTTCTTGACTATAACAATTACCTGTTGATTTGGACTACCTCAAATCTCTTCGAAAGACAGTTCATTCTCCACTGAGTTTCCATAGTAATCTTCCTAAAGCCTAGATCTGTCCATTCACCCCTTCTCCTCAATCAATGAACTCCACTGGTTCCTAATCACCTCTAGGATAAAATATGAACTTCTATGCCTGACTTTTACAGAAAGGCCTTTGCACCTCATATGTTACTTCTTTTCTAGTCATCTTATACTTTACTCACTTGGGCTTCTCTCCTGTCTAACTACTATAGCCTTATTTCTGTTCTTTGTATAGGACAATACATTTCCTGACTCTTACCATTTTCACTGGTTTCCCTCCAATTCCTGGAAAGTTTTCCATCTTCACTTCTGATTCTTGATTTCCCTTGCTTATTTAATGTCTATGTTATAATTCCACCTTCTATGAAAAGTATTTTCTGGTTCCACCCACTATAATACCTTCCTTTTGAAATTGTGTATCCTTAGTGCTTAGCACAGTGCTTGACATGTAGTAAGTGCTTAATAAATGCTGGCTGATGAGCCCCAGTTATAATAGATACTTAATAAATATTTGTTGGTGCAGCGGATAGAATACTGTGGCCAAGAGTCAGGAAGATTTCTCTTCCTGAGTTCACTGACCTCAGACACTTACTATCTGTGTGATCCTGGGGAAGTCACTTAACCCTCTTTACCTCAGTTTCCTCATCTGCAAAATGAGCTAGAAAAGAAAATGGCAAATCACTCTAATATCTTTGCCAAGAAAAATCCAATTTGGATCTAACAAAGAGTCAGACACTACTATGTGTTGAATGGTATTGTGTTGATTTGTATTGACCAACATTCTAAGTATCTTTGGGGCAAGGACTCTGTACACAATTTTGATTGATCTATGCTTGCTTTTGTGGATGGTAATTATAACAGATTGTAGTTCATCACTCCATCCTAGTGCATTTACGTTATTTACCAGTTTGACAAAGTGAATTCAACAAATCAGTCTGACAAAATTAGCTAAGGATTCACTCAAAAAAATTTTGATAACAATATGTTTTTAAATGGGCAGAATATGGAGCTCAAAATCATTCAACTAGAATTAATTTTCAGGTTTTAACAGGGCTGTTCAACTTGGAAACATTCTATTTAAAAATTGAGGGGAATAATAAAGTCTTCCTCTTCATGGTTAATTTGTGATTGAATTAATTGGGGTCATGGGGAAATAAATAAGCCAACTTTTCTAAAATACTTGAAAAATCACATATTTTATGTATCTTTGGCATATAAAATGTTATGAAATACATGCTATTGATATGATATGGAAGTAATTGCATGTACATATTTATTACTCATATACACTGAAACAAGTACATATCTACATGTATATTTGTATGTATGGGTGTGTATGCATGCCATTTATAGAGACATATGTGTGTATGTATATTCAAAGATTCTATTAAATCTATTTTTGCTTGATTCTACCTTCCACATAAAGTTCCCTATCTTCAGTCAGTGTTTATAAAATTTCCATGGTATGTCTGTGTGAGTGTTTGTGTGTCCGTATGTGGGAAGAATTATCTATTACACCATAGATGGTGTCAGACCTTGGGCAGGTGAATTCAGGCCTATGTAAGAACTTGTAAACAGCTTAAAGGTCAAGCACTTAACTCTGAAGAAAGAGCTAGGTACATGGAGACTTTCAAGAATAATTTTATTCATTAGACAGACACCATCAAGAATACGTAGTTAGAATAGCATAGACTGGATTGAGGTGAGCTAAGTGCTTTCAATAATTGGTTTCTTTTTTTTTTTTTTCTAATTCCCCCTGTATTATCCATGTGAAATTTAAGGTTAAAAGATAAAGCAAAGTGGCCATGTCCTGGCATATCCTACCAAGGAGTAGTCATGAGATTGCCTGAAAACTTTTAAAAAATGTCACTGAAATACCACTTTGAATGAAAAAAATTTCATGAAGTATAAAATGCTTAAATACTTAAGAAAGCAAGGAACACTGGCTAATGCACTTTATTCAAGTGTATTAGCCAAGCCAAAATCCAACGCTAAAAATCTAGAACAATAAAAATTTTCCTACTTGGCTTACAGTTAAATAAAAAATCTCCCAGTTCCCTGTAGTCTGGTTATCAAGCTCTTACAATTTGCTACTATGCTTGACCTTGTGTGAGGAAATTTAAGGATCTGAAAATTTTTCTCCTTTTTCTCTGAAGATAAAACAGTTTGAAATTGCCTTTGTGTATGTGTATATGTATATACATATATATATATATATATATATATATATATATAATATGCATACATATACACAAATATTGGGTAATTTCAGAAAATTGAGACAGCATAATTCCTTAATTAAATAGACTTTGGGTTGTTTTTTTTTTTTTCATATTGAGCATTAACCTACAAAAGGACTCTAAAGAATCTTTAAAAAGAGACCTTACAACAAAGAAAATGTAATTGGTCTGGCAGAATTAGTCCTCGGATAGCTATGAGATTGCTATGAATATATATGAAGCACAATGAGGCAAGCTGAGTTTGTCATTCCTAGTCACTGAAGTGCTGATGTGATTTTTTTTTTTCAAAGTGCTGCTAAGGAAGAATTCTGGAAAGAGACTTGGCAGCTCAAACCTAAGCTGTCTTTTAGCTGAAGCTTATCTTTGCCCCAGGAATAAAGAGGATGGAATAGTTCCATGACAATTCTGACAAAAAAATGATTGCATTCTCATATACTGAATCTTAGTATCACGTAATAAGTAAATACTAGTCCCTAAGAATGATGTCTGTTATAAAAATGGAAAATGGGACACAATTTTATTTTGAGAGAAAAAAAGATAATTATGGACTGAATAGTCTTTTGTTAATAATCTTCATGTAAGTAAAAAAGGTAGGAGTTGCATAATTTGCAAATTTCATAATTCCTGTATGACTCAGTATGATGATAAGGGGTAACTGAAACTCATGTTAATTGCTAAGCATGAAATGAGTGCTAAACATTAACATGTACCAAAAAACAATTTTTCAGGTATATAGGATGTTAGTTCAGTGTTTTTCACATAGTAGGTACCTAATAAGTATCTATTGATTTGATTGATTTGAAACATCAGAAAATTTTGGGTAACCAAAGAAAGTAGATAGCACATTTATTTGGATAATTCAGATCTCCAATTTAGCCTAAATTATCTGGATAATGTTATGAGTTATATAGTCTCTCTTCTTTATTTAGCTTTGGCGTTAAAGTCCAGTATACGACCAATGTTTCAATCTGTAATTTGCCAAAGTAAAATGATTAGTAATTATTCAGTTAGGGCACCCAAGACTCTGTATTCCCCCACAGTTATCCAAATAATAACAAGCAAAAGATTTAACAATTTTTTTACATATACATTTAAGAGGAAAGGAGATATTTTCTTTTAAAAATGCCCCAGGTACTACAAACACAATTATGAAAACTAAAAATGCAATCAGGTAGGTGCATCTTTTCATATTTTTAAAAGTTTGTTTTTAATTAAGATAATTTTTTTAAAAGATTTCTTTAGTATGGTAACATCTCATTTAATATGAAGTGACTTTTCTGACAGCCTCAGCTCTGTGGAACACATGTGAGAAGGCAGAATGAAGAAAGAAAGGCCTCTAAACTATACACTCAATTGATCCAAAGTTCATATGAAATAGCTCACAAATGTTGTCCTCAAGGACTCTTAGGCAACAGCTCACTCTCATTTTAGACACATTTTTACTAAGCTTAGTTATCTAGTTTCTAACACCAAATTAAATTAGATAACAGAGGCAAGAATTTTTAGATAAGTTCATGTTTAAACTAAGTAAATAAATAATATTTGAACACAATGGATAAGTTTCAGTTATTTAAAAAATTGTATACATGTAATTTTTTGATGATACTAGAAAAAACATTCAGTTACCATAGAAAAGCAAACAAAGCAAAGCAAAATGTGGTATGCTGAATTGAGTGCTAGGTTGAAAGGTAGGAAGACTTGAGTTCAAATTCTGCCTCAGACACATCTATAAAATTAGTTTGCTGGACTTGATCTTGGTACCTCCTTCCATCTCTAGATGTGTAATTCCATGATTAAAATCTTCTCTGCAAAATTTTATCATATAGAGCTACACTCCCCACTGACTCAATCCTGTATCCCTTATAAGCTCCTTTCCCTTCTACTGAAACTGCTATCTTCAGGGTTACCAATGACTTCCTAATTGTTAAATCAAAAGGTCTTTTTTTCTGTTCTTATTCCCTTTAGCCTCTGTGATAATTGTCCCAGTTGAGAATACTATTCCTTACTTTCCAATTTCTATTTCCTTGCTCAGTGACCCCATGTAAGGATTTCACTTACCCTCAATTTTACACATTGAAACCCTTCCTATCCTTCAAGATCTGGTTTCAATGCTATTTTGTTTTCATGAATTTGACTCTGATATCGCTAGCCCAGGATCAATATTTCTCTCTTTTCTCACATCTCTCATGGGTTTTTTTTTTTTTTGGTAATACACAGGCACTTAATGCATTCTATCTTCCAATATGATTATTTGTATATGCTATATGTCTTATTTCCCCTCAAAGAGTGTAAATTCCTTAGGAGCAAGGTAGTTATCTAATTCATATTTGAATTCCTAGAGATTTGGACAATGTCTTGAGCACAGTAGGTGATTAATAAATATTTTTGGAACTAATTTAATTTTGTTTGTTTTGAAAACAATTGCTCATTTAAATAGCACCATAATATAGTAAAATGATAGTAAAGGAAATACTTGAAACAAATAAGGAAGTGCTTAAATGATTGTCTTTGCATTTAGTTATGTTGACAGGTCTACCTTGTATCATAACTGTGCTTTTTTTGTTTTTTTTGTGTGTATTTTTAAAGCATTTAGACTCTTCAATGCTTCTATGACTCTTTGATCTCAGTCATGTTGGTATTTCCTCCGTCAGTAGAATTATGATCCTTCCTATCTTCTCATGCCACACAACCCTTATTGATGTTCTTCCACAGAACCTTCCTATAGGATTTTCCTATTGCAGTTTAGGGTGCTGGAAACCCTGAAATGTTAAGTGTACTGGGGGGGGTCTGACTGGAAAGAATTCAACCACTCAAGTCTTCTTTCAGTCAAAGTAGTGAGGTTTAATATAATACTAACAGTAGTGGGATAGATTCATAGTGAATTTGTAACTTGCTGAGGATGGGACTGATACTTTAATACAGAAAAAGGGAAAAATGGTCAAAGAAAAGATCTTGATGGAATTAAGGAGTGGTAAGTAGATTGGTGTGGGCCAGGTGCTTGGACAATGAAAGGAGTTAAGTGCTCAGAGAGTCATTGCTGTTAAAAGGATTCTTGAGTATCTAGGTGGACTTGGCTGGCCAGATGCCTTGGATGAAACACCAAGGGCTGGGTTGTGCGGGAAAGTTCAGAAACTGAACTAACTGTTTTTGAAAACATGGTCTTTTCCTTTTAGGGGTCCAAGTCCTATCACCCCATCAAACCCACAAATATGAGACAAAGTTATATGCATGTGTTTGAGAAATGTTACTTCTAGGAATATATATTTGAAGTTTTCTGTCTCTTTTTTGCTCACCCCACTCATTTGCCCCATGTCACATCATTTTTGTCTTTCTTTGTAACTTCTCACTATTCTTTCTCAGTCTCTTTGGCTGCATCATCATTCATGTCCTTCCACTTCAGTGTGAATTTTCCAAGCTTATTTTTTTGACCCTTTTCTCTCTAAATGATCTGATCAGTTTCTATGTGTTCAAATGATCATGTTTATGTTATTCCCAAATCTCCAAAACCAGATCATATTAATGCATAGAAGATTACCTTTTGTTTGCTGTTACATTTTTGTATGCTCATCTGGTGGATCATGGCCATTGATTTTTCACTTTCCATTCAGGACCAGAGCAATAGGAATGCTCCCAAGTGTTCGTGTCCACTGGAAATACACACTATGCATGTGTTTAATCTAATCCTAACTTATCTCTTATAGTACTGTATGTCCCACTGATTTCTACTCAACATGTCTTTTTTTATCTTCCCCATTTCTGTTGATGACATAATTATCTACCAACTCCTACCAGGTTTGAAACCTTAGAACCATATTTAAGTCTTTCTTTTCCTTTACTCTGTGTATCCAATAATTTGCAAAGATCTATCAATTCTACCTACAATATTGTTCTCAAATCCAACTCCTTTTGATTTACATGGCTACCACCTGAGGCCAGGTACTCAGTGTTTACCTAGACTATTGTAATATCCCCCTCAATTAGTGTCTCTGACTCTTATCTCTCCCTTCTCTAATCTACTTTTTATGAAGTGACCAAAATCAACTTCCCAAGGTATGAAAGTGATCACACCATTCTCTTATCCCCAAACCTTCAGGGACTCCTTATGACCTCCATAATAAAATCTGAACTCATTCTGATATTTAAGAACCTCTACAATCTGGTTCCTTTGTCCCCTCTTGGTCCTTTTTACTTATTCTTATCCTTTTATTGCATACACTCTATGTCCTTGGTAAACTGCATTTACTAGTTCTTCCCTGAACTCAACAAGTTTACTTCTGTGGATTAAGAGGTTATTTCCCTATGCTCACCCCTATCATGTCTACATTTCATTATCCTTATCTTCTTTACAGTCTCAACTCAAGAATAATGTTTTATTTAAGGTCTTCTCTGGTCTCCCAGAAGAAAGTGTTCTCTCACATCTCAAGCACTTTCTCTGGATAACTCCATGTTCCCTTCTTTGTATTCTACTTAACTTTATATATGACATATATTTCTATGCACAGCCTTCTCATTCCATAGGGTGATAAATTCTTGAAAACAAAAAAGTAAATTTTCATTCATGTTTCTCCATATCTAGCAACCAGTATAGTGCATTAAATATAACAGAAATTGCAAGAATGTTGGTTGAATTTAACTGAATATATTTTGCTATGTAAAATTAAGATCTTAAGAATTGGATCACCTAATGTATATCTTCCCAAGTGATTCTGTTTTATAAGATGTTCTAAAGCACTACATAAATACTAGATATTATCAAAATTTGAAATATATATAGTAAATATAATAATGTTCTTTTAATTTTATTTGTTAGGGTAGTGCTGAATATTCTGGTTTTATGGCATTTAAAAGGTCTGAGGGGGTTTTCTGTGGGTGACACATAATTGGTTATTGACTCCTGGAAAAATTCAATTATTCCTAATGTGGGAAAAAAGAACAGCAGAGGAAGTAAAAATGAACTACTTATTTAACAGGTATTCATAATAGAATCTGAGATTCTCTGTCTCTATTTGAACAGTATGAAAATGCTATAAATAGTGAAGTGAAAAAGGAAGGAAGGAAAAACAGCAGTGGTAGGACAAGATCATCTGGAAAATGGATCAGCATATTTGGAAAAGTGTTCTAAATATTTTTTGAAGGAAAAAAATGTACACTTGACCATTAAAACAAAAGAAGAACAGTTTGGTAAATTTTGCCTGATGTGGCAAAGAAAAACAGATGAGAGTGATTTGAAAAAAAGGCTCATCTAATGACCTGAATATTTCCTAAAAAGGTTAAAGGTATTGCTTAAGTAAATAATGAAAATAAAAAGTGAATTTAATAGTATATTCATAAATAGGAAAGGGACATGAGATATGAGCAAATATGAGATTTTTAAGTTAAAGGGTTGCAATTTTGGAAATCAATAAGTGTTTATTAAGTACCTTCCATTGACTAAAGTGTGGAAATACAATGACAAAGGTGAAAATCACACATCCTCAAAAACATATCCTTCAGGGAAAGATAATATAGATATAATGTAGATATTCATAATTACAGTTTGGACATTGATACTAGGATTCCCTAGTAACAAAAAAGATCAAGAATATAGCTGTGATTGCATTGTTACTGGACAGGAGTGGGGAACATGAATCCAAAAGGGCCACACTTGAGGACTTAGCATCATGTAGCCTTGAGGCCTTAGGCTTCCCACCCCTGGGAACTCCTGGGTGAGAAAACTCCCTTCAACAATGCAAGTATATGCTTCTCATAGCCTTAGAGAATTGCCTTGGACCCTGAGAGGGTAAGTGGTTTGTCCAGTCACACAGAAGCAAGATTACACAAAGGACTTTCTGGTAGGAAGAGAATATAAATTTAGGTAAATCAGGCATCAGACACTTACCAGCTGTGTGACCCTGGGCAAGTAAGTAGCTTAACCCTGTTTGCCTCAGTTTCCCTTTCTGTCAAATGAGCTAGAGAAAGAAATGGCAAAGCACTACCTCGTCTTTGCCAAGAAAACCCAAAATGGGGTCACAGAGAGAGGGACATGACTAACAACCAAGGCATCACGTGAAGGAAGATAGTAATTTCCTTTGCACATGCTACATAT
Source organism: Potorous gilbertii (assembly GCA_028658325.1). NCBI lineage: Eukaryota > Metazoa > Chordata > Mammalia > Diprotodontia > Potoroidae > Potorous > Potorous gilbertii. Next base: position 618,438,506 of record CM053770.1, on the reverse strand, counting down.
TCACATAGAAAATAAAGGCCAGCAAACAGTTTCCGACAACTGTGTAATGTATCTTGTTCTTTACAAAATTAAAAAAAAAACAGTATTTGAAGTACTTTTATTTTCTCTTGTTTGAAAATATCTTCTATAAGAAGCTATATTTTTCTAATAGCTGATGGAATGTGATAATTAGTATACAAATGTAATGCATACTAAGAATCTAGGAGTCAATTTGACAGTGCTCTCCTTTCAAAAATCAATTATTATAATTACGGTATCAGTGTCAGCTTGTCTGAAGGCCATGTTGATACTGATGGCCAACTTTAATCCAAAAATACAAAACGTGAATTATTGACCATAAAGTAATTCTCATATTAGAAAATAGATATTTTGGTTATCTGGTCAGTTATCTTTATTTTTTTTTCTTGCTTTGTTGTTTTCTTCTGTTTTTGTTTTGGACCCTAGTGTCATAATTTTCTACCAAACCAAAAGAGCCCAGTACTTGTAACAATCCTGAAAATTCTGTCTTGTTTACGGCTCAGGTCAGGATATAAGCTATTAATGAAAAATATACTCTGTGTCCATCTTGAGATGGGATTCATAAGTAGCTTTGATTATGAAGAACTCTGAAGATACTTTATAAAGGTAGAAGTAGACTTTTCTTCATTCTCTAAGCAATTACAGGAAATGTGCAAAGATGACATTGAGATGAGGAAGTGTGACTAGTGTTAATTGTTTGAGTTGCCTCATATTTTTTTTGACCATTAATGTCCTTGGAAAGTTATTCAGTGACAGTATTTGGTTTTAGAAAAAAGTTGAAACTCATGTCACTAATTAAATATTGATTTTTCTACCCAGTGTTGAATATAATCAGAATATCCTGTTGCATGAGAAAATGCATCATTCTAGATCTGAAAACTAGTCTATATAAAGCTAATTGTGTAACATTTCTTAAGATCACAAAATAGATTGTGATTCACAAGCTGGAAGAAACCTTAGAGGTTATACAGTCCAACATGTCTTGGAGGAAAGTGAGATACAGATTTGTGCTCAAGATCATGTGATTAGTAATTGACAAAAAACATACATATTATCCTATCTCTCACTAACACCAACCCTTCCCCTTCTATTATAGATTAACAGATTCTAATTTGAATTGAGGAAATAATTTTGCTCACCATTACTGACAATAAAAAAATATATAATGCAATTAAAGGATTATGTCAAATTAGAAGAGATATTTAGATGGTCTATTTAAAGACACTATCCCATTTTATGTTATTCTCTCATTTATTTATGCTATCCCATTTTTCAGAAAAGTAAACTGAAGCTAAAAGATAATTACTGACTATTATGGGAAGAATATGAAAAGAAACCTTATTTAAATCCAGGTTCAGTGTGCTTTGTTTTCACTGCATCTCTGAAATTGAAGAGAAAAATCCATTTTGATCTTTCATAGACAAGTAACTAGTACCTTTTCACATTGTTACTTACATTAGCCCAAAATGAAGTAGCACACTGGCAATTATCTGATTAATTTGATTAGTGTGAACAGTAACATGTGATAATCCAGGTCCCATCCTCTCTACTTCATTTTATACTGTGTAGAAAGATATACCCCCCAAAAAAAAATTTAAAAAAAGAATCCTGTTTGGAGCTAGAAGATTACATGAATGGGAAAGTATATATTGAATAGGCAATACTTACATAGAACAAAATATGTCTGTTATCCTCCATTTTAGAGATTAGCATCTAGCACCTAGCACAGTACCTGACATGGAGCAGCTACTTAATTAATGTTTAGTTGAATTAGTAAATAAAATTATGGTTAATTAAAATCTATGATTAACACATAGGCATCAGTTTTTTTTAAAAAGTAAAATAGAAGTTAGTGATTAACTTCCCATACAATTTATACTTAAATAGGAATACCAAGAAATAAAGGAGCAGGGGAATAAAGAGGCCAGAGGCCAGCTAAGAGGTGATCATATATAGTCCTTGTTTCTGCCTAAGTTTATTTTTAATGGTACAAAAAAAATCATAGCATTAAGAAAGAAGAAAAATATAGCTACTTTTTTCTCCGAATAACATTTCACATGTATAGAGAATATTATATCTATAAAAGGGCATTTTCCACTTTTAAAATTTCTGGGAAGTATACAGATGAAGAAACATGTTTTGAGAAGTTAATGGTTATTTGTTCCAGGTACACATACCAAATAAACCCAAGGGATTAGAGCTTGGTTTTTCAGTTTGTAATTCCAGTGTTCCTTATATTAAGCTTTTCTTATGGTTAAGTTGAACTTGAATTTGAACTGAAATCTCAGAAGGGCTAGGATATATCATTACTTGCAGTAGCTATGGGTAGCCTTTTATATAATTTGAGACCCTATGTATCCGAAAACGAGTTTGTGATTCTTAATATGGTAGGTGCTGACACTGGAGCTGAAACAGGGATAGGTGTGTTGAACATAAAGGATGTTCCCTGAAGACTTTATGACCAAGAATAGTACTTCTATTTTAATATAACAGTGGATCTCTGAGGCAATATTAGGAAACTTGTTCAGAAAAACTGATAAGCTAACTGCTGCTATTTGGAGTGTAGGTCATTGTGTTTCTAAACAAGTTTGAGTATTTTTTTCCGATTCTTTTAAGAATTTGTTGTTATAATGCCATATTTGTAAACAAAACAAAAAGCTGCTGAAGGTAGTGATGAATGCTGCTTAGTTCTCTAAAGAAGTAAGCTGTTGTTTGATATTTTTAGTTTATCAGAGATTAATGCCAAATGGAGTCACATAGTCCTTCTACTCAACAGGGAATGATTCTTATTGATTTTAACAGCAGCAAAAATAATGATGAGTAGTGCATTGTTGATACGTCTTATATACAGTGAACCTCAATACAGCATCAAGCAAATATATTGTAAACTCCTTGAGGGCAAGGATATTGCCTATTTTTAAATTTTTTTCATAATGCTGGGCACATAATGGGTTTCTTAGGGATTTTTAAAAATTGATTTATCGGAATTTAGGGAAGAAATGTTTTATTTTCCCTTCAAGACTATCACACCTAAATAAACCCATTAAAACAACTCTAAATAAAAAAAATTGCCAATTAAGTCTCTTTTAAAATACACTGAGATTTTAGTAATTGAAGAACAGTTTTGGCAAAGGGAAGAATGAATTTTCAATGAATGGTATGTAGTTAAGTTCAATGATTTTAATTGCTTCAGTCATTTTAGAATTGAAATATTTTAAGAGATCACTTTTTCTCCATATAATTTCATATTTAATGGGATCTAGTTTAATTTGGAAATCTCAGATTGTGTCTCTACAGTGTCAATAATTCAGCCCCAATATATTGGGGAAGAGGCAGAATGTTAGACCAAAAATCAGAAAGACATGGATAGTTCTATCATTTTTTAGCTGTGTGACTATAGAAATGACCTCTTGTCACATGTAAAAGGGGAAGATAATACTTGTACTAACTTATAGGCATTTATATTGCATTAATAGGCATCAAATGAAATAATCCATATAAGTTTTTCAAACCTACTATTCTATATAGATTTCACCAATTATCAAGCAATGGAATTTATAGCACTCAATTTTTTTTGATGAAATATCATTAAAGATTTGTTGATTTGGTATTTGATTTTTTCAGGATGCTATGTAATATTGTATGGTCACAGGTTACAAATTTCAACACTTTTCTCTTTGGGGCCATCATTGAGGGAATTATCTTCTCTTGAATCAAGAAAGCAGGAATTAGTCCTTTTTTTTTTTTCTTTTTCGCTTTAAGTAGTAGAAGCAAGTGGTTTAAGCATCCTCTTATAAGTATTAATTAGCCATTTTGTGAATTTTTTCTTTCCTCAAATCTACCTAATTTGGACCAACAATGAAAGAAGACATTGATACTGAGTGCCATTTATGACATGGGAAAATGAGCTGAGACATATACTCCTTCAGGCTAATTTTATAATATAATGGTGATAACTAGTACGATTAGACTAAGAAAAACATATATCACAGTATGAATCATAAACAAATGTTGTAGCAATGTATTTTTATATAACTGTGAAATTCGATTAATTAAAAACCTAATTAATGCTTTCTAAATTATATGCATGAATAATTTATTTATTTTCCATATCAGGAATTTATGTGAGAATCAGTGACATGATAATGAAAGGGTCAGCTTTTCAAAGGAAGTTCAAAAGTTACCAAGTACACACACACACACACACACACACACACACACACACACACACGGGTGTTTGTGTGCGTATTTAGCAATGATAGTTGTGGTAAGGGGGTAGAAATATCCTTATTTACTGCTCTGAATTTTTTGTCGTTTAATTAAATATTTATGTTTTGCTAGCAAATTACAATATAGGAATGTTAGTTATTTTATTTTATTGATGTTAATAAAATGATTGAGCAGTAGGTACTCATTAAATACCATTTGAATTCAATTGAAAATGTCCAATGTTAATACTTACTTCGACTTTCTAGATGTTACAAAATAAATTACTTAAGATAGTTGCTAAGGAATTAATTTTTTATTTATGTACTCTACTTATAATCATAATGTATTTTCTTCTTTTTTGTGTATATTTGCTTACGAAGAAGAAATACTCCCATTTTCTAAAACAGGGAGTGGTATTGATTTGAGAAATGTTCTATTGATTAATTTGGAGACAGTATGTCTCCAGGAAGGGATTACAGATTTGAATGACAGAGACACAACTCCATCTTTATGCCATTAACAATGAAAATATTACTGAAGAATGTAGCATTTGCCAAGGGTTGGGTTTTCCGTAAGGACTACAGGAGAGAGAATTCAGTTTGCTTCAAGTAAGGAGTCTTTCCAGTATTACCATTAAAAATAACAAACAAAAAAACCTATGCGTTTTCCCCAGCCCCTAAAAAAGTTCTATCAAAATAGAAGTCATTTCATGGAAAAAAAAAAAAAGATTCCCACAGCACTTCTTTTTAATAACTGTTCAGCTACAAAATTTTATTGGTATCCTTTTATGTTCCCTCTAGAGGATGTAATGCACAAAAGCATTGCCACGGAACATATAAAATTACAAATGAAATTTATTGTAAAAAGTAGAATGTCTTCTAGACTGGTGTCAGTATTTATTTCATTCATAAACCAAAACTGCAGGTATAATATATTCATTGTCAGCAAGTTCATGTGTAAATTGCCATCCAACGGTATTGACTGATATAAGACAGATATTGAAAAGACAATTTAAATTTACTCTTCCAAACATAAACTGTTCCACAAAAGCACTGTAAAAACTCCTTCAAGGTTTTGGGTTGTGCTTGACATTTATGGTTAACTACATAATTTGGTTGTGTCATAATCCATCGTGTTTGGCAATTTGGAGTTAAAGGCCTGCAAAGCAGATTGAATTCTCACCACCTCACTAGTCGACAACTTGAGTCTATGACGAAGCAAGCAAGAGAAAAGGTCAAGACGACGCTGACCAGGTGGGGAGAGTTTATTTACACGGTCCCTTATCTCAAGCAACTGCAAAAGTGCTGAGTCCTGGGATCCCTGAGTGTAGGGGTAGTCCAGCTGCAAGATCAAATCCCGAATTGCTTCAGGGTCAAAGTGCATGCTGTAGCCAAATACTTGAATGTTGTTGATTTTCATGTAGCCCAGGTTCCGGGAAGGGTCAATAAACTCCAGTGGTTCATAGTAGATACTTTCATTGCCATTTGGACCATTTGACTTGATACGACTCCTCAAGTAGATATGTACTGTTTCAAAAAAAGTCTTCCACTTGTTGCCTAAGGTAAGCGTCCAGTTATAACACTGAAGGGGTAAGTCCAACTTAGTCCGTTCCCAGTCCGGGAAGCTGTTTTCATTCACAGGCATAAACCAACTCTCAGAGTGGCTGCCTCCAAAAGGATTGACATAAACAGCCAAAACTGGCTCCAAGGTGCTATTTTTAGTTAAGCAAATCTGCAGAGAGAGACCCAAAATCATGTGGACAAGGCTGGCTTTGTACTTGTTGCTCTTTAGGGTAAGAAGCATTCGTTTGCGCCAGGAAGGATCAAACCAACTATTGAGGCGCATATCATTGCTGATGAAGATGGCATGGACTTCAATTCTCCGGTCGGTTTTCTGCAAAAGGTATTTCATTTCCAGGTCCTGTAGGTCAGTTTCAAAACCAATATAGTGCTCAGTGGATTCTGCCACTTCTGGTTTACAAAGCCCTTGACTCAGCATATATCCGGTATTACAATTTCCACATCGTGTACGATTATCAGGAGCACAGGTCAAGCATGAGGAACCATCTCCTACAATGCAGGGGAGGAAACCATGGCAAGCAACCTGGTCATTGGGGCAAGTACAAGAGTGAGTTTCTTCAGAAAAGCTTCCCAGAAGACCATTTTCATTGCAGTAAAGAAATGATTGGATACGCGTCAACCAGTAGGTTGAAGATCTAGGGAAGAAAGAAAATGAAAACACAAAGAAAACATAATTACAAAGAGATAAGATTGTCTAACTTATACCTTATACAGGAACCAAATCTACAACATAGTATGATCTGGACAAGACCTCAAAAGGTCATCTAGCTCAATCATTCTGTCAACTGTGTTATTTTGTTTTGTTTTTCTGGCAGATAAAATGATGTCTAGACAGATTAAATAAGTTATCCAAAGTCACAGGTAGTAAGAGACAAGAACCAAAATTGGAATGCAGTACCTTTGATTATAAATCCAGCATTCTTTTTTGCAAACCTAAAGGTTATCCAGAAGAGCTTCAGAGATGGAGATCTCACTGCCTTAAGATTTACTATTCTTCTACCAAATAACTCAAATTGTTTGGATTTTCCTCTTTATACTAAGACAGAATGTATTTCCATGATACTTCTGCCCTCTCATCCTCTTTCAGTCTTGTGGGTCCAAGAAGAATAATTCTAATCTTTCTTCCACATATTAACTGCCACAAATCTGTGCCTTCTTAAATCTTTAAGCTAAGCATCTTTAGTTCTTTAAACTAATAATTATAGACTTTTCATAGTGGTTTAAAAAAAAGAAAAGGCCAGAAAAAAGATACTTGTAACTCACATTGGAAAGATTTTATAATCCATATAACACTACACAAGGATAGGTGCATTGGAGTCCAATCTGAAATAGAGTTTTCTGAAAACATCCACTTTTAAAGAAATACCAGAAATCACCTCCTAGAATTATAAGCATAACCAGTTACCCTGCAACCTGATATTCAAAATGATTATGCCAGTGAAAGATCAAAGAATTATTGTGAAATGAGAACCTGAGATAGGAATAAAGTTTTTTGTATCAAAGTCCCTGCAGTAGACTTAAGGCATCCTTTTATAAATGCTTATAAGGCATACTTATATAAATGTTTATAAGGCATACTTATATAAATGCTTACTTTTCACTCATTCAAACTCAGCATCAGGAAGGATCAGTTCAGGACCAATCATGAATAGAAAGTAAAAATGATAAACAGAAGGGAAAGGAGAAATACATACACCCATATACATTTAAAATCAATGTATTTAAAGTTTGAAGGTTAATCCACCTTAGATAAATGAATAGCACCTGGGATGGAATACTTTTAATACATTTGATTCTTTAAGGAACTTATAAATAATAACTTATCTCTCCAGTGTCCATTAGGGGAAGAATAGAGATAGTCTAGAGATAATATTCAGAAGACTCAAGGGAATACTCAACGTGTTTGATTTGAGTTTTGAACCACTTTTTTTTCAGATACATATTTTAAAAATAAAATTATTCATGATGCCTAGTTAAGAACTAAAGAATCAACCATTATAATTCTTTATTTCCCCTACTATTTTAAAATGCAGATCCTATTCAGGTCTCTGAGCATAGGATTAATTACAGTATTTCAAATATGCTATTCTGTAGTTTGATATACAATGTAATCTGGTTTTCCCCAGTGCAAACTCTGTTTATTCCTTTACAGGAACAACACTAAAATATAAAAACACAATTTATTTAGAAAGCTATTGAAATAAATTGATGAATATGCTTTCATACTACTTAAATGACAATTTGTGAACATCAACACTATAACATAGAAGTCTCTCCTCACTAAAAAAAGAAGCCCCATCATTTTGGGCAATATGAAGTGTCCAGAGTAAGGGTAGCAATAGTTCCCTATGTCCCCTACCACCACCACCACCACCACCCCATAGACCAAATCTGAATTACCATGTTAAGTTCTGGATACCATATTTTTAAAGTGATATTGATAAACTCGTAATATCCAGAAGTACAACTAGGAAGACAAAACTAGAAATCCTCTCCTAAAAAGCCAAATCAAAAGAACTAAGTATATTTAAGCACCGGCAAAGTAAATACAAGGAGAAAGAAAAATGTCTCAGTCCTCAAGAAGCTTATATTCTAAAGGGGGAGAAGAGGGCAGAGCTACCAGTATCAGGGACATGGTTTTGAAAAGCCTGGAGTGCAGCCTAGACAGGAATGAAGTAGAATCAGCAATGGGTGGAAGTTGGAGAAATGTGGTGTAGGTTTAATATGATGAAAAACTTTAATATATAAGCTAAATCCCTCCTAGAGCAACATAAATCCATTATTTTAATTTTTTAAGAGGAGGGCATATACATTATGCCCCCAAAATAGGCCCTAGAATTTTTTTCCTCCAAATTTAATTTTGTTTCTTTGAGCATGAGAACAAAGCCTTAAAAATACTTTTAAATGATATACAATGGAATGATTAACTTGGAAGTCATGGAGGAAAGGCAGTTAAGAGATGACAAAAGAAAAAAGCAAACGATTATGGTTATTTTTAACCTCTGTTTTCACAAAATGTTCCTCTAGGTACATAACAAAAAATAATCATATGAAAAGATAGGAAGCAACATTTTTAAGGGTGTCACTTGGTTGCCTTCCAATGGATGTTGATGTCTGAATTGTTGTCTTAAAGAAAGAAAGAAAATGCTCACATTATTCCCAACTCTGTGTATTATGTTTACTTACATTTATATATTGCACCAGTGTTTTTCACATTCCTCATTCAGAAAAAGACTGCTCTGTGTTCATTGCATAATTTTTATCATTTTACTATAAAATAGCCTGCATTATTTCATTGTCACGCCTCTAAAACCATACAGTCATTCCAATAGAAACAATTCGAATGAAAAATAAAAAAATAGCCTAGGTATTTAACAGTTCACAATGCAGTTCTTCAGCATGTGTATGCAATATGACAATGACAATGACCTCCTTTTAACTTCTAACCATTAAGCCCCTTAGAGGCACTGAAAATAGCTCCTCATTACAACTTTCTAAAACCCTTATTACTTTCCAAATCTGTATGATCCATGTCAGCATTCTACAATCCACAAAATATAATTTCAAGACCTTTTTGGAGGTTAAATACCTTTTTAGGATAGAACATTTCCTTTTAGCCTTCATAGATTTGGTCTTCTCTGACCTTAATAGTTTAAACTAAATATGAAATTGGAGTTCATCATTTACAACGTTATAAGAGCACAAGGTACTTATTAGCCTTGTTGCAGATAGATGATAGCAAATATCAACTAGTCTCTCTCTCTCTCTCTCTGTGTCTCACTGGTGTGTTTATTTCAAGCCATGGCAGAATTACCTTGCCTTATAGTATCTCCTTGAAAACTCTGTTTCCTATTAATAATGCTCCTACCCAATGAAATGATACATCAGTTTTAAATTGGCACCCTTCTTTGTTCTTTCATTCAGGGATCTCAGGCTCCTGACCTGTCATTATTCAATCCCAGGAAATTAAACAGAGCAGCATGGAGCATTCTTCTTTGTCCCTTTATTTTACTCAAAATCTTACTTGTCCTTCTTCCCATTTCCTACTCTTTATTCCAAACACCATTTCAGCTGTGAATCATCCAAGGCTTTTAATTTTCAGATATATTAAAGTGCCTGGCAAAGAACCAATGAAAGAGTGAGTTAGATAGTCAAGGTTTGTACTTTTTATTTTCAAAATGATAGTAATTAGAAACCAAGTATATAAAAAAAAACTATCCAAAGCTAGGTTTTTTTTTTTTAATTCCCATCTTGGAAAAAAATGGATCAAAAAAGCAACGGTTTTGTACCTATATGGATTTTGATGGTAAATTTCCAATAAAGAGAAGTAAAGACCATTAGAAGAAATAGATCATTGTTAATAAAGAAAACAGTGAAAATGGACAGGGAAATGCAAGAAAAACCCAGAACTGTACTTAACAGCAAGGAGACTTATGAGACAGACATCTATGGTTTAATTCTGCCTACTAACAATAACGCAGTGTTAGTTAACTATGAAGAAATAACCACCTGAGTTTTTAAATGGCTACCTGTTATCATGAGTAAAAGAACAATGATTGGCCATTTTGTAATTTCAGTTTACAATATGGAGAGTATAGAAAGCTCTTGAGTAAAAGAATTTCTAATGTCAAGTAGACATGCAGTAAAAGATATGACTAGATGTTGGGCCCACCCTTACAGCATGCAGGAGAACAAGTTGGATTGAATCATGAAGTTGAATAAGCAAAGGAAAAACAAATTAAACTGTTTCTAGTATGTGAAAAATAGCTTTGGCATTCTTGGACTATGCTAAATACTGGGATTATTGTCGTTTTGTCCTTCCTTCCCAATAATTTTAAGAGGGTGATGTCATGACTTGCAAATGAATTGGATTTAAGTGAAGGAGACCCATGCAAACTCACCAACTTCACTTTCACCTCCAGAACTATCTGGATCCAGTGGCAAGACATCAATCAGGGTAACTGGCGACAGATGCAGTGGGAGACATTGGCCTTTTTAAACTAAGGTCTTTGTTTGAGACTATACCCATTTGGTGACTAAGGCTAGGTAATAAATGAAGCAAAAGAAGGACTCTTTTACCGACTTAAAATAAAATCAATCTGGGAAGGGAAGACCCTCAAGGTACTAAGAAGAGATAATGAGTGGAGGGATGGCAGTCTTTGGTATAAAGGTGGTTTTTCCATTGGCTTCAGAGGAGGGCCGTCTGGGCTCTCTTGGTCATTGTTTGAGTTTTGATGGCTCAAAGTGAGTGTAAGTAATTACTGAGGCAGAAAGAAAGAGAAAAAAACAAAGTAGTCCCTGATCTCAAGAAACTCACTCTAATGGGGGAGACAATTTATAAACAATTATGTAAAAACAATACATAAAGAAGATATATAAGGTTTAATCTTACAATAAAGGCATTAAGATTAAAAAAAAAACTGGGAAAGGATTTTTAAAGAAGATAGAACATTAGTTGAGACTTGAAGGAAGCTAGGCAAGGTAGAAAAGGCAGAGATGAGGAAAAAGAGACATAGACTGACAGATATAGATTTCAGATTATCAAGAGAAGGAAAAAGACTAGCATTAAGGGGAATAAGGAAAGGCTAGTAGAAGGTAAAATTTTTAACAAGGACTTAATGCAATTCAGGGAATCTAAGAAGTGGAGACGAAGAAGGAGAGAATTTCAACTATGAGAGATTGCCAAAGAAAATTTTGGGAGTTAGGAAATGGAGCATCTGATTCAAGAAGCAACAAGGAGGCACTGGATGGCAGAGTTTGGGCAACACTAATGTTACAAAAAGACTGGAAGTGTAGGAGGAGTCAGGTTATAAAGGATTCTACCAAGACACTATATTTCTAGGACAATTCTGGGTGGATCCACTAGGAAGAATATATTTAGAGAATGCTATATGTTACTTATAGTTTTATCACAGAATCCTATAATTTCAATTATATCAGGAGCATAGCAAATTTGATGGTTGGTGGAAAGTAGGAAAAAGGTCACTAGCGCCATTTTCTAAATCTAGGCCTTTGCAGCCTGGCTTCCAAGTTGATTTTTACCAATCCCACCAGGATTCTTTGTAGTTTTGCTAAGTAGAGCCATCCTAATGATTGAAGGAAACCTAAACTGGTGAGTAAGGAATATGATACTAGGTGGAGCAATTTTGTATCTATATAATATATGAAAAGCAATTTATAAACCTTATAATGTTAACATTAAATGTTTGCAGAAACATATAAGAATTTAGGCAGTAGTAGAGACATAGATTAAAATATTGTGAACATAAGACTAAGGGCATCTGGTAATTTTTATTTTTCCTGGCTGTCTGGATGTGGATACAACAATTCTGTGTCATGGCTAAAAGAACATACTTCACATCCAGCTCTAGGGAAGGTATCTTATCTGTGATCCAGCAGACAATAGCAGAATGCAGCATAGGCGCCCAAAACGCTGCATTGTAACCCATGACCAGAAGATGGTAGTAAACAGCTGCAAAAAGAAGCTATTCAAATATTCCCAGCAGAGAGGAGTGAGAAGTAGGAAATTACAAACTTGGAATTTGCCTGATGACATCACCAGAACAAGGCAGAATCACCAGAAGACATCAGCAGCTCTCCACACTGGAGAGAGATTCCCCTGGACATAAATATTGCCTGGTCATAGGTATTCCCTATATGCATTTCCTTCACACACATGATTTATACATGTACTCCTTGATACCTGCCCCCTCTTCACATATGTGTTCTCTACCCAACAAGTAATATGGCAATCTGTGGAAGAATTTACATGTGGGTATATTTCTTATTTAAACTAACTTACCAATTGGCCTAAATCACATATACATACATACATTCGGACATATATACATGTATATGCATACATATACACACACGTGTGTATGTTCGTCCTTCATTGCCAAAGAAGACCATGCCATCAGAGAAATGATGACATGACTTGCACTTGACTTTGTTTTTTTGAAGGAGGGAAGGCTATATATCTATATCTTTCTATCTAGATAAAAAGATATAGATATCAGAGCTTAGAAATATTGATTCTGAGTTCCTTAAGATGGAACAGTTGGCAATCTGACTGCTAGAGTTAGAAAGAACCTCAAAAATTTGTATCTAGCTCAATGAACACATGAAACAACACTTGAAAAAATTAGCTATGTAATCTTTGCTTAAAGATCTGAAACTGGGATGTTGGTGGGGACAGAGGAGGAATGACACACTCCTTCCTAAGGCATCCACTTCCATGGATAGCTTAGATTGTTAGGTTGTTTATCATCGTACATTGAGCCCAAATTTAGCCCTACCCAACTTTTATCTATTTTTCCTGAGTTCTACTCTCTAGTATTAAGCAGAAAAATTGTAATCTGTATTTCATGTGACAGATCTTCAAATCCTTGAATACTATTTTCATGGTACCTCTGAGAAGGCTTTTTTTCAGGATAAATATACCCAGTTCCTTTTCCCCATCCTCACCTAACTTGAGTTTCTTATCTGTCATAAACTCAAGGCCACAAGGTAGCACAGTAAGTAAAGAGCGCTAGAACTGGAGCTGGGAAAACTTGAGCTCAAATCCTCCCTCAGACACTTATAAGCACTTTGGTATCAGGCAAGTCATCTCAACATTCCCAGCCTCAGTTTCCTCATCTGTAAAATGATCATTATAGTAGCACTTCCCTCACAGAACTGTTATGACCCTCAAAAAGCATAATATGTCAAGCATTCTGCAAATTTTCAAATGCTATATAAATGCCAATTATACTATTGTCCTTCACCATCCTGAAAATTAAATTCAGTTCAAATAGCTAAGATGATTTGTGTGTTTATACATCCTTTAAAATGATACGTGATTCTATATTTTTTTTCTAAAACTAAGTTAGGATTTCAGGGTAAACAAAATTAAGATGGTACTAATTGGATTGGGTTTACACTATTATTAAGTGAAAAATTTCATTAAGAAACAAAGTAACCTAAAGCAACAACCAAGGGTTTTGTTTAAAGGAGTTTTGTTTAAAGTGGTTTTAAAAGAATAAGTAGAAACCTAATTAAGATTAGGATGCTTGGTTATATAATTTGCTTTAAGTGATAATGTTTGGAGTATTTCTCTCTAAATTCTTTTTCATTTATGCTTACTTAACAATTAAAACAAAACCTCAAACTCACATGTGCAGTTGTGAATTTTATATTAGCATCAATATGTAAAGTAATACAGGATAGAAAGTTAGATGTGTCAGAAGACTGAGGCCAAATAGTTGTGCCATATATATAACTGATTCTTATTGAATAACTTATTCTCTTCATCATCAGTCTAAATCTGGAAAAGGAAAGTTGAGAAAGAAACATTTCTACCGAATGATTAGCATAGATATTCAGATATACAGAAAAAATGACCACTACTTACAAGCATTTGAAGGAACATCATACAGTAGATTGATTAGACATTTTCTCCTTTGTTGTGGAGGAAATAAACTAGAAGCCGTGGCAGAAGATTTAACTTCAATTCAAGGAAATTTTTCCTAATCTTGTGAATGATACAAAAATGTCATGAGTGACTCCCAGGAGATGGTGGGATCCTCATCACTGAAGGTCTTCAAGTACACTAGCTAATGTCTCTGAGCCAGAAGAGCTTTGTGTCAAATGTACATCTTCTGGCTTTAATACTGATACTTCTTACACGACACTGTCTATTCAGTTGTCTATAGGTGCACTTAGTTTTTCAGCAACTCACATATTATAGCAATTATCAGCTAATTACCAAATTGCATTTATCCAATCCTGGTCTGTTGGTTTACTGACTTAAATAATTGATGATGTCCTCATTAGGGGAGCTTAGTATATTAAAATATTTTTTAGAGTTATTCTGTAGTAAAAATATAATACATGCAACAAAAAGAATTTCATCTGTCTATAGAAGTAAGAATAAGATTTTGGATATAATACAATGAGAAAAAATGACCCCTAATCCATAAAATGTATAGAATGGAGAATTAATTCCTTAATTATCAACTCCATTAATTCCTTAAAATTTTAATATACCAGTGGCCTAATTTTCCCACCTCTACCCAGAAATTCATTTTGAAAGGGTATTTTAAAATTTGCTTTGCATTTCTACTTTCATAGAATTCTTGTTCTGTAACAATGCAAATTAAAGTAAAATATCATTCCTTATGAGTTTTAATTAAAATAGTATCTTTTTAAAGTAAGCTTGTCTTTTTCCTTCCCATTTTTATACTTAGATAACTATTAGCAAATAGAATAATTTATTTTCCTCAGCTATTTTCTTAATCTAATCTGTGTGCTTTTTCAAACAATAAAATTCCATGATTTATCCTTCAGATCATTTAGAAATTGAAAAAGAAAATATGTATTGATTATATTAACATATGATTATATTAACATATTATTTTATTCTGTCACCTCTAGTGAAATTTCATAGGATTGCTATTGTGATCAGTAAAGCTTATTACTTTGAATTTTATTTGAATTCTCCTTAGTTCTGTTAAGAGAAATAAAATGTCATTTTTTTTATTGATCAAATCCAACAATGTGAAGTAAGTTTTCTCTTAATTACATAGCAACTCAACAAAATCACATAAGTATCAACTAATCAAGTGACTGTCAAAATGATTTTTTTTCACATTACATAAATCAGGTTTTAAATTATGCCTGTCAGACAAATTCTGAAAACTGGACATTCTGGTTTGGTTTTTAAGTTCTCTTCATTTCTGGGCGATTGAATGTCTACAAGATTATGTAGTTTGTTTTTTTTTTAAAGAAACAAATCAAAATGGATCTGGAATTTGAAAACTGGAGTTTAAATATCCTCTCTGCTCCTTTCTACCTGTACAACCTTCGGGAGGATATTTCAGCTACCTACAACTCAACTCTTTCTTCAGGAAAATGCAGGAATTAGATTAGATGATTGCTAAAGTGCTTTCAAGATCTAAAATCAACACTTATATAACCAGTAGGTGTTCCTGAAGAGAGAAGATTGAACTGATCATTTCTTGGTTGTTTCTGGACAAAGGTAGAACTGAATTCTACCAGACCCCACCTGTCTCCTCCCAAGGGATTGGATCAGGGTGTAACTTTCACTTTGATCACATCCCTCTTCTCCTTCTCTCTTCTCTTTCAGCCACAGTTTCAACAATTAATTCACTTTTAATATAGTAATCACAAAGAAGCCTTCAGGTCCTATTCTCTGACTTTTATGGGGTTTAAATCAAATAAAAGATATTAATAAAACACTTGGGCATGGTTCAATTCAAAGATCACAATAACTCAGAAATCTCTCAAATTTGCTAGAAAAACCTCTCAGAACTACGAATTCCACAAGGCCAATCAGAGAGAGAGAGAGAGAGAGAGAGAGAGAGAGAGTGTGTGTGTGTGTGTGTGTGTGTGTGTGTGTGTGTGTGTGTGTGTGTTGCCACCTGATAGTACTCAAGGAAGCTAGGAGGTGCGGATGTTTTTATTTGTTGATTCCCCACTTTGAGTTAATTGCTACGGTAAACTGATGCGGGTTTTTAAGAATAGCCCCAGAATTCTATTTGGCTAAGCTGATGACCAACATAACTAAGCTGAGAGATGAATATGTTTAGTCAATTATTCAGTAAATGATTTCAAATGTTGATTTGTTTTTGTTGGGTTTTTTGGGGGGAGGGCGCATTGTATCTCATAAAAAAGAACCTATCTATTGAGTTGTATTGAATTGCAATAGAGAATGCCTGGATGCAGTAAAGAATCTTTGGAAATACCAAAGATACTTAATATGGTGATAAAAGTAGGGAAAAGATAAAATCTGCCTACATTACTACTTGGACCAGGAAGAGTCTTTTCTTCAATAAGCTGCTCAGTTTTCCTAACTTGAAAATTGAAAGGAAAGCTATGATTCTTAATTCTGAACAACAGTGGGAAGCTGGAATTAAAAAAAAAATGGCACAAGAGGCTTTTGAAAGACTTTTAACAATACTAGAACATTTGTATAATAAATTACACCATAGCTGGAGGGAAAAATAAATTTACCAAGAAAGGCCAAATGTTCCTGTTTTGAATATACTATAAAAACAACAACTAGCTAGGAGTGGTTTATTTTTCTCATAACTGTTGGGAACTTTTTAAAAAAATGTCATATATACTATTCGTTGTTGGTAGAATTGTGAACTGATCCAACTATTTTGGAGAGCAATATGAAATTATGCTCAAAGAATTATTAAACTACTAATTATTAAAGAATTTTTAAACTAAAAACTTATTGCTGAACCAGCAATACCACTACTTGGCCTATTTCCAAAGATGATTGGGGGAAAGGAAAACAATCTTTATGTTCTAAAAACATTTTAGCAGCTCTCTTTGTGATGGCAAAGAACTGAAAATTGCAGGTATGATTGCCCAGCAATTGGAAGAATGGCTGAATAAGTTGTAGTATATATTGTGATGGAATATTACTGTGATATAAGAAATGATGAGTTTAATGATTTTAGATAAAACATGGAAAGTCACAAAATAATGAAGAGGAAAACAAGTAGAACTAAGAAAACACTGTATACAGTAATAATGCTATTGTTTTAAGAATAATTTTGAGTAAATAACTTATTTTTTCTACTATAGATACCCAAATGATCTATAAAGGACATATAAAGGAAATTGCTATCAGCATCCAAAGAGAGAACTGATAAATAGAAACATGTATAATTTAATTTTATATAGACACACACACACACACACACACACACACACACACACACACATATATATTTTGTGTTTAATGGTAGTAATCTCTAGTGTGGGAGGGAGGAAAAAAGGAAAATTAAAAGAAATTCACATTATACTTTTGTTGTATATTTCAAAGGAGTGGCAAGTGGTGTGTAACAGATTTGCAATGTCATGTACAATAATTTTCAAAAATTTACTATTATGGAAATTCTTGTTTTATTTTGTAAATTAAACATAAAATAAATTAAAAATTAACCATAATCAGCTGTGGAAAAAAGTAAAAAATAAAATGTTATATAAAGGGACTTGGACTGTGAGTTTACTTTTGAACTATATCCTCCCTGTAGCTAGGCATCTGTTCGCAGTGTTAGAACCTTCAAAGAAGAGAGAATTAAAAAAAATAAAGGTAAAAGTCTTATGCTGGGACTCTTGAAGCTACCCAGGTCCTATGCCAAATCCAGTTCTTTATTCTTGTGCCAAGAAACCCTATATTTCTGAAAACTCTTGCCACTTTTGCTAATATATTGGCATAATTGTCTTGGGGTGGGGCAGTAGTGGTACAATGGAAAAATCATTTGTTTTTCAGTCATCAGACCTGAATTTGAATCCTATCTGGCTTACTATCTACTTGGGCTTGCACAAATCACTTAGTATCTTTTGTTCTCAATTTCTTCACCTGTAAGATAAGGGACCAAATTAAATAACTCTAAATCCATGATTCTTTATTGTTCCCACTGTGTGGTTAATCAGGAGTTGAGATGAGTACTCTAAGAAACATTTATGGAAATGACAAACATTTAGAAATGGGTTCATGAGCATTTAGTAGCTAATTGAATTCTCTGTTATTGTCCTACCATTCTGTTTTAATGACATTCTTTTTTGATGATGTAGTATCTGATTTGGACTAGAAAGGATTATATAGATGCCAACTAGAATTTGTTTATTTTAGACAATACACAAAAACTCAGGTACCAAAAACCTAGATTTAGATTAAGTGAGTTATACATATTTATATTTTGGTAATAGTTATATAGTTATATTTTAGTGATAGTTCACTTTCATAGAAAAAATGACTTGTATTTATTCTTTATTCATAACAGCTGAGTAATTTGGAAACAGTTTTTAGCAGAATAACCATCTAGTGGGTAACTTCTTCACACTAAAGATAACGATCTCTAGAATTGAGCCAAGGCACTTGTCCAACATATATAACCTCTAATAATCTCACATTTAGATAGGACCTTTCTCATGATAATGTTTAATATAAAATTTTGGAATAATCTCTCTGTTCTCTCTGAAGCAAACTCAGAGAATGCCTCTTCCTATGTCAACAAAAGCCATCCAGGGCTGACTTAACATTCCTTAAGAGATCTTCAACCTAAGACACTATCTTGAATAATGGGATGTTTTCCATGTCTTAATATTTGTAGACATATACTATGTTATGGCATGTTAATGGTAAAGAAAACATAGACATCTTGGGTGGTAATTTCTATGTGAAACTTTGTCAAACTCTGTTATCTTGTTGTATTTACAACCTATGCAATTAGGAAACTCCTTTCTAATGGTCTAGTTGATCACTTATGGAGACCATAAATCTGAGGGACACAGAACATTTCTTTGTCTTAAAACAAATTTAAAGCTGCCCAATTCTTTGTTTCAGTAGCCAGAACATTTCTGGCTCCATAATGCATTATGTTACCGTTTTCTGTAATAGGGAATTGAGTAATTAATTAAATCATAAAATGTGTGCATTTAGCCTGTTGCCTTTTCTTTAAACAAGTTTCCAGGTCAACACTCACAATAGAACAAGAATTGGAATGTCCCTTTAATGATGTCAGCAATACAGCACGATGGATAGAATGTTGTTTCTGGAGTCAGAAATGCATGAGTTCGAATTCAAACTCAGGTATTGGCTGTATGATTCTGGGAACCTTATTTGCCTCAGTTTCCTGAAGTTTGTAGCGATTCAGAGATTTGAGTTATCTTGCATGGCTAGATAATGTCAGAGCTAGAACATCAACTCAAGGCTTTTGACTCCAAGTCATGCAATGTTTACTACCCCATTCCCACTCCCTACTCCCCTACACAAGTGTTTGGGCACGAATCTGGGTTCTCCTTGGAGAATTACTGTCACAAGCCTTATCTAGATAACTCTGTTATCATATTTTATTTTTAAATCACGTAGTTTGATACAGCAGAGAATTGTATATTAGTGAAATATGAACAGAATAATGATGATGATGTTTAAACGTTTTGCCTTCCAAGAGAAAGGCAATGACAGCCAAAACATCAGATCGGGTAAACAGGGAAGATTTAATTTCTGTTGCTAACTATTAAGGAGTTAACCTCTCTTCTCAAAAGACCAGAATAGAAATACATATGAACACACAAAAGAAAGGAAAAAGCAGCAACAAGATATAATTAGAGATATAATGAAATATATCTATGCATATAGATATAGATATATAGCATATTAGCCAAAATGATCAGCTACACAGGATATTGTATGTGGTTTGCCAGTATTAATATGACAAAGGGAGTTAACTGAGAAGCAGTTGAGTTGAAAATGAAACATAAAGATTTTTATTAGATGCGTGTTTCCAATCCCCCTTACTGTGAGAAATTCCCTTCTATCTCCTGCACCTTGTAGTATGGAAAGTCAGAGAAGGTTTCCAAGTAACTATCCTGTATCAAGGATGTGTACTCTTTCACTATAATTAATGCTAGGTCACTGGTTAGAAAGACTCCATTTCGCTGAACATTTTTTAGGATAATTATATTATGTATTTTTAAACTATGCAGTCACACAAGTCAATGTGGAGCAGCTGACACATTTTATGATGCTTGTGTTTCTGCACAAACAAAGGTCAGGATAACAATTTGTCATTCAGATTCTTGAAACAAAGTAGGTGAATAAGAACTCATAAACAAATACTGATCTCCCTTCCAATGCATATATTTTTTCCCTTTTTCAACGAGTCAAATGCCTTTCAAGTTTCTTTTTGGTGTCTTCCCGACAGTATTCATATCCTTCTGAGAAATGATTTATGGTATGATTTCCATTTCACTTTACTCCCATATATATCACCTCTGAAAATCATTGGGGGAGGCACAGCTCATTCCCATCTCTCCAAATTGAAAGATGCTTGTCATCATACATCATTGCCTTAAATTAATTGGCCAAGAATTGTGTTGAAACATTACATTCTCCTGAAAGGTGCCCAGTATCACAAATTCTGACTCAGTGGTCACAAGATAATTTTCTATGACATAAACAAATATGAAATAGTGTCCTCAGGTTAAAAAAAATGGAGAAAACTGTATCATTCTCTCCCACCAATTTGTGGCACCACTGCCAGAGGTGGCAATAAATGCTCCCGGAAAATAAAGCTTAGCTGCAGGTGTAGTTGAAGGGAAACTTGGCTCTGACCAAAGGATTTCAAAACACTTAGCCAATCAAGGAATTCAATGAAATTGAATACAAAAATTCACCAATTAAACAGGTGGTAGAAGAATTATCTGGGACTAAACATGACTAAATGGGACATTTTTTGTTTATTAAAAAAGATCAACATAAAGTTCTTGTTCAAACTTCTAAGGTCACAGAAGCTTAGAACTGATTGTCTACTCATCTCACTGAACAGATGAGGAAGTCAAGGACCAGAAGATTCAACCAGGTTCATCTATGGTGATAACTACAAGGAACCAACACGAGAACCTAAGTCTCCTCATTCCTGTTTCAGTATTCTTTCTAGTAGACCAACCTAGAACTAAATGGCACAACTGAGCATGCTTAAGACAATTAGGATGGAATTACACATTAGAATAGAGACTC
This sequence comes from Potorous gilbertii, assembly GCA_028658325.1. Taxonomy (NCBI): domain Eukaryota; kingdom Metazoa; phylum Chordata; class Mammalia; order Diprotodontia; family Potoroidae; genus Potorous; species Potorous gilbertii. The sequence continues at coordinate 618,417,158 of CM053770.1, read as the reverse complement.
CACCCTTGCTTTCTGCACTGAGTTTCTCTAGGAACTTATATCAACTTACTTTTGTCATTAAAAATTAGCTGCTGAACTTCTGTTTCAGGGAAGAGAATAAAGCTTATTTATAAACCCCATGAAATCTACAGGGGAGAAAAGTACATTACAGTTTTTTTTTTAGTTGGAAAAGTAATTCAAAAATGAATATTCTATATCATCTTTTGTATTGAATCAAGGAAAGATGATCAATATGGACAAAAAATAGGTATTCTTTGTGATTATCAATACCATTTAGGGTAGAAGTTCTTAATGTGGGAAACTTTATCCTTATCTCTGATTTTATATAAAGATAAAGATTTTAAATAGATCTGACTACTTGCCTTTGAGCAACTGGGTAGCATAATGGATAGGATGCTGGGTTTGGAGTCAGAAGAGTCATCTTTGTGAGCTCAAATCTAGCCTCAGACATTTACTAGGTATGTGACTCAGACAAGTCATTTAACCCTGTTTGCCTCAGTTTCCTCATCTGTAAAATGAGCTGGAAAAGGAAATGGCAAACCACTCTAGTATTTTTGCCAAGAAAACCCTAAATGGAGTCATGAAGAGTCAGACCCTACTTAAAGAACTGAACAACAAAACGGGCATTCATGTAAGAATTTAAAGTTTCCATAGCACTTTTGGTACATTATCTCATTCCAGTTTCACAACCACCCATTGAGACAGGGTCTACTGGAGGAAAGTGACAAAGATTTTAAGTGACTTGCTCAGAGTCACACAACTACCAAATGTTAAAAGCAGAATTCAAAAACAGGTTTTTCTTCCATATACACTATCACACTGCTTTTTGAATCACACATTTGAATCACACAATATCACATATCCTTACAGGCTGATCAATCAATCAGCAATCTTTCATCAAAAGCTTACTATGTGAAAAATATTTTGCTAGGTGTTAGACATACAAAGACAAAAATCAAATGGTTTCTTAACTCAAGGAGTTTACATCCTATTGAGGGGGACATAATCAAATTTGAACTAGGCTTTGAAGCAACTGGGAATTTTAAGATGTTAAGGGGAAAAGGGAACATATTGTAGCAATGGTGAACCACTAATATAAAGGCTTGGAAATAAGAGACCGAATATCATTTGAGAAATAGGAAGATATTCAGTTTAGCTGGACTACAGATTGAACAAAGAGGAATAATGGAATAAAACTGGAAAGGTAGGCAAACATACTGATGGAAAGTATGTATGTATAACTTGATATGAGTTTTCTTGACAGGCACAAGTTTAACTTAAGTTTTTATTCATGCACACACACACACATACATATATATATATATATATACACACACACACACACACACACACACACACACACACACACACACATGAAATGTGTATATACATGCATTTATATTGCTTTGCCCAATGTACTATTGTAAGGTAATTTAAAACCTCACAAAAAGCAAAGGTGACAGATCATTTCCTACTATAACTTTAACTAGGACTATTTAGTGTTTGTTTATTTAAGAAGAGATTGTTTAATGGCCTTTAACACACATAAAATATGGTGGATGTGATCAATTGCCAGTATGTGTCTTATGTAGCTTTCCTTTTGCATTAGGAAGATAATAGTGTTTGAAATGAGTGTATGTGCCCCTCCAAGGAAACATCTGAGAAAGTAGTCAAATGTACCGGCTCAGAAAGCCTAAATGTGACAGCCATTTGGTAGGTATTGAGAAGCATCTTACCTTTGCTAATCCATTTAGACTATACCTGTTTCTTCCATTTCCTTCTACTGGGGTTAGTCTCTGTTCATTACTTCTTACCTACTGTAAAAAGCAGAATTAAAATGGAACTGTTCCCTGAAGCTGTTCCCAGAATTCTGCAGCTGCTTGGTAATTTTTAGTTAAGGGGATGTAATACTACCAACGATTCTAGCACCCTTAAGCCTTTCTGCAAAATAAATGGCGTATTGCTCCTGAAAAGCGCTAATTGAATGTATCTGCCTTTCACAAAGGTAGTTAAAAGCTACCATTAATAGTGGGAAATTGATTGAAGTAGACAACATCTGCTTTTAGAAAGAAAGATGCTACTAAATAACATGCTATTCTGGCAAGTGGGAAGATACATATTTCAGAAACACTATGGCATGTCACACATATGATAAAATGAGCTTTCAGAAAAATGTGTCAACATTAATTTGAAAAGCTTTGTAATATCACTAATCATAATCAATGCAGCAAGCTAAAAACACCTGGTGTTCTTTTGGTTACTTATTTATAAAATCAAACCCCAAAGCAGTATGGCCACAACTTAGTTGAATACCCTCCCTGGGAGAAGGTGTCCTAGAATTTTCTTGCAACGTCAGCGTTCCCTCACATCTAAATCCTTTACTCTGTAGGGAGAAAACACGTACGATAATTACATTTACATCTCATTTTTTAATAGAGTTTCTGATTCAAAAACTGAGTTGGCATACATATTACTTTTTCTTTCCAGGGTGCTACTTGGAAAGAGATTGAAGGATAAAACAGTACCTGGGAAAGGGGTTGGTTATTTGTAATTGAAACACCATTTATAGAAACCTGTTCTCTACTGCTTAATACATTCGGATTTCACTTGTTCATCCCTGAAAGCCCAGACTGAAAGAAGAGACAGATTTTGGTTTTTTGTAATTTAGTGTAATAAGGTTTCTTTTGGTTCAGGGACTTCATAATCCTCAGCAGTAATTCTAAGGCTTTGGAAGATTATTACAACTCGTTATATTTTGATGAATAAGGAGTGATTTACCACTGCTTACAGTATTTAACCTCCTAATCTAGGCAAAATGTGACTGACCTCCTCAAGGTAAAGTCTCTACTGACTGAAGAACTGAAAGAGTCAAATCTTATAATCCCCTTTTCCTTCATCATAGTTAGAAGGGCCATGTCATTCAAGTTAAATTGGCCAAACAAGAATTGCAGTGGCTGTCCCAGTGATGATGCAAGTTTAACCATTTCAGACCACTGCTTAGAAATATCTTCCTCTTCTATAAAAATAAAATAGGCAGATGTTCCTTTTCCCCGCATTTTAATAGCTAAAGTATATTTCAGATATATTCTCTTGCCAAGATATACTCCTTGCAAGTATATTAACTGATGCAACTTTTATTCCCTCAGTTTAGGGGAAGAATAGCCGTGAAATACTTGTACTGTGTTTTATTTATAGAACTGACCCTCTTTACGAACAGGGTCTAAAGTTTCCATATGAGAAGTGTGATCAAATAAATGAGAAGACAAACATTTATTAAGCACTTATTATGTGCAAAAGGTCTGAGAATATAAATAGAAACTCAAGATATACCTTGCTCAGGAGGAGTTCACATTTTAATAGTAATGGAGGAAATTATATATATATACATATATATGTATATATATACATATATATATGTATATATATATACACATATATATATGTATATATATATATATACATATATATATATAATATATAAGAATATATATATAAGAAATTTTAGCTCAGAATCATATAAAAAAGTCCCAAAGTTCTTGAAATATAGAAGAAAGCAGATAAATACATCTTAAATGTCATTTCCACTAATAAAACTATAGTGATTTAAGGAGGTGAAGAATTATATAGTGCCAAGAACTCTGGAAGCAAGAAACTTTTTTTCTAAGTCTTAGTTATAGCTCATGAAGAGGAGGAGGCTGTAGCACTTAGACAGAAAGTTTCCACTTTTCCACCTGAGAAAACTGAATGAGAAAGATCTCTTTAGATTTACGTAGGAGTAGAAGAATCTGACTCCATCCTTTAAAGGGAAAGGTGATAGAATGTTCCTACCAACAGAAGCCCTCCCTAGGCCAATAATATCTAGAAGGCATAAAGTTTCCTGCAGGTTAGTGCAAAAACCATCATGTTGAACATATTAAAACTCTTACACAAATTTGAAATAGCTTCTTGATTTGTTACCACTCCTGGGACATTCTGGAATTATTTTGTCATGTGAAAACATAAACTCCAATGAATGCCTACCCTATTTTATCATTTATCTTGTATATAATTAATTATATTATAAAACATATCGGATCTGGTAAATAGTAAATATTATATAAATGATAGCCATTGTTCTTATTAATAAAAATTATTTATTAATTATTTTTATTTATTATAACTATTATTCATAATAATTATTATATTATTTACATGTCTTCTTCTTTGATAGATTATAAGCCCTTGATAGAAACAATTTTCTTTTTTCTGTTTGTATCTCTAGAGAACAGCATGAAATTTGGACTTTAATAGGTATTTAATAAATTCTTATTGATAGATGCAGGAATAGAGAAGTAAGCCTGATTCTCAAGGCTTATCCTTGCAGAAGAAATGGCTTTAGAAAATTCTAACAAACTGAAAAGACTTCAAATATTAGTCTGGTCACAGATTATACAGCTATCATCCAAGAAGCAGACTAACTCAAAAGTTTAGGCTTCAAGTGATGATTTTTTTCTTGTCCATAACAATTAAATAAGTACTTAGTATTAATATGTACTGAGATGTTGAGGAATTTCAAAGTATCAGTGTGGAAACTATTGAAATCATGGATCTCTGGAAGAAAATCAGAAGATAATTGACCTATAATTTAAGTTATTCATGCACAGGAAAAACATATTTGTGATAAGCTGATATATACATTGTTTTTGACTCTCTATAAAATGCATCTCCTGACTCTACTACAACTCATCTAAGGATGCAGCTCTGCTTCTCACTGAAGGCTCTACCAGTTTCTCATACTAATACATTTTATTTAGAATTATGAATATCATTAAATATTTAATACTAGAAGTAGTTAACTGTATTTCATTCCCTTATATTGAAAAAAAATATGATGCTATGTTTTTGTTATGAGAACAAAGCTTAAAAAAATGTCTTTTAGATGACTGGTCAGCAATTATAGAATATCAGCATGTCTAGGGTATTCAAGAAGGACCAGCAACCCCAGTATGAGAGCCTGCCCAGTTCTTTGAGGAGCTAATCATTCAACTTTGATGTTTACCTGGCACTCAATTGTCACCTGTGCTCCAACAAACTATATTATATGCAGTGACCACACCATGGTAAATTGTATTGACAGATGTACTAAATCAGGTTGAGCATAACTGATAGGCCTCTAACCTTTTGGTGAGTTAGGGTGGGGAGGTGTCTACTCCAAGTATGTGATGATGGATGGTGGAATGGGTGAATGAGAACTATTTGTTTCAATGACCATGAAGGCAGCTGAAGCACTTGCTATAGAGTACTATAGAGGCATCAAAGACACCAAGGTCATTCATGGCATCCTGGGTCTTCACCAGTCATCTTGACTTTTGTCTTGCCATTAGACTTCAATAAACTCTGGAAGAGAGAATGAGGCTAAGAGCTTTGTACATCTCTGCCTCACTTAAATCTAATTCATGAGAGAGTCAAGACATTATTCATGATGTCAGTGGTTCCCTTGAAAAATGAAAGCCAAACAACAGGAAGAACCTAAGAGTTCATCTAATCCAACCCATACATGAATAAGAATGTTTTCTGTAACATTACACCCAACATCTTCTAGTTTGTTATTGAAGCCTTTTGAGGGTTGGGGGAAAGACCAATAGAGGAGACAAAAGCGAGGTAAACCACTACCTCCTGAAGCTGCCTATTGTATTTTTGTACAGCTTTTCATTTTTTAGAAGTTGTCCTTAGAAGGCCATATCTGCTATTTTGCAAAATCAGTGCATTACTCATAGTTCTGCCCTTTGAGGCTAAATAAAATGTCTAGCCCCTCTTCTACTAAACAACTCTTCAAATAATTGAAGACACATTTCATGTTTTTACTTAGTCTTTTCTCCTCCAGACTAATCAACTGGAGTTCCTTTGACTAATATTATTAGGCTATACACTCAAGGGTTTTCATCAGTGTCTTCACATTCATTCTTTGGGATGCTCTCCAGTTTATTGATGCCTTTTCTAAGATGGTACCCCAAATGAAATACAGTACTTCAGAAGTGACCTGACCGGTATAACTGGCATCTTTCTAATTCTGGAAAAAAATTATATTTTTATCAGTTCATCGAGTCTCAGGAAAAAATTTAGCCTTTTTGCCTATCATATTATTATGACTATTTATATTGAGCTTGCATTTCTTTAAAACCCAAAGGCTATTCTAATTTGAGTGGTTATCTGGCCACAGTTCTCCCCATCTTTCATTTGTGAAGAATTTTTTGTTTGTTTGTTTTTCAATACAAACTCAAGTCCTTTTATCCCACTTAAATGTCTTTTTATCATTTTAAAAATCTCATCAGGCTCAAACTAGCATTCTACCTGTCAAAGTTATTCTGACCCATACACCATGTTAGTTAGTTTAACGTGCCATACAAATCTGATAAACGTCATCTATGACCTCATTCAAGTTATGGAAAAAATGTACCTATAATATCTATTACCTTTTAAATTATATTAAATAATAATTGAGATAGGGAGGGTAGTTGAAGGGCAGTTCTTATAGGCAAACAGACTAAAATAGTAAGATGTGAAATAGCATTTGTAAGCACTTATGATGAGCCAAGCATTGTGCTAAGTACTTGACAAATATTATCTGATTTGATCTTTTCAATAGTCCTAGGAAATAGAGGCTATACTGATTCCCATTTCACAGTTGAAGATGCTGAAAGCAGACTAAGGTTAAGTGACTTTCCTAAATTCATTCAGTGACTGAGGTTAAATCTGAATGCTGGACTTTCTGATTCTAGGCCAAGCATTCTACCCATTACAAAACCTCCTTGACTCAGGAGTATTCTGTCATGCTACTTCAACTTCTTTGATTAGTTTCATTACCATTTATTCCTGCAAATTTCCTGGGAAACATACACAATCAAGTATTTCATTATTTTTTGCCACCTTGGTGTCTTTGATGCCTGACCAAACTCTAAGCACTCTATAGCAAGTACTTCAGCTGCCTTCATGGTCCTTGAAACAAATAGTTCTCATTCACCCATTCCACTATCCACCATCACATACTTGGAGTAGACACCTCCCCACCCTAACTCACCAAAAGGTTAGAGGCCTATCAGTTATGCTCAACCTGATTTAGTACATCTGACTTGACTCCCTCATGAATTAGTACATCTCTGGTGAGGAAACAGAAGAGGCATTTGTCGTATTTTAGAGAATTTGCCTTAAACGTAAAACCAAACCAAACCAAACAAAAACACTGTTGTTCAGGTTGACCCACTGGGATACAGGAATAGTTTTATTGTAGGAATGATTTATTGCAATGACATTCATTTTCATGAGGTTACATATATATTGTTTAGAAAGTACAAACTTTTACTGACACTATATATTTTATAAATAAAAAACATAACTATTAAAGACAGCATTAGAATTAACACAAACTATTCACAGATAATGCCTCCCTTCACTAAAAAAAATGCATTAAGTTAAACTATGACATGTGGTATTGAACTGAAAATTAAACTAGAGAAAATGGAAATCAAAGGGATCATTTAGTAGACTGCAAGATATTGTCAACTAAGGTAAAATCCTAATGGATGAAATTAATTGTAGAATCATGAATAGATCTAGTATGTTTCAAAGCAAAAATAAGACCAAGAAAGACAACCTCCTACTGAGCCCTACACAAAATGTGCTAAGACTGTAGTGAGCTCTGTTAATGGCAGAATGCTATTGGTATAATCACTGAGAACATTAGAGAGTCATGTTTCACTACACAGGGAAAAATGCTGCAAAATAACAGGAATTATATGGAAAGAAAGAGGGATAATCAAAAGATGTATTTTGAACACAAACATATTACAGTATCATTGAAAAAGAAAAATGAATCAAGAAAAGTATATATAGGAAGACGAGATGAGACCAGAACATGGATACCAAATTATAGCTTATATTTAGAGAAGACTTTGAGTCTTTCAAAGAACCGTCCTCACAACAGCCCTGTGAAAAGTCTAAATTTTATTATACCCACTAACAAGAGAATGCTTTATACAGTAACAGCAATATCATTTTAAGAACAATATTGAGCAACTAAGTCATTTTGACCATTATAAATACCTAAATGAACTACAAAGGACCTATAAGGAAGACATTATCTGTGCAGAGAAAGAACTGATAAACAGAGGTACAGAATGAATTTGTGTGTGTGTGTGTGCATATATGTATGCTATGTATAATAGTAGCCAGCTCGAGGGTGAGGGAGAAAAGAAATGGAAAAAAAGAAAGCTATATGATAACTTTAATATATATTTAAAAGGAATGGCAAGTTGTATATAATAGATTTAATTTGAAGTTTCATATATTTTCTATTCTGCTATGTTATGGAAATGCTTGTTTTATTTCATGCATCTGAGATGGGTCTTCACATCAATAAAATAAAATAAAAAAGATAAGAAAACTAAAGAAATTAAATAACTTCAGGGGCGGAGCCAAGATGGCAGAGTAGAAAGACTCACATTTGCTAGCTCCGAATCCACAGCCCATAGATTTCCTGTAAAAAGAACTCCTGACAAATTCTGGAACAGTGGAAGCCACGCAGTAACACAGTGAAGGAGATTTCCATTGCAGAGAGCCCTTAAAAACCGACCACAAAGGTACCCAGACTGGAGCGGAGCCCTGCTCTGCGGAGCGCTCCTCTCCCCGGCCCCGGCCACGCGGCACTGAGAGGAGTGAGCAGACCCAAGCAGGCGTCAGGGACCTGAATCTCCGGGCGGCCGCGAAGGTTCCTCCACCCACAGACACACAGGTCAGTGAGAGAGACAGGCTGAGAGGGGAGCGGGGTATCTCCGGGACTTGGACCCCCTCGGGAGGCGGCGGCTGCAGCAGAGGCAGAGGCCACTCCACCAGAGACTCCCAGAGCAGGCAGGAGCTCCACCCCAGCTCCACTACAAAAGATCTCTGCATAAACCCCCTGAGGGAAC
>CM053770.1:618376051-618407716 GCA_028658325.1 Potorous gilbertii | reverse complement strand
TTTTGGAACCCAAAATCTTGTGAAAATGAATGTAAAAAGTTAAATAAATTTATTTAAAAAAAATTTAAAAAAAAGAAATTAAATAATTTCTCTAGTTATAGACTAGTTAGGAGATGAGACTTGAACCTACTATGCTCAAGTTCTTCTATTACTAACCTCTCACTGTATAGATGAAGTGACTAAGAGCAAAATAGGTCAAATGACTTGAGAAAAGTGTTGCAACTAAAAAGTAACAGAGTTACAAAATGAATTCAGAGTCTTTGGTCTCAAATTTTTGGACTCTATGCATGATATGGCTTATAACAAAGAAAGTTTGATTAGTATTAAGGTCTTTGATACTATCATTTGTATAGCCTATGGTATTATAATTGAATATATAGCCATTGAACCTTAAAAAAAGTGTGCTTCCATAAATAATCTAATAATTTTTTAAGTTGAATTTTAGTAATTTGCAATATGTGAAAAGATAAGCAATAATCTAATCTTTGTTCTTTTCAAGCAAAACAACTAAGTGTATACAATTGATAAATAATAATATATAATAAAATGTACACAGCAATTTAAAGCTAGGAAAAACACTTTGTGTGTATCATCTCATTTGATGTCACAACAAAATTAGGAAGTAGAAATTTTATATGTTATTATCTCAATTTTATAGAAATAAATGGTTGAGACCTCTATTATATTTACCTGTGTTCTTGTTGTAACCTCTATAGAAAATAAACTCTACACCATTTAATTCTTAGTGGGAAAATTGAGAGGGGATGCTACTTTCTGTGGTAAATTAGTTGGTCAAACAACAAGAAGCTATTAGCTGTTTACTCTGTGTCATTAACTGTCCAGTTAAAGACTCCTAAAAAGTCCTGGGTTATTATATAAACGATTAGGTTATTATCTCTGCATGAAGAAAATAATTGAATTCAGCAGAATTGACAAGGTCATTGAAATAGTATAAACTAAAAATAGAAATTGTCCAGGGCAGACCTTAGGAGACACCTCCAGTTAGCAGGCACTACTAGAGGTTCCAAAACTTACTTGGCCTACCACCCCCTTTAAAAAAATACTAAATGCCCTACCACCCTTGGTTGAGGTTAGTTTAACCCTCATTTTTATTCAGTGCTCTCCAGTTGCACTTGAGGCTACTACCATGTCTCTCTGGATCATTCCAGCCCCCCCTCCAAGGGGTTGGTATCCCCCACTTTGGGACTATGCATTACACTATACTATGCACTACACAATGCCTGTGTTCATCCTTCATTGCCGAAGAAGACCATGCCATCAGAGAAATGATGACATGACTTGCACTTGACTTTGTTTTTGAAGGAGGGAGGGCTGTGCAGGTCACCAGCCTCACTTTTGTTCTAGAGCCATCTAAATCCAGTGACCAGATATTCATCCGGATGACTAGAGATGACCCAGGATGAGGCAATTGGGGTTAAGTGACTTGCCCAAGGTCACACAGCTAGTGAGTGTCAAGTGTCTGAGGTGAGATTTGAACTTAGGTCCTCCTGATTTCTGCACTGGTGCTCTATCCATTGTACCACCTAGCTGCCCCTGCACTACACAATGAATGATCAGTAAAAGAAGAGTAAGTCAGAAAGAAATGAAGAAGTAAGAGAGAGAAAGATCACAAAAACCTGGAGAGAAAAGGATCTCAACAGTACCAAATGTTAACAAAGGGTCTAGAAAGATGAGGACAGAATGTTTTCTTGGTGAAAAGAGTTCTAGTTGAATGAGATTAGAAGGAAAACTACAGAGGGTTTATTAGAGAGGAAGGGAAGAGGAAGTAAAGGCAGCAAATGTCTTTTTCAAAGATTTTAGGCAAGAAGGCAACAAGAAATACTGAATGATAGCTAGCAAAGATACTAGAATCAAGTGAAGATTTTTAAAGAAAGAGAAATAAGCATATTTGGTCAGCAGCAGGGAGTTGGTATACATGGAGAGATTAAATTTTACGTAGTACAGATGACAGTAGGGACAATATTTCTAGAAGAGGGAAAAGGAGAAGGTCAAGGGTACATGCAAAGAGATTACCTTTGGGATAAAGGGCTATCTTTTCTGAGCCAGGAATGAAGGAGAATATAGCTGGAGAACATGTCTGAGTGAAATGAAATGAAGAGAGAAAGGAGGAATCTCTGAGAAAATGGCTTCATTTTTTTTCAGTTAGGCATAAGATGAACTCATTAATTAAAAAGGTAAGTTGATATATCCTGAGAAGAATCAAGAAAGTTTGGACCAATCACAGTAGTGAACTCATTAGGAGCAAACTCATTACCTTACTGCAGTGAGGGCACAGTTTTGATGAGATGGAAAATGAATATTTGTGGTGGATTCAGTCAAAAAGATTTTGGAATTTACCCTAGCTCTATTTAGTAGTACATTAATAAAAGCGAAGGAGATGGAACGTTGGAGTAATATGAAATTGGAGTTTATCAAGGTATGAATAATGATGAAATAGGAACAGGGGGTTTGGGAAATACCACAATACCTGATGAGAGCTAGCACAAATAAGATAATCAAGAAAGGATTTTTTAAGGATGGGAGAGACATGAACACACTCTCTCAGAAAATAGTGTGGAGTTGAGATTATTCATCAGAAGGTTGAGAAAAAGAGGGGGGAGAGTGTAGTCACTGCAAAGTTAGTATATCCTATGAGGAAATAGGCATAGAGGGAATAGAGGTCATGGTGAACAGAAAGGACAAGGTAGGGGTGGTAAAGTATAGAGGAAAACAGAATTATAAAATCTGATGAACAGATAAAGGAATGTGGTAATATGATATATAAGTAAAATGTTTTTGGTTAATCTCAGATCAAAGACCTGACCTTTTCTGTGTGTAGATAAGGTAGAGCAGAGAAGTACATCCAAGGAGCTGAGTAGTTGGAGGAAATGGGTACTTATGGTATTGGAGATAACGTCAATATGTAAGTTGAAGTCCTGGAAGTGGAGGAAAGAAAGACTATGAGATAGATATTAAACTCATTGATCAAATAAAGAAAAACTCCTGGAAATCTGAGACAATTTTGCATCCTGTTGTTCTAGGGGTCAGAACATTGGGCTGGATATTTAAGTTTAATATTAAAAATAATTACTTCACTTTTAATTCTCTACATTTAAAAGCAAAATCACTGTGCTCAGCAGTAGCTCATGTCCACACATGTGTATGGTGAAGAATGGTGTTGTGACAGAGAGAGTGAGGGAATAAGAGAGAGTTCTGGATTGGAACATATTGAGGACATCTAAACCAGTGCACTGTCAATCCTGGCTTCAAGGTAAATAAACGGCCAGATCGAAAGCACTTAAACATGGCCTGCTCAAGGCGAAAGTATAGCAAATCCATTTGGGAGGGAAATGCTCCTCTCTGTATTTCAGTTGATAAATTAGAAGTAACTGAACTCCTTAACGCCTTGTACTATAGTATGCCTTACTGTGGCCCAAATGTCAGACTCAACCCCATGATTTCAAAATCATAGCCAAAGTTTTATTGTTTGCACTATAAGGAAAAATTATTTTCAGCCTTTTAAATTTAGAAACCAAGATACATGTAGGTAATGCCTGAATTAAGCATTTCACTATTAGATAAATTAGGTCACACTGTAGACCAAAGGATAGCTTCTATGTACTTGGTGATATACAGTGCCTAATAGCATTATTGTTGCCATACAATAAAAGCATTAACATGGTTTCCACTGCATTTTTGTTCCAGAGAGTATTTGACTGGATAAGAAGGAATCTTTGCTATTCTGCAAGTTAAAACTATGGAAATTACATGCTTTGAATCTTAGCATTGTTTTCAGCCTGAAGTGAAGAAGCAAATGGCGTGCATCCCCTAAATCCAGCCTTGGGAGAGTTTTCCAATTAAAATATAATCCTAGAAGATCTGTATTATGACTAAGCATGCCAATGTTTTTCATTTCAATATTGTCTTGTCTGCCACATGAGTGACCAAGTATTTCAACTGTTGGTTCATACCACTCTCATACTTGAATGAAATATAAACACAGCACATTTCCAGCCATCTGTCAGCCATGCAGCTATTTTTAAAACATGTATTTTGTGCTATCAGATAGCTTAAATCCTTTTTACAAATTTTTTGGAGGTAGATTATTCCTTTATGCATAATGTTTCAGTTGCCATCATTTCAAAATGCTTTTTAAGTAGGCAATATTTTCAGGATTAATGGATTAACTACAGTTCTCCTTCTTAGGTTTGGAAGGCTATGAGAAATGCTTCACCTAAAGCAACAATTGGCAATCTATGGTGTACATGCCAAAGTCGTCTTTCAGGATGATTGTGTCATACTTCTGGTCCAAATAACAGCACAAAGAAGTGTAGAAGCACACATTTAAGCTTTTTGAGAACTGCAGCCCAATTCCCTGTAGAGCTTCTTACAAATAATTAAAAGGAAGAGAGTAGTGACCTTAATTTCAGGTTTGAGGTATGGACTCATGCCATCTCACTGAGATCATATGAAAAAAGACAAGGCAGTAGACTTTGTTTTTCCTTCTTTCCATGAGTGAAGAATCATGTGGAGAAAAACAGGGATTTTTATCCCACATACTCAAATAAGACCTCAAATTAATAAAAAATGACAGCATTAAATAACTTAATGGTAGATTTCTCATGCAATATTCAATCGGGCCTCATTTTATCAGTGTATGATAGATATTGTGGGTATTTTCATTCTTATTTTGATAAAAATTACAGAAGATAGCAACTTGTCTATGGTCACAGAATGTACATCAGAATTCAAGATTCAAACCCAGGTGTTCCTAAATTTTCTCTTACTTACTTATCCCCTTTCTTTTGATGACTTCATCAACTCTCTTACTTTAGTCATCATCTCTATGCAGATGACTCACAGATCTATATATCCAGCCCTCATGTATCTCCTCAGTCTTAATCCTCCCTGTATTACTAATATGCTGCTAGATATTTCCTACTGGATATCATTCACCTATAATTCAGCATATCCAAAACAGAGTACATTATATTTCTTCTTTAATCTAATTTTGATTTAGCTCTCATTGATTCAATTTTTTATGCTTTCATTTATTACCATACACCTTGAAGCCACTAATCTAAACCTCTTCTATACCCAAGCTCTTATGCCCCCACTTTCCTGTGATTATTCATCAGATTACACGTCCCCTTTCTTTACAGAAAAAATATAGGCTATCCTTCCATGTCTCTTATTGTCTCATACTCTATGCCTCAAAATACTCTATACTGTTACGTATTCTGTCATTCTTTGTTCTAGTCTCTGAAGAAGAGGTAGTCCTTCTCCTTGCCAAAGTCTATCCTTCAACTTATTCCTTTGATCCCCATCCTTTGTGTTCTCCTGTAGTTTGATCCTTTAATCATTCCCCCTCCTTCCTTCTCCTCCTGTCATTATTTTGGAGAAAGGGGATTTTTTTTAATTGTTTGGACTTTATGAGCTTTAAAAAGTGGTGGAGTGAGGGATTATTAGATCAATAGGTGAAGGGTAAATGTGATATTGGAGTTAAAGCTCACAACTGGCTGTTATAGGGACTGTGAAATTGGACTGCAGACTCTTCTCTTTCCAATCCATTCATCATACAGACATCAATTGATATTCTAACAAAACAGATCTGAAATATAGAATAGTAAAGGAAGAGATTCATTTGAACTCTCCCAAATTCCAATCTAAATAACACAAAACAATTCCCTCAAAATGAATTCCGGAGCAGCAAAATCAACAAAAGAATGGAGTGAAATAATTTTGCAGCCTGAAACAAGGTTGGCAGGATAGGTCTGTCTCACTGGAGTGAGAGTGGATCAAAGGCAGGTCACCACTGCAAACTAGCAGGAAGAATTGGGGACAACTGAGTCAACAGCATCATTGACTTCTGGATCTCTCAGCCCAAAGAAAAAGGGGATTGAACCATCAGTCAGAAGGAAATTATAGGGGACCCTTTGATGGGATTGGGAGCATTCTCCATATGTAATTTTGGGTCACAATTCCAGCACAGAATACCAACAGTAGTGGGTACTGTAATCACAGTTCCAAGGTGAGAAAGAGTGTTTGTGGTCACTCACAGACCACAGAACAGGCTAAGAGAGTAGTGACCATAACTTTTCCTTAGATCATGTTACTTTGGAAGAACTGAAAACTTTCAGAAACCCAGAACTGGCTCAGAAAATAGTTGCAAAAAAACTTATGAAGCTTGGGATAGTGCTTCCTGAACCCCAGGGGCAGAGGTCAACTTTAACATCAAGTTAAAAGTTAAGAAATAGGCTGGAAAATGGGCAAAAATTATAGAAAATTAGCTATGGCAATAGGGAAGTTCAAAACACACAGAAAGAGATAATGAAATTAAAGCATCTGCATGTAAAGCCTAAAAGAAACACATGAATTGATCTTAATTTCTGAAAACACTCAAAATGGATTTAAAAATCAAATAAGAAAAGCAGAGAAAAACTTTGAAAAAAGTTAGTTTGATGCAAGAAAATCATTAAAAAGCAGTCAACAGCTTGGGAAAGGAGGCACAAAAAGTACTGGGGAAAAAGGTTAAAAAGTAGAATTGGCCAAATGAAAAAGGAAGTACAAAGTCTCCCTGAAGAAAATGATTCCTTAAAAATTAGAATTGAGTAAGAAGTTAATAATACCACAAGATATCAAGAAACAAGCAAACAAAATCAATAGAAGGAAAAAAATATATATGTGAAATACTGCATTGTAAAAATAAATGACCTGGGAAATTGACTGAGGAAAAATAATGTAGAATTATTGGATTAATTGAAAGCCATGATGGAAAAAAAAATGAACCTAAACATTATATTTCAAGTAATTATTATGAAAAATTGTTCTCATATACTAAAAATCAGATCAAAATAGAAATTAAAAGAGTCTACTAGTCACCTCCTAAAATAAATCACAAAATGAAAACCCCCAAGAATATTATAGCCAAATTCCAGAGCTTCCATATCAAAGAGAAAATGTTGCAAACAACCAATAAGAAACAATTCAAACATCACAGGGCCACATTCAAGATAAATCAATATTTAGCAGCTTCTACAATAAAGGATTAGAGGGATTGGCATGCAATATTCTTTAGAGCAAAGGATCTAAGATTACAACCAAGGATCAACTCCCCAGCAAGCCTGAGCATAATCCTTCAGGGGGAGAAAGTGAAAATTCAATGAAATAGAGGACTTTCAAGCATTCCTGATGAAAAGACCAGAGATGAATAGAAAATGTGTCTCAAATATAAGAATCAAGAGAAACATAAAAATGTAAACAAGGGAGAACTATCCTGACCATGTCAAACACATATTTTAGAAGTTTCAGTTTCTATTACTCTGCATTAAAAGCCCTTAACAATCTGGTTGCTATCTATATTTCCAGAATGATTTCTCATTGACTCCCAAAATGAACTACAAAGTGATCTTTGAAAGTAGATAACTTACTGCTACCCCAAATCACTATTCCATCTTCCATGTCTGCCTCTCAATGATAGTATGTATGTTTCATGAGAGCAGGACTTTTTAGTTTTTAATCATTTTTACCCCCATTAACTAGGACAGGATTTAACACAAAAAAGGCAATTAATAAGTATTTGTTCAATAAATGAATGAAGTTACCCTGCCATGACTGATATATTCTTTCTCCTCATTTTCAAATCTGTAATTTTCTTTTTTGCTCAAGGAAGGTGCTATTCCCCTGCAGGTGGCCTTCACTAATCAATTCAAAAATTAATACTTTCCTCCTCCTAAATTAATTTATAATTATTTATATTTAATTATCTGTTTATTTTAAATATATATATGTATATTATATACATACACTCATATCCACTAGAATAAAATCTCTCAAGGACCAGACACTGATTCATTTCTATATTTGAATCTCTAGAATCCTAGCCCAGTTCTTTGAATGTAGTAGATGATTTCATAAATGCTTAGTGAATTTAATAGCATTTGTCAAATTTTGGAGAACACTTCCTTATATTGATCCCTGGTCTAGAATGAACTTAGCATCCAAAAGTATATAAAAATTTTAATTCAGTGATAATATGTGAAATAATAAAAACATCTGGCTCTTAACAGCTATATAAAAGAGATAAATACCAAAAAAATGTTTATTCTATAAAAATCTTTCTCTAATCTCAGCTAAATTTTAAAATGCTAATCTCAGTACAAACACATTTATATACATAATATATATAATCTATCTATATATATATATATCTATATATCTAGACAGATATAGATATATATCTAGTAGACATCTATCTACATATCAAGAAAGATCGTATGGGTAATGATGATTAATATTCAGATACATTATGACATTATATAATTTCAACTTTACAGTTTAATCATCCACACTTGAAAAATACATAATTATATATATTTAAATTGTATATAAATTCTAAAATTAATCTACTAAGTCATATAATGGTTACAGTCATCACACATGGTTGCAGGGTAGGGGTAAAGTATGAATGAAATCACAAATTATTTATGAATAAACTGCACACAAATAATATCTCATCGCATGATAGTTTGAAAGAAAAGTGTTTCAGATGTCACAAAAAACTTAATTTAAATATGAGTCCCACAAATAGGTGAACTAGTATTAAATGATTACTGCATCTTGGCCAATAAAAATGAAACTAGCAGGCATAAGATGTGCGAAGCTATTGCACCTATTTACTTTTTACTTACTATACCTCTGCTAACATACCCTATGAGTTTGGAGTTAAACACTTCAAAATCCATAGCATATTTTAGATATGGTTTAGGGAAGAGCACACGAATTATAAGAATTTTAAAAATCAGGACAGATGAACAAAAATCCCCTATCTACTTTCCAGTGAAATTGACCTTCTCTCTGTTCCTCATATATGGAAATCAAACACCTCTCTCCATGACTTTGGACTAGCTATTCACTGTGGCTGGAACCTTTATTTCTTCATATATATATATATATATGTATATATATATATATACATATATATATATATATATATCCTCTTTTTCTTTAAGATACAATTTCAGCATTATCTTCTAGACAAATTCTTTTCTGATTCTCCCAATTACTAGTGCCCTTTCTCTTTAATTACTATACCTTACTTTAACTATGTTTTATTTGAATTTATTTTCTTATATAATTTTCTCTCTTGTTAAAATATATTTTAGCTAGCATAGAAAGTGTTTCATTCATAGTTATTTTAGCTCCAGTGTCTCTCACAATGTCTGACAAGTATCAGGCTCCTAATAAATACTTATTTGGCATAGTGCCCCCAAAGTTATTAAGCTGTGCCTACCCTTTGACCCTGCACTATTGTTACTAAATCTATACACTAAAGAAATCAAAGAAAAGAGGAAAAAGACCCATGTGTACAAAAATATTGATAGTGCCTCCTTTTTGTGGTAGCAAAGAATTAGAAATGGAGAAGATGTCATCAATTGGGGAATGGTTGAACAAGTATATTTATATTAATATTACGGAATACTATTCTACTATAAGAATTGATGGACATGGTTTGAGAAAAATCTGGGAAGATTTGATGAAGTGATGCAAAGTGAAGTAAGCAAAACCAGGAGATCAATTTATATAGTAACCACAATATTATAAAGATAATCAGCTTTGAAATACATTCATTTTGACTAACATGATCATCAACAAAATTCTCATGGAATCATGATGAAACATACTATTCACCTCCAAATAGAAAACTGATGGACACAGAGTACAGATTGAAAGATATTTTTCCTTTTTCTTTGTCTTGTTTTTTAATTTGGGGGTTTGGGAGGCATAATTAAAGCCAAAATTTGTTTTGCTTGACCATATCTATGAATATATGTTTATTTGTGTGTATGTATATATGTAAGTATCAGAAATAATACACACTGTATACATGTGTATGTATAAATATATATGTATATACATACATGTATAAACATGTTTATATATCTATGTGTGTTTCATTTTGTTTCTCTTGTTTCCTCAATGAGTGAGCAAAGGGGAGAGGGAGAGAATTTGGGAATGAAAAAAAAAATTGAATTTCAAATATATTTGTTGATTGACTGACTTTGGTGTTCCACCTAGTCAAGTGATACAAATATTTAAACCTATATAATGCCTTTTTTCTTTATACCAATTTAATAAGCGATTTACTGTAAACTGTAATTTCTGAGCATATAAGGAAGGAAAGGCAATCCAAACATATTCCTTCATTCATTCAACAAACATTCATTAAGAACCTACCATGTTCATGGTACTGATAAGTTAAAAAAAAGATTTTAAAGGTGTAAAGGCCCTGACTTCAAGGAACATATGTTATACTAGGGCATGGGAGACTTAGAGGGAGAAATAGAAGGTACACAGATAAGTAAAAAGCAAAGCAGGGAGTAACAGAGGCAAAGATGAGCTTATAAATCCCCTTAAGAATATTTCCTCTGTTGTTAGGAAATGCATGTTAAATAACTGTAGACTGAATTAATTTGGAGGATTTTTGGCATATACTGGTTGTAGAATTATCTACATGCAGACACCAAATCTGTAATTAAAAGAGTACAAAATGCAAAATAATGTTTATCTTTTAGACATGGATGATTATTAATCTTCTACTAGTGCAGGATATGAGGGTGGTACATAAAAGTTCTAATGTGAACTGTCAAACCATCCTATCTTTTTTATGCAAAATGGTGCCACAGGAAATTGGAATTTTCAGCAACCCACATATTACACCAGTCACAAATTCTTGCTCAAAACAGAAATAAATTAATCTTGGTTCTAATTCAGTCTTGATGACTCTGTGTAGTTAAATCCATGAGCTAAGTTCAAATACAATAAGAGAAAGGTGGAAAAGCTAATAATGGATGAAATATTGCTCTCCCCTCTCTTGGTAGTTAAGGTCCCTCTAAGTATAACTAACTCGAATTTATCCAAGTCAGCCAATGATTAAAAATAAAAGTATCTTTTCAATGGGAAATAAGAGTAATTTTATTGTCTACTAGATGAAGAGTGTAGAGAGAGCCATATTTTTGGTCATCTACATGCAAATCAGCATTGAACTATAATTTTGCTTTGCGATGCTATATTATTTACCAGTTCTGCGGATACTCGTAATTCATGCAGTAGATAATTACAGCATTATGTGCTTTTAAAATCCATTAAAAGAGAACAGGTGCAGTTTTTGAACACTGAGGACAATGAACCAATCTGTGTTTCGAGTGGCATGCCTTGTGTGAAGAATGAGGATGCCTTTGACAAGCTGAAGACTTTTAAACTGTGGTTGATGTTAGCAAACAAAAGGTTGTTTTTGGCTTCCTCATTAATAGCTTTTCTTTTTTCTCTAGCATTTCTTCCTGTAAAGGCACAGAATATTTATAGAATAATGGTTATGTTAAGATCATTTACGTTAATGAATAACGCATGTCTTGCTATTTATGTTTCCTATCCTTCACCCCAAAATGCAATAAAATCTGAATAAGGACAAAAAGCACATGAATGAGACGACATTGTCTTAATTTTTAAAACAATATGGGTAAAATTCCTATGCTTTAGATAGCAATAAAAGTCTGCTTTCTGAGATTGTAACTTCTACTTTTCCATACAGATATGTATGTACGTATAACGAGAATATAACTAGGACCAGTCAGAGGCAAAATTGTGATGTTAACACAATGTATGTAATCAGTACCTTTTGACTCTTCCATTTGATATAAATTTGCCCCATCTCCATTTTCAGACACTTCTCTGAAGTGCCTTTCTATGACATCTTCCTTCTCTGGGGCTTCATAGCTATACTGTATATGCTTCCCCGACCCCTACCCCTCCCCAATGTCCCAGTACTACAGAGTTTTCCTCATATCTGCTACCAGCTCTCTCATCAAATCTTCCTTTTGTGGAGAGGAGGGGCAAAGAGTTGTGGGGTTGAGGGGACAGATTAATATTTTCTGCTAGCTAACAATAAGAGAAAATTGAGTAACTTATTAAAGCTGAGAATTCCAGTGTGTTAGGGAGCTGTTATTTTCCATTTCTCCAATATCCTGAGGTTACACGTGTGTTAGAGCACAAGGTTGACTGAGTAAAAGGGACTATTGAAAAGAATGTAAGTTATGTGATGGCAGGGACCTCCTCATTTTATTTTTATTTCAAGCATTTGGCACACAATAAGCCCCTAAGAAATGTTTGTTGACTGAAAGAAATAGGTGGTTCTGACAATGTGAAGAAAACAGAGAGCAGGCTAATAGCAATGATTTTATCCCTTTCACAGGAAAAAAAAAGTCCTAATAATAGCTTGTATTTAGACAGACTTGCAAAGCACTTTATAAACATGATGTCATTTTATCTTCACAACAATCCTGGGAGACAGGTATTATTATTTATACCAATATTACAGATTAGAAAATTGAGACAGACAGAGAGGTTAAGAGAATCATCCAGGGTCCTATAAAATGTAAAGGATGAGGCCAGATTTTAACCCAGGGCTTTCTGTCCTGGGTGCCCTATCCACTACATCAACCAGCTACCTCAGCAAAGCTGCCATAGAAGTGATTTAAGCTAGAACTTAAATTGTAAATGAGGAACTCATAAGTGAACAAACTTAATAACCAAAGAAATAAACAAATAAATGAAAAAGCATTTATTAAGTGTTTTGTGTTATCCTTTGTTTTCAACACTTCATGACTCTAATTGGGATTTTCTTGAAAAAGATAATGGAGTGGTTTGATGTTTTATTTTTCTCCAGCCCATTTTACAGATGAGGAACTGAGGCTCAGGGTTACAGAGCTAATAAGTGTCTGAGGCCAAATTTGAACTCAGGTCCTCTTGACTCCAGGACTGGGAGCTCTATCTTCCTGCTACCTATTAAGTGCTTACAGCTCTATGTGTTGGAGATACAAAGAGAAAATAAGACAGATTTTGCTTTCAAATTAAATGATTTTCAATTAATAAAAATATTTTTAATTCCTGCCACTCCCCCTGCTGCCTAACCCATGTCACAGGGAAAGAGTGGGGGACCTTGTAACAAACATGCATAGTCAAGCAAAATAAGTTGCCCCACTGGGCAGGTAGAAAAAAATATATATATATATACATATATATATATATATGTATATATATACATATATATATATATATGTATATATATACACACATCCCTTTCTGTGCTGAGTCCAACTTCTCTCTGTCATGATCTCTGGAGTCATGGTTGGTCACTGTTTAGAGTTCTTAAGACTTTCAAAGTATTTTTCTCTTTACAGCATTGTTATCCTATAAAGAGTTCTTCTTATTCCCCATTTCACATAAGCTTCTCATGTTTTTTTTTTTAAATCATTCCCTTTGTCACTTCTTACAGTACAATAGTATCACCTTCCATTCTTATTCCATAATTTGCTCAGCCACTCTTCAATTGTTGGTCACCCTCTTAGTTCTTTACCATAATGGAAAAGCTACTATAATTTTGTACATAGGGGAAAGAACTGACATCTAAAGGGGGTGAAAAAATAGACAGGCAGTTTCAGAACAGGATTGTGTTAGCTAACTAATGTGATATTTCCACAGCATATAATCCTACCAAATTCTCTAAAGCCTCAATTAAAGTCTCCATAAAAAAATCTTTAATTATACCAATAAAATATCAAATCATAGCAAATTCTCTAAAGCCTCAATTAAAGTCTCCATAAAAAAAATCTTTAATTATACCAATAAAATATCAAATCATAGCAATGACAGGCATATGGAAAAAATGTAATGGAAACAAATGATTTGTCAATACATGGAGATAGTTTCATATTTGTGATGAAATCTTTTGCTTTGTTTTGTTGTCTGATGATCTTAATTCACATTCTGTAGGTGGCTCAGCTATAATGTGTTACATTAACTTTACTTCCATTTCTTTGTCTACTTTCAGTATTATTTTTCTATTTTTGGTCAGAATTTTATTTTAACATTTTATGGCTGCCTTTCATTTTTATACCAGTTATTTCATCTTAACTTACCCCATCACCCCAATGAACCCTTTCTTGTCAGAAAGAAAAAATAAATTAAGACAAAGCCAACTGATACAGCAACCATATCTGGCAGAAAGGTGAAAATGGAAGTTTGTAGCAATCTCCACTCATCTTGGTCTGTAGTGTGCTTAGCACTATTATTAAAAGGCTATTACATGCTTTTATATTCATTATATTATTTATGATATATATTCATTACATTCATTATCCACTACTTGCCCCTGTTTACAACTTCTTTACATCTTTGTAAGATCTAAGTTGTTCAATGAGTTTCCTGTGTATCAATCTCTTTCACAAGTATGAATTTTCTTCTTCACAGAGTTCATTTATTTTTGTATTTTCAGAATTTCACTCTTGAGAACTTTTCAACTCTTCTAGAATTATGATGCCCCCTGCAGAATTTAGCCCATAGAAACTTGTCTCTGAACCTTTTAAAATCTCAAAAAATTTAGGGTGTAGCACTTTCCTTATAATTTTTTATCACAAATACTGAACAAAATCTGAATTTGTGTGTATATATGTTATGGAAATTTTTGACAATCTGGTGAAACCTGTGGATCATTTCTCAGAATTTTTTTTTTTAATAACTGAAGGAAATGTTAACAATTTTAGGTAAAGTTTAGGACAAAGGAAGATACATAACGTCATTGTTTTCTTCTCCTTTTGAAATATAAAACTGTCGTTAAGGCAAGCCAAGAAATCATTAACTGTTCTGCTTGTATCAGTGACAGCGCTTCAACAGTCATCCAAATAATCATAACACGTGATCACTATTATATAATGCCTCTATCAATCTACTTTGTCCTAATAGCTTTCAAAAAAAAAAAAGAAAGAAAAGAAAAGAAAAACCTGGGTGGGGAAAAGTTTAAAGATATTGGCTCATGTGTGCATTTTAAAATTCATGTGTGAAGATTGCTTATCACTAAATCACACCGGTAGCTAAGATTTGGATGTAAATAGTATTAACAAATTTTAATTTACAACTTCCACTGGGTTGAGTTGACTGTTTAGCCCTCTGAAGCAAGTGGGAGGTGGTGGAGAGTGACAAGCACTAGTAGATTTAATTCCCCTTTCTTTACTTTTTCTCCTCTTCCTGTGTTTCTTCCTGGTTTATGAGGAATGTGTTTTTTATTGTGATTTTTTTTGTTATTACTTATAAATCTATTTTTTGATGAAAATGCATGTCAGCTTTGGCTGAAATCAGACTTACTATTTTCTTCTCATTGCTGAATATGCAATAACCTATATGTCACATTGAAATTAAAGAAAAGGAACCTGGGACAGCCTGGCCACTCTGGAGTTCGGGCATTATCCTTTGAAAAATGAAAGTTCAAAGAATGTCAAAGTTGAGGCCAGGCACAGGTTTCCATGAAAATGGAGTCAATGATAAAGACACTCTCATTAGCTAGGGTAAACCTTCATTCTAGAGACAAAAAATATATTAGGCTTTCTTAAACTACTTAAGCTACTCTGATCCCAATTAAATGAAGGATTACAAGTAAGGTAAGCTTTGGAATTGGAGTCCCCTGACCTATTAAATTTTTAACCAGGCTCTACAATTTGTAAAGTTAGTAGTTACTTGTTACACCAGTGGTACAATTCTCATGATTCTTAGCAACACCCAAAATACCTGAGCAGTATAAGAAATTTTAGGGGGTTTTCAAAGAGATATTGAACCAAGAAACACATCTTCATGATAGTTATAGCAAGGAGAGAATAGCAGGACAAAGAATGTATGAAGATAACCTCATAAGTTGAGTGAGTGACATCATCCACTCGAAATTGTTTATGCAATGAACTTCAAGCAGTGGAATATAATGTGCCATATATATATATATATATATATATATATATATATATATATATATATATATATGTATATGTATGGCAGTTACTTATAGCTACAAAATTAATTAGTGCACCATAGCTAGGATGAAGTGACTTTGAAAATTTCAAAAAGAAACTATTAGGTTGCTATAAATTTTGAGGAAGAATTCTTCTTTGTGAGACAAATATAATGTAAACATTGTGTAATGATGTTTTCCGTAGTAGAAAATCAGGGCTTGACCTAAATTTACCAGTTATTGTGAGAATTTAGCTGAGTGACCTTGGATAAATCATACAACTCTCAATTTCAATTGTCTGATCTTTTTTGCATTCATCATGGTTTGGTTATTGTGATTTCTAACACTATTTCAAATGATGGAAAGCCTCTTTCTTTGTATGGTGTGATCTGCAAGTTTGCAAATCAAAAGCATGAGGTTATGTATGCATTATGGGAGATTCTGCAGGTTCTTAAGTAGGAAATAGAATGAAAAGGCACGTGACAATCTCCCTTTCTTCCACCTTTCACAGAGTTCAAGCTTTTCATATTACAGGAACCTTGATGCAAAAGTTGTGGGCATCCTTATAGATGTTAGTGATATTTTACTATATAATAAATATATTATATATAAAACCTGTTTCCTCTTCCATCTTAAGAAATATCTATTTTCTTCTTTGAATATATGTATATATATTACATATAATATATAATATATATACACACTGACATACCTATATGTGTGTATGTATATATATATTGCATATACACTCATATATTCTATATAATTTGTATAAATACATATATTCAAGTGTATTATATATACACACATACATTTATTATGGAAGTATAGCTGCATCTCTAGATTGGGTTCCCATATGACCATTAGAAAATATAAGCAGAAAATTAAAGCATTCATTAAGTCTCCTTAATACAATGATACAATAATACAATATGAATTGTTAATGCTATCATGAAATTTAAAAAAAATTTTTTTAATGTGGGATATTTTGCATAAGAACTTCATATAAGACACATTTTATACAAATGCTTATGGCAATATTCACTACTCTAGAGTTGATCTGACTTGTGTTAGAACTATTAGTTTTATTTGGAGTTCATTAGATTCAGCATTGCTGACAAAATACTGTCTTTCTCAAAACGTGTTTGGAACTCCTGCAGTAATTTCTAACATGGTAGCTACACTTAATGATGCTATGTGCATGCCCAGGAATGAACAACAGAAATGCCTTTAGAAATTAAAGGAATATTGAGAACGAAGATTTATCATAGCTAAAGGAAAAGGGTGAAATCTAGACAGATTCATGATTCGGCATATTTCAATTTTCACATAGATGCCATGGCAACCAGGCACATTTTCTGGGAGATTTATAAGTTACTAATGACAGTTATCCTCTATTTTTTGCATTTAGATGGGTATCTGAGGTTTTAGATTTTCATTTTTTTGTGGTAGCATCTTATGCCCGATAAGATTGGTATTTCTGTCATTAAATTTTGTGATAACATTAGAATATTATTAAATTAATTTTATGATTATGTTATAGAAATGCATAAGCTTAGAAATAATGATAGGTTTGCAATTAAAACAGTACTAGAATATTACATTCCCCTTCTTCTATTTTCTGTCAATCAATCATATTATGCAGCCTCTTCCATACATATTACACTTACTAAATCAGAATGTTTTCTGATTAAAGAAACCTTATTTATCAGAATTCCAATTCTTCCATAATGCATCTGCTAAAAATCTGAGATCCTGTGCTATCTGCTCAAACTGATGTACTAAAATCCTTCAGATTAAACATAACATTCAGTCTCTTTTTTAAAGTAAATTTGATTTCATACCTATTAATTGTATCTTCTTCACCTAACCAATTAAATCTCCATGAACAATAAGTGATTTACAGTAGGTAAAATGTTGAACCTAGACCCATGAAAGCCAGAGTTCAACCTGAGTCTTAGATATTGATTAGCTATGTGACCCTAGGCAAGTCACTTAACCTTTGCTTTATTAAGTTTCTTCATTTAAGTTTTCTGTAAAATGAGAATGATATTAATAGCACCTACCTCACAGAGCTGTTGAGAGCATAGAAGGAGATAATATTTGTAAAGCTGTAAATACAGTAGAACTTAGTAAGTAGTCCCTTATTATTATATTATATATTATATTTTATATATATAATTATATATTATATTATATTAACCACAATTAATCAGTGCTTAAGAAATGATTGTTGCTTTCCTTCCCTTCCCTAGTCATTGTTATCAATTTTCATAATCTAAGATAAAATCTCAGACTTCTATTAATGTGTACTCTCCTTGCTTTGACTGATTTGGAACATGTTTTCACAGTTATTTATAATGTGTAATTTTGAGAGGGAAACTAGTCATATCTATTATCAAGGGTTGGCTTATGGTCATATATTTGTTTTACTTCCCTAGATATTTTGGATGTTAAACTCTTATCTGTGACATTAGCAGCAAATATTTTCCCTACTCAATACATTATCATATATCTTTATTGATATTTTACTACAATGATATTGAATTGTTTTTCACTGAGATTGTCTTTTTGATTTTTTACTGTTGTAACTGCTTGGGTTAATAATTAACCCTTAAGAGCTTTCCAACAACTCTTCCAATAGATTCCAAAGTTCTGATATAGCAGAAAGCTTTTCCGCCATAACCTGTACTTCTTAGATTATAATTTCACCATCTCTCATATGAGTCTATTCCTTTCTGATCTTACTGCTGTCATCCTTGGACATTATTAAGATTTTATAAGCAATGTTCCAGTTAACAAGAAGAAAAAGGGAATAAAAATATGGTTACAAGAGGACAGTATAATGTAAAGAGATGACAGAGAGGAGGCAGAGTCAAGAAGGTGGAGTAAGGCAGAGACTTGCCTGAACTTATCCCAAATCCCTCCAAATGTCTTTAAAATGAGTATAAACAAATTCTAGAGCAAAAGAACCCACAAAAGATAGAGTAAAACATTTTCTAGTCAAGCACAACTTGGAAGTTTGGCATGAAAGGTCTGTTGCACCAGGATAAGAGAGGAGTACAGTCCAGTATTGGCTGCACCGGAAGAATCCCACCCTAATAAATCAAGAGCAGGCCTTGGTAGTGATGGAATAAGCACCAGCAGTGGCTGCTTCTGGAACTCTCAAGCCAAAGATGGTAAGGGGGTCCAACAACAGGTCAGAAGTAGATCACAGGGTTTTTTTTTGCTAGCACTAGGAAAAGACTCTATCACTTTGCTCATACTTGGATATGAGTCACAGTCCTGGGTGGCAGTCCCAGAGCAAGGAGGAACCTCAGCATAGCACAAGTTGTGCCAATGGAGCAGGTACTCTCCTCATAGTTCCAGGACACAAAAGAGTGCTTATGGTAACCCACAGACCATAGCACAGGCCCAGAGAGTAGTAAACACCTCTCCTTAGATCATACCACTCTGGAAGCACTGAAAACTTGTGGGTCCTTAGAAGTATATATGGGAACAGCTGCACAAATGCCCTAAAATTTGAAACAGTGCATCCTCCACTTGTGAAGAAGAGCCCTACCTTAACAAACAGTTAAAAGTTAAATAATAAGCTGAGAAAATGAGCAAACAATGGGGAAAACACCTCTACTATAGAAAGTTATTATGGTGACAAGGAAGGTCAAAACACACAGAAGACATCAAAGTCAAAACTCCTACACCCAAAGCCTCCAAGAAAAATATGAATTAGTCACAGGCAGTGGAAGAGCTCAAAAAAGAATTTTTAAATCATACAAGAGAGGTTGAATAAAAACTGTAAAGAGAAATGAGAGTGTTGCAAGTAAATCACTAAAAAAAGTCAACAGCTTAGCAAAGGAAACACTCAAAGATACTGAAGCAAATAACACCTTAAAAAACAGACTAAGTCAAATGGGAAAAGAGGTCCAAAAAGTCAATGAGGAGAAGAATATCTTAAAAAGCAGAACTGACCATATAGAAAAGGGAGTCCAAAAGCTCATTGAAGAAAAGAATTCCTTAAAATTAGAATGGAGCAAATGAGAGCTTCAGGAGAAATCGAGAAAGCAATAAAACTAAAGCAAAAGAATAAAAAGAAATAAAAGGCAATGTGAAATATTTCAGTGCAAAAACCACTGACCTGGACAAAAACTGCAGAGAGATAATTTTAAAATTACTAGACTACCTGAAATCCATGATCAAAAAAAGAGCCTAGACATCATCTTTTAAGAAACAGTGAAGGAAAACTCTCTTGATATTCTAGAACTAGAGGGTAAAATGAAAATGGAAAGAATCCACTGATGACTTCCTGAGATTCCAAAATGAAAACTTCCAGGAATATTATAGTTAAATTTGAGAGTTTTCAGATCAAGGAGAAAATATTGCAAGCAGTCAGAAAGAAACAATTCAAGTATAGTTAACCCACAGTCAGGAACAACACAAGATTTTAGTAGCCTCAGATTCTTAGCTCATGGTTGACCTATAATGCTTGTGTTTATAAATACATATACATTCTATGTAATAGCTAACATTTATAAAGCACTACTTTCCAGGCACTGTGCTAAGCACTTAATTATCTTTTTTGAGACTCATTACTGTTATTAGGAAACCATGGCAGATGGGGTCATGTAGCTATTAAGAATCTGAGGCTGGATTTTAACCGAGGATTTCCAGATTCTAGAACTGACACTCAATCCACTGTACCATCTAGTTGCCTATATATATATTCACATTCACACTTATTTGTACATAAATGTATATGAAAACTGGATATGTATGCATATATGTATATTTATAGTCAGACTGAAGTAAGAAGATTAGTTTGGCAATTTTGGAAAGAATGGATTAAAGGGGACAGAGGAGAACTGAGTCAAGTAAATTAGGGAACTATCACAAAAAACTAGAAAGGAAACAATGATAGTTTCAACTTCAATAGACTAGATACATAGATAAATAAATGGATAACCAAACATGAAATTAGACACATGAGTTTGCTAATGTCTTCTAATGTGTTTTTTGGTCATTTAGCATATGACCATCAAACTAACACTAGTAAGTCCTTTATTCACATCTCTGACAAAAAAAAATATTAATCTATTAGGTTACTTTGTTTAGTATATTACATATATTACAGTTAACTATGTATGGTGCTATGTATACTCAGGTAGATCAATCATGAAAACGCATTACTGCCTTATTACCTGGGTTTCAGAGACTGGGTCAGTTTCCTTATTACTAGACATTCAGTAGAAGAATCACCTCTCTCTCCTCCCATGACATAGAAAAGTGAGTCCTTCCCCAGTCTCCAGGTACAATTAATAATGAGAGGCAGAAACATATACCCAAATATCTTAAGAAGGGAGCTCATATAACTTGAATTCCTGATCACCTTTTACCTTTGTGTTTCCTTTTCTTAGCAGAGATCAGAATTCCAGAAAAATGAATCAAGATATAGCTGTAATGAAGACATTGATAGTGTTCCTATAGAAGCACATAGCATGGGGGAATTGTCTAGAAAGGATGGGTGCCTACACAACAGTTAGGTATCTATTACTTTTGGGGAAGCAAAAAAAGAGTAATACTTATGCTTCATTTTGGAGATTTATCCATTGCAAAGCTCTGGGTAAAGAACTATGAGCCAAAGAGAGAAAATAACTTTTTGGGGGTCAGATGCATAGGATTTGGTAAAAAAGTGTAGGTTGGGGAAGAGGTTGTGAAGTAGAGATTATACTTAAATACATTCCTTATTTCCAGAAAAACACCATGGTGAAAAGGATAGAAACCTGGCCTCTAAGTCAGGAAGACATAGGTTTAAGTTCAGCATCTGACATACACGGTCTGTATCACCCTTGGTAATATACTTGACCTACCAGTGTTTTTAAAACTCTCTCAGATTATGCATTGAATTGTGATGTGAATTGGCAGAGTGAATGTCTTCACCCAGAAATTCTAGGATGAATGAAACCACAAATCTAGTCACCATCCCTTATTAAAATGTGTATACTTGGGAGCAGGGCTTTTGTAATGATGTATATTTTTTTATTTTTGCATCCACAGTACCTGACAGAGTGCACGTCGCAGAGTAGACAATTACTCTTAATTTTGATTATTTGTACACACTTTATATTGCCTATCATTTGTCATCTCTTTAAGGGTCAGGATGGTGTTTATATTTTGTCAAATACTTATTAAGCATTTATTGTGTGGAAAGCATGATAAGAGATGGGGTGAGAGAAGGGATAGAAAGATAAATAAATCGTATTTTCTTCCCTTACTGAAGAGGGAATTTTTGAGAGTGTTGACCATCTTCTCTAACTAACTCTGGATACTCTCAGGTATCTGTTTTTTTGAGTTTTTTTGTAATAATACTACACTTGATATGGAAATGTTTGTTTTATTTCATAAATTGAAAATAAAGTTAATTTAAAAATACACATCACTTCACTACTCGATAAATTTTAGGGTTTCACTATTACCTCTAGGATCAAATATAAGCTTCTCTTTGGCATTTAAAACTTTTTATCCCCTGCTCCCTTCCTTTGTTTCTAGCCTTCTTACATATAGCTTTCCTCCACAAGTTATACAGTCCATCCCTACTGGACAACTTGTTATTCTTAACACATGAAGAACTTGATATCCTCGTACCTGGACTTCTATCCCTATACATCTTCCTCCCTGAATTCTTTCAAGACTCAGATCAAGTGACCCCTTCTATGGGAGGTTTTCCCTGGTCCCTATGAGTTGTTAGTACACTCTTCTCAGGAAAGTTCATGCTTATCTATACTGTATCTTTTATATATTTACATATCTCCTCTATTAGGATATAAGTTTCTTGAGGTTAAGTGATGTTTTCATTTTTTCCTGGTGTCCCTTTTAATTAATAGTGACTGGCACACAATAAAGGCTTAATATATTTTTATTTATTTACTAATTAATTGAATGCTTAAAATGTCATAAAAAAGTAAACACTGTCATTGAATTCAGATATCAGGTCTATAAGAGAACATTAAGGAAAATTACTTGACATTAAGGTTACATTGAGGAGAACCATAAAGGATGGCACAATTTTCACAGCCAGAGATAATGGGAAAATCATTGCATATTAACAGAATTATTGGGCAAAAAAAATTGGTAGTGCTGAATCTCTTACTGTCTCTATCTCTCTATTGTATTCTCCATAGAGTTTGTTTGGTATAGTTTCTTCCACATAACAAATGTTCAAAAAAAATACATTAAATCAATGGATGAATGACAAATACTTACCATCACAAATATAAGCTATCTCTCTTTTTTTTTAATTTTCAAAGACAGTTTCCTATTCCGAGTCCTTGACAGAAGAAAGTCAAAAATAGTGTGGAAATGTCTTGAAATCACAAAAAGCAAAATAAATAGAGCTCAACTCTACAAATATTTAAACCTATTTAGGAATACTGAATTTATAGCAATATATTTTGATTAAAACTTTCTTTTCAATAATGTCTATCTAATATACTTGTTAGTCACAGCAAAATTTATTATCAACTTTTGGAGAGTTCATGGGAGAACCAACAAGTGTTGTTATTGCCATATAATCAAATTAGGACTTTTTCTCTCTCTCAAATGATCTTTCTCTCTGAAACACTTCTTCCAATTCTGATTCCTTCAAGATACAAATACTATAAAAACTAATAGATTAGTGAGCAGGAAATTCCTATGTGACAAAAAATTATTTACAAGCATCGTTTCAGAAATCACAAAATGAATCCAGTTTTGTTATTTTCATATTATACTTCTGAGAACAATTGGTTAAAAAAAAGTGGGGCGGTCAAATACACCTCTGTGTATTCAATGTGATTAATCGATTTCACCAAAAGCTACGGTCAGAAAGGCTCTAATAGTTCTTCTGTTCACTGCATTACAAACAACTAAGTTGAGCTAATTAGTATAGACTAATCCTTCTAAATTTTGTTGCATGGGATCTTGTGCTCTTTTATTTTTAGTAACTATTCAGTGAGGAAAAAAACCCTCTCTTTTCTCTCTCTCTCTCTCTCTCTCTCTCATTCCTATGGTTGTATTTGTGATCCTGTGTTAACAATTTTATTTATGTCCAAATCCATATTAATTCTCATCTAAAAAGGAGATGTGATTGTTGATTTAGCTTACAGGATACCTCAAAAAAGCAACATGAGAAATCAAGGCTACATTTATTAAGGCAAAGATAATATGAATACCTTATATTTATGATAATATTTGAGTCACTTGCCAACACAAAACATCTAACTGGTATTTATTATTTATTCCATCAATATGTTTATTCATCAGCTATATGTTTATCCTCAGTTTAAAAAAACAAACAAAAAATTAACAAATACATAATTAATGAAAAACTTATGAAACTGACATTCGCTTTGACTACAAAACTAGATTTTTAGAAAGAGGCAAATTAATGTTTAATTATATCTAAACATCAGTTCCCAAATATTTAGGGAAATAAAATAAATGAAAATTGTATTAAGAAAATATTTACCAACTTGGTATAATAAAATGAACCAAGCTTCAAAACAACACTTCACAGACACTGAATTAGTCACATAATTCACTGATAACAAATTTAGCAGTCTCTGAATCCATTCAAGAGAAAGCATTCGTCGCTGCCTCTTTACTCACATACTATAAGCTATTCAGAAAGCAATACAAGTAGCCTAAGGAGATTATTTTTGCCAAGTTTCACAGGTGCCTCCTGCAGAGAATGTCCCTATAGTTCTTCACTCCTCCCTTTCAAAACATGAATCTCTATTCATAACAGATAAAAATCTCCCAGACAGAGAGGCTATTTTTTAAAAATCTTTGAAGCCAATCCAATTTAGAGCTTTAGCACTTGTACCTCCTCTTAAGCACAGGTGCAGAGTGATACAGTGACTATCTTTTAAATATTTTTGAATAGGATCATGACCTCTTCTATTTAAATGCCATGGAGCTTTAAATGAGGGTCATTCTCCCTATTTTAAATTTACATAACTGTTAAATTGGGGTGTCTAATTTTTAATCTGAGTGAAAAGGAACACCAGTTACAGTACTGCTCATGAAAATTTTGTCAACAAAATGCATACATTGATTTCTTATTTGAAAAGATTATGTATTTTAAGAGAGAAAATGAGAAAGATAGGTCTTCATTTTGGAACTATGACCAAACAGCTTTAAAACTTTGCATACACTTTGATGCAGTAATACCATAATAGGTCTGTATCCCAAAGAAATCATAAAGAGGACAAAAATATTTATAGCACCTCTTTTTTATTGTGGCAAAGAAAGAACTGGAAATTGAGGGGATGCCCATCAATTGGGGAGTAACTGAACATTATATGAATGTAATGGAATACTATTGTTCTACAAGAAAGATAAGCAGGCAGATTTCAAAAAACCTGGAAAGGCTTACATGACCTGATGGTAAGTGAAGTGAGCAGAGCCAGGACAGCATTGCACATAGCAACAGCAACATTGTATGATGATCAACTATGATTGACTTAGCTCTTCTCAGTGATACAATGATCCAAGACAATTCCAAAAACTTATGATGGAAAATACTACTCCAGAGGGAGGGAGGGAGAAAAAATTGGGACTCCAAATCTTACAAAAATGAATATTGAAAATTATTTTTACATGTAATGGGAAGAAATAAAATACTATTAAGTAAAAAAAAATAAAATAAAGATAGCTCCTCTCACCCAAAAACAGAAAAACCTTCTGCATATCACTTGTCTGTTCAACTGAAGTGACAGATTTAATGGTGGCCTCCACAGTCACTTGGCCTCGTAACTCTTGTGGGATAGCTAGATGTGGTTTGTTTTCAGCCTTAGAACAGAATAAAATTAACTAGCCCTTAAATAATTTTGCCTAAAGTCAACCTAGGTTTTGCTTCCACAAAATAATTTTGTCAGAGAGGTAGTGAAATATAGTGGATAGAACATCCACTGGAGTGAAGAAGACCTTGATTCAAAATATCCTTCCCCCGTGATTTTGGCAAGTTACTTAAACTCTTTGTTCCCTCAGGAAACCTTGTAAGACATTCTAAGATAAATTGATGTGGTGTTGAAATAAGTCAGTGGAAAGAAAGTTTCCATATTAGAAAGAGGTCCTTATGCTGATAAAATCATTAATTCACTGATCAGTACCCACTCTCTCATTTTTCATCTAGGACAGAAGAAAGGAAAGGAGAAAGGAAAGAAGGAAGGAAGGGAAGGAGGAAAAGAAGGAAGGGATGAGGGAAAGAATGAGGGAAGAGAAAGAAGAAAAGGAGAGAAGGGAAGGAAGGAAAGAAAAAAGGAAGGAAGAAGAAAGAAGAAAAGAAAGAAGTGAAGAAAGGAAAGAAGGAGAGGAAGGAAGAGAAGGAGGCAGAGAGGGAGGAGCAAAAGGAAAGAGTGTCAAAATTAGAGTAGGAAGATCTGTCTTCAGCTTACGAGCTCCCTATATCTGAAAATGTTCAGAACAAATCCAGAAGAAAAGTTTCTGGAACCACTATAGAAAGGACTGTTGATCAGGCACAGGTTGAACTAAATATTAATCTTTGAGGTCCCTTGCAAGATTGTTTCTACAAAATATTAAAGATCATCTGTACCCATGAACTGAAATAGTTCCTTTCATTGTTTCTATCATTCATGATAAATTATAGTGCTTCTCAGTTGCAAGACTAATGATCAGTGTAAAGGATAAAAGAATATAAAGTAAGGCAATATAGTATATTAATGTTTCTCTTGGGATTACATCTTTAATGATTTTATTTTCACGGGTAAATTGTGTCATCTGTTACAGTTAGTTGTCCTTGCAACCCTTTTTGTAAATGACATTTGCTTACAGCAAACTACATTTGTATACTATCACTAAAGTTCACGATCATTTCTAGTAGTTTATGAAGTCATATTTTAGTACAAACACGGAGCTGCATGTTTTCCATGTGTGGCAAATGACTGATGATATTATATCCATCCTCAATCCTTATCATATTGCCATGACCACTGCTATTACATTTTTCTACTTGATAGATTCAGCCCCAGGCATGCAGAGAAGTCTGACTTAATGTCTATAAAAGACATCTCATCCTCCCACTTAATACCTATGACACTTCATTTGTAATACCAAGTAATAAAACATGATACTCTGTCCACTTACCACATATCCCAAAAGGCATTTTTAAAGCTATTTTTTCCACATATGTGTTTAACAAGATTCTATTTGCAGTTTCTAACTGAGTTAGTATGACATTATATCAGTAAAAACCTATTCCCAGAAAAATTAATGTTACTTCAGAGATTATAAGGTAAAGAAATCCTTATTTAAATTTATTTGGAAAAGAATAATCTGAGAGGAACAAATACAATGACAATTTCTCCTAGTAGAAGCTTATAATCTATTTCCATATTTTAGAGAACTATATTATCCTAGGGAATCCTAAAGTCATTTATACCATTAAATTTTCTCCCAATAAGTAGGAGGAAAAGCATGTTCACTGACAATATTCTTTCAAGAAAAAGCTTCTGTGGCATGTACTGAAAGTCAGGAACAAGTCCAATCTTCCTGCATTCACAATTTCTTGCAAATAACAACACAATAGTAGTAACAAAAATAATTAATATTTATATGTTGCTTTAAGGTTTGCAGTGTTCTGTAGATACTGTATTTGTGTCATGACAACCACGTGAGGTAGGTGCTATTATCTTGATTTTACAGATAAGGAAACTGAGGTTGTTTACTTGCCCAAGGTCATATAGCTACTAATTGTCTGAAAGAGGAATTTTAATTAAAGTCTTCTTGACTCCTGACCTAAATCTCTGTCCACTAAGTCAGCTAGCTTCCCTAGAAAATAACATGAATTACAGATGAAAAATAAAGTTACTATTTCATTTTTTTTGTACATATGGAGCAGTTTGTTACAATCTTCCCATAAATACAACTCTACTAGATATTTTAATTTCATATGCCTCCAATGAATGTTATTCATTTTGTTATCTATAAGTATTCTTGATATTAAAATTATACTATTAGTTTAATTTGAGATTCTAGTAATTCATCTTAATAAAACATTATTCAAAAATCAATTAGGATTTAAACCCCACACACGAAACTGCATAATCAGTTATCAATGATAATATGTATTGGCCCTTTATATTTTCAGTACAATCTGTTTTGACCACTTAAATTGACTTGAGTTGTAAGTTTGCTTCACACTTCAACACGTTGATGCAAATATTCCTCCCTCCAAAGGTGCAAAAAGCATGGCTACTTATGATTTCTCAAGGTGACCACCTAATACGTTTTCCTTTAGATCTCTTAATATTACATGGATAACAATGGAGGGCATATGTTATAACACAATAGTAGTCATTTTGGCTTCCAATTTAATCCGACAAAACTTTATTAAATGACTTTTATGTACAAGAAGTAACCTAGGCACTGCAGACACAAAGACAAACCAGAAAAGAATTCTAGGCCTCAAGCATCCTCTAGACTAACAGTTAATTTTTTAAACAGTGAGTAGGTTTCTCTTTTTAAATATAATCTCTCTGTGGTTTGAATGAGGAAGATAGAACGGGGAAGTTAGACCCACAGATAATTCAGTCAAATCTATTTAGGCTGTTACTTTTAACCTCCTGCCCAAATAAATCTTCTCCTGATCCACTAACAAGTAATAAAATGGATTGATTGGAATTTCACTTCATTGCCCTTTCACTTCCCACATTGACAGAGAATAGGAAAAAGGCCACAATGATTTTGGCAAGCTGCCAGGGTAATCTTCCCATCAAATGACTATAGCTAATGTATTTTTTTTTTAATTTCAGTTTAGAGTTCTTTGTGCTTTTCTTTAAGGTGGGGTTTAATATTAATTGCATGTGTATGTGTGTGTGTGTGTGTGTGTGTGTGTTGCAGGGTTTGAAAGCTGACTTCAAATTATAAAAACAATTATTTTACTTTTAATTTATGTAATAGACGTTTCAAAGTACTTCTCTCTCTCTCTCTCTCT
Organism: Potorous gilbertii; assembly: GCA_028658325.1. Classification (NCBI taxonomy): domain Eukaryota; kingdom Metazoa; phylum Chordata; class Mammalia; order Diprotodontia; family Potoroidae; genus Potorous; species Potorous gilbertii. Next base: position 618,378,896 of record CM053770.1, on the reverse strand, counting down.
ATATATATATATGTGTGTGTGTGTGTGTGTGTGTACATATATATGTATGTGTGTGTATATATATGTATATATATGTAGTGTGTATGTGTATGTGTATACACACTCACTCACACTCCCTTTAATCCTCAAAAAAAATCAGTTAGTATTATCCTAACTTCACCAATGAATTGAGACCCAGAGAGGTAACTATGGGCCATACATTATCATATGTAATAGAACTTCATAGATTTAGAAAGGACCTTGGAGCCCAGATATTCCAACTTTCCCCATCCTGTTTTACAGATGAAAAAATGTCCAGAGATGGGAAGACTAGATCAAAGTCACTTATCGCTAATAAAGAGCATTGCTTGTATTTAAACACAGGTCCTCTTATCCAAATTCAGTGTTTATTTTCTACTGCAACAAGCATGAAAGAGGTATTATTGGAATCTAGGTCTCCTGACTCCTGTATGTTAAATACGTTCTGTACTCATCATTTTGTGGGGCTTCCCACATAATGAGTAAAAAAAAAAAAATAATGTGCTATTATGCACATAGAACACTCATAGAAAAGATAGTCCCTGCTGTCAAAGATCTCATGTTCTAATAAGTGGTTTCAGCAGAAAGTAATGGAAAGGGTCAAAGGTCCTCAAGGTACAGAAGTAAATCACTGGATTTAAATCTTGCTTCCTCCTACTTTCATTAATAAGATCATATCTATTTTATTTATTCATAAACAAATTATGTAACTATTTACACTTCAATTTTTCAATGGAAGTGAATGAAATAGTGAGAATTGTTAAAAGGAAGAAATGAAAATTCATAAATTACATCTATATTGCCTGTTGCACTTCAATAGCAATGATAACCGTTAGCATACTTAGCGCCAAGTTGTTAGGAACTTTTCTTATCCCAGCAAACAAGAGTGGTTTCTAAAAGCATTTCTACCTCATCAGTCTATTTGAACTTGAGCATGAAACAAGGGAGCACACGGCATTTAATATCATCTTATAAATGGATCAATGTCTGAAATTCTGGGATAGTAGAGTGTTTTTAAAGGTGCTAAGTATTTATGAGAAAATAATATGTCTTTGATACATTTCAAGGTTATTTCTGCGATAATAGTGGGGATATTTACACAGCATTTCTGAATAAAAAGTGTCCATTTTTAGCAACATATAACAGTTAATGCTCCTTTGGAAAAAAAAGGATTAGCTACGGGAAATGTACAATATAAAGATATAAGTACTTGAAGGAGTTTTTCTTGCTATAACACACTTTACACATCTTATTCTGCAAAAAATTAAAATAAATATAAAATGACAGAATCTCAAAATTGGAAGGATCTCAGAAATCCTCTAGCTCAGCTTATGATTTGTTTATGAATCCTTTCAACATTACTTTTCTTTTCCCTCTTATTTTATTCTCAATTACTTGTTTAAAATAATATTTAAAAAATATATTTTGAGTTCATCCCCAATCCTTAAGAAGGCAAGTAACTTCATATATATGTACACACACACACACACACACACACACACACACACACACACACACACACACATATATATATATATGAAAATATTTTCAGTTTTTGCCAGGTTGCAAAAGAAAATGCCTCACCCCCAAGAAAAAGAAAAAAAAGTGTTTGCTTTGATCTGCACAGAAACTCCATTAGTTTTTTCTCTGGAAGTGGATAGTATTTCTTCATCATAGGTCCTTTGGATCATTGTATTGCTAAGAAGAACTAATTCATTCACAGCTGAGCATCATATAACATTGCTCTTACTGTGTACAATGTTCTGCTTCTGCTCACTTTACATTGTATCAGTTCATACAAATCTTCCCAGTGCTTTCTGAAGCTACTGATTCCCTTCATCATTTGTTATAGTATAATAATATTCCACTAGAAGCATACACCATAACTTGTTTACTCCTCAGTTGATAGGCATCCCCACTTGATTTCCAATTCCTTGCCACTATAAATATAAAGGGTTGCTATAAATAATTTTATACATATAGATCCTTTTCCTTTTTATTTGATATCTTTGGGATATAGACTTAGTGGTCTTGCTGTGTTAAAGGATATGTACAGTTTTATAGTCCTCTAGCCATGATTCTAAATTGCTCTCCAGAATAGCTGGATTAATTCAACTCCACCAATAGTGCATTAGTGTCTCAATTTTTTTCACATCCCCTGTAACGTTTATCATTTTCCTTTTCTGTCATATGATTAATTGATAGATGCCAAAAAAATCCTTTGAAAAAATACAACACCAATACCCATTAGAAACATTAGAAAGAATAGGAAACAATGGAGCCTTTTGAAAGATTGTAAGTACCATCTAACTAAAATCAACAGCACTGGGGTGGAGCCAAGATGGCGGAGTAGAAAGACTCACATTTGCTAGCTCCGAACCCACAGCCCATAGATTTCCTGTAAAAAGAACTCCTGACAAATTCTGGAACAGTGGAAGCCACGCAGCAACACAGTGAAGGAGACCGCAAAAAACTAAGACCATAGATGGTTACTTTCTTGAGAAGATGATTCCTCCATTTGTCTCTGATGACGAAGAGGTCTGCTTGCCATCAGGTAGAGACATGGGAGTCAAGGCATCTGCATCCTAAATACCTGAGATAGATACCCCATGGGCTCGGGCCATGGAGGAGCTCAAAAAGGATTTTGAAAATCAAGTCAGACAGGTGGAGGAAAAACTGGGAAAAGAAATGAGAGAGATGCAAGAAAAGCATGAAAAACGGGTCAATACCTTAATAAAGGAGGCCCAAAAAATGCTGAAGAAAATAGCACCTTGAAAAATAGGCTAACTCAATTGGCAAAAGAGGTTCAAAAAGCCAATGAGGAGAA
>CM053770.1:618356293-618375551 GCA_028658325.1 Potorous gilbertii | reverse complement strand
GGTAATTAGAATGTCCAGTGTATCGGGGAGGGGGGAGGGGACAAATGGGGAGAAAATTTTGGAACCCAAAATCTTGTGAAAATGAATGTAAAAAGTTAAATAAATTTATTTAAAATAAAAAATAAATAAATAAAATCAACGGCACGCATTATCTATAATAGAGATAAATGTGAAGCCTTCACAGCAAGATCTGATATTAACCAAGGCTGACCTTTATCCCCACTATTATTCAATATTGTTCAGACAGAGTGCCAGGCCTAGAATCAAGAGGACTTTTGTCCTTGAGTTCAAATCTGCCCTCAGATATTTACTAGCTGTATTACCCTGGGCAAGTCTCTTAGCCCTGTTTGTCTGTTTCTTCATCTATGAAAAGAGCTGGAGAAGGAAATGTCAAGACACTTCCTTGTCTTTTCCAAGAAAATCCCAAATGGGGTAACAGAGAGTAGGACAAAACTGAAAATGACTCAGTAACAACAACTAGAAATGACAACTATAGCAATAAGACAAGAAAAAGAACCTGAAGGAATGAAAATAGGCAATAAACAAAAGAAATCCTCTTTTCTTAAAGCTAATTAGGCCTGGCTAACTAATTGATATTAACTAATAATAAAGGAGTAAAGTTCACTGGAGAGAGAGTTTTTAAGTGTGTGAGAGAGAGTGAGTGTGTGTGCGTGTGTGTGTGTGCGCGCGCGCGCGCGCATGTGTGTGTGTGTGTGTGTGTGTGTGTGTGTGTGTGGGTGGTGGCTCTGAATTGTTATTAATAAGTAACATGATCATCATGTAGCCAGCATAAATCCCATGCCAGAATTTTCATAATGTTCCACTAAAAAAATGATGCATAAATTTCCTACCTCCTCTTTTTAGTAGTTTTAGTATGATTTCTGGCACCCCTTCTTCTAATGAATGCTCAAATAGCATTATGCACCTCTATCCCAATTTGAGACTCTGATTTAAATCAATCAGTAAATTGTATCCTCTCTCTCCTTTAATTGTTGCATATGCTAGACCTACTGGTTCATAAACTTGAATCATCTTTTTTTTTTGTAAGCAACATAAAAATACTTGAACATAGTAAACAGTTGTTTAACAAGCAAAAATTTACTTTCTTTACAAACTTCACAAACGAAACATATTATTTCCTGGGAGGGCAAAAATTTGATGTTCTCCAATGATCAACTGAAGTAAGTAAGGAGTCTATCAGAATAAGTCAATAAAATCATTAAAAACATATTTCACTATTGTATGAATGTATTTTTTGTCATAATGATAAAGCCACTTATATTTTGATAGTTGCAGATGATATTGCCTATTATCCAAAGATATAGCAATTCTTTCTTAAAAATTTAGCTCCTGGGGAAATCAATAGAACTACATAAAGAGCATAGAATGAAGAAGATGTTTTACATATACAAATTATTCTTTCTATACATGTAAGAGATTTACTATTTTTCTTTTCAACTTTTTAAACATAAATGATAATAGTATTGAAAGGATATATTTTCTTTCACTAGTCAAAATTGAATTTTGCTATTTTTTCATTCCTTTAATTTTTAGTTTATATCTTGCTTTCATCCTAGTCTAGATTGAGTCTATTGCAATTCAATAAAAGGTATTACTTCAGACTTGGTCCTTCTGTTTCCTTTGAGAAACCTACATGAAGACTGCATGCTGAGTTTAATAGAACAACCACAACAAAATGACCTTCATTTCCTCTCATGTTCTTTTGTCACATCAATGTTCTTTTGTACTGTTCTATTTGCTGCTGACTGAAGTGCACCTGAATTGTGAGATAAAGAATTTTGATTTCTATTGGCTTGATTCTGGAAATTTGTTCATTTACTTTTAAATTTCACTGGCTCTATTTAAATGTCAGAGGTCAAAGGTCTTGCTATTCCTAGGAGTTTAAAGTACCTTATTGCAAATATTTGGTTTTCTGTTGTTGGTCAATAAATTCATTTGTTTTTAGATATTGTATATTGATACTTAGAGAAAATAATTTTTTAAAGTACATATATGTACCTCTATATGCACAAATATATAGGTGTATACATGAATATCTGTCTAAGATTCATCCATCTTTATCTGTCATCTATGGCTCCTGTCCCTCCCACCATGATTTCTCTCTTTTTTTTTTCCTTTTTTCTGTTGAAGGGGCCATCCCCCAGGCTACCTTTTAAGGAGGCCTATTCACTGAATGGGCATTACCTCACTTTAAGGGAGTACCTGAAAGGACCTTAGCCCAAAAGGCTAAGGTCTCTCTTTGTATCCTGGGCCATATACAGTCATCGTGATGAATATCTGGTCACTGGATCCAGATGGTTTAGGAGGAGAAAGTGAGGCTAGTGACCTTGCACAGCCCTCTCTCACTCAAAACAAAGTCAAGCATTTTTTTGATTTCATGCTCCTCTTCGAAAATGAAGAATGAACACGATCTGTCATCTATTCTATCATCTATCTATCCATTTACTTGTCTGTCTGTCTCTAGGTCTGTGTTTTCTTGTCTATAAAATAAAGAGGTCAAGCTAGATGCTATTTAAAATTCCTTCTATTTATAGCATTCTGTATTCCAAATCTAGATATAGATACGATGTATCTATACACTAGATATACATTAGATATAGATACAATGTACTAATATTGTGTATAGGTATGTATCTGAATCCACACATAAGAATGTATGCATGTATTACTATAATATGCTGAAAATAGCTCAAAATAGTGTTAGTACTTTACCCAATAGTGACAGCATCTCAAAGATCAAGAATTGTAGAGGCTGTGAATATCCTGTGCTACTACATCAGTCATTTGGCCAATTGACCCACTGTTTTCAGTTAATTTGGTTGCGTTGAATAAACTAGATAGTTGTCTGTGCTACTTAGTTATAAATATTTGTTATTCCTTGTACATGACATCCTATTTCATGTCTTAGGGCCTTTGCTCAGTTTACCTTCCCTGCCTGATATGGTCACCCTATTTAACTTTTTATTTTATTTTTGACTCAAACACCAGAACACAAATAAAGAATCAAAAAAAGAATCAAAAACGTATCAGACTTAAATATTGGAACTTATATACAAAGTTAAAAAGAACAAAAGCACATTATGTGCATAGAAGAACATGAGAGGATTCAAACTGTGTAACAATAAATTTTCATTTCAAAAAAGCTACTATGATAAATGATAGCTGTGCTGAAAATAGTCTATATTATTTTTTTGCATCTTTTTGAGTGTTTTTGTTCTCTACTGTGCATTTTTTTGCTTTGTTCTTTCCTCTCTCCCCATCTCCCCAGAAGGCTACAATAAAGTTTAGATATGTTTCTCCATCGCTATAGATATATACACGTATACACACATACACACACACACACACACACACACACACACACACACACGTAGAAATATACTTTCTCAAACATATTCTACTCCCGATTTTTGTTTTTTATCATTTGTTTCCTATCCCTCCTGCCTCCTCTACTTAACTTCTACCCACTACCTTGCCCTCCTATTACTTGTCTACCCCCTCCAAGGATTCTTCCCCTGTCCTCCCATTACCATAAATATAAACACCTTTCCATACCCCCTTCTTATCTATTCCCTCACCCTCTCTTCTAAAGATCCCTCCCTAGTCCTCTTCCCCCTCCTATGCCTGACCATTTTATTTCTTCTGAATTTAAAAGGCTTTTATACTCTTCTAAATATATATGTATTGTTCCCTCTTAAATCCATTCTGATGAAAGTAGGTTATCAGAACTACTAGCCCTCTTTCCCCATCTAATTCCTGTGGATGGATCCTTCTTCTTACACTTGATTTGCATAAAATTACTTTTTTTCACTCTTCCTAAATGGTTTTACTTTTTAAAGTCACAAACTACTTAGGTTTTCCCCAAAGTTACTTATGAGCTATCCAATTATTAATAAGAATCTTAGACATGCATTTTACATTATATATATACATATATGTATATATGCGTATGTGTGACTATATACATACATATACACACACATACACAGAGTTATATATAATAAAAAGTAAACAGCCTATTCTTATGAATCCCTTATAATCAGTCTTTGGTATGTACCTTATATTTTTCTTGGTTCTTATATGTCAAATCTTCTATTAAGTTCAGTATGTTTTTAACAAAGTCTTGAAAGTCAGAGTTTATCGTGTCCTCTTTTTTTTCATTCAGGATAATATTTAACCTTGCAGGTTTTGATATTTTCTGTGGCAGCCCCAGTTCTTTTGCTCTTTGATATATTATGTTCCAAGACCTGCAGTCCTTTAATGTCTCTGCTGCTCGGTCTTGTGTGAGTCTAATTGTGGCACAACCGTTATTTTAATCTTAATGCTACTGATATTTTATCCTTGAACTGGGGGTTCTGGAATTTGACTGTGATATTCCTATGATTTTTCCTCATAGGATCTCTTTGAAGTGGTGATCAATGGAGTTTTTCTATTTCTGCTGTCCCTTTTGTTCAAATGCTTCAGGACAATTTTCTTTAATTGTTTCTTGTATTATTGTATCAAGATTATTTTTTATCGTAACTTTCAGTTAGATTATTTTTATATTTTCTCTTCTTAATGTATTCTCCAAATCTGTTGTTTTTCTTATAAGATTTTCACTTTCTCTTCTATTTTTTCATTGTTTATATTTTGGTTAATTATTTCTTGATCTCTTATAATTTCACTGTCATCACTTTGCCCAATTCTAATTTTCAAGGTGCCATTTTCTTCCTTAAGATGCTGGATTTCCTTTTCTAATTGGATGACTTTCCTTTCATAACTCTCCTGTTTTTCTTGAATTATTCTTATTTTTTCTTTAGTTTATCCTTTATCTCTGTCATTTGGTTTTTAAACTCTTCAAAGATCTTCTAAGAATTCTTTTTGGGAAAGTGATCATTTGACGTTACTCTATGGGGTTTTCTTTGCTTCAATATCCTCCTCTGAAGGTAATCCCTGCTCATCTCCATTTCCATAATATCTTTCGGTGGTTGGATTCTGTCTCCTTTGCCTGTGCATTTTTGTAGTAATAGTTTAATTTTTATAATCATCTCTAGTCCTGGGTTATGGAAAATGGTGCTTCTTTGCCCCAGATCTTCAGTTCTCTCCTCTTGCCTGAAATCAAAGACAAGTCTCCAACTTCTTATAAGTGCCCATAGCCATAGGTGTTCAGCCCTACTGCTTCTGCCCTCACCAAGCATGTCCTGGATCCTTATCACTCCTGCTGCTCTTTGAAGCACAGCTGGGTCTGGTGTTCCTTATCAGCAGAGGTTCTCTCAGGCATCCAGGGCTCAAAAGCCTACTCCCCTCACTATCCCTTGGATGAAAGTTACTCAGACCAACTAACCCCAAGGCTTGCTGCTTGTTTAAGAGGGATGCTGCTAGTTAAAATGGACTCTAGTATGGAGGATTTTACTCTTCATAAGTACCAAACCTCATCTGATCTTCTCAAATTTTCCTAGGAACAGCCAGGTTGTGCCCCTATCCTTATTTATCTCCACCCACACTTTGCCTTAAGGTTGTATTTTAACATTTTTTGGGGGGGAAATCTTGAGAGTTTGGGATTTTCTGACCAACTCTGTCCTCTTCCCAGAATCCTTTCCCCCTTATTCCACTTAACCTCCTGAAATACAAAGCTATTTTTAAGGCTCAGTTCACTTGCTACCTCCTACAACAGACCTTCCCTTGTGCTGCTACTGGTTTGTGCTTATCCCTCACAATATTTCAGATGTTTTATGTTAAATTATTCATGCTGTTTTTTCTAGTAATTTTCCAGGAAAATAGAAACTCCCTCAGGCTGGAACAATTGAAATTTGTCTTTTTATCTCAGGCACAAGACCTAGCCCATCACCATTTACTTAGTGTCTATTGTGTATATGTAATGACAATCAAATTTGCTATTTTTGTTTTACTAAAAATGCCTCTGATTGAATAATGTGATTAAAGAGGATCTTTCCCACCCATTGGTGGGCCTGCCCATTGTGGGAAGCTTGATTAGGGGAATTGTTTTGTAGGAGGGTCCCAAGTACCTTTTGGTTTTTTTAATGGATGCCCTGGATCAGAAGTTTATTCCCTCTGGCTCTAAAAAGTATATATAAATACTCTGAGGGTTAGGTTTTACTTTGGGGGCTTAGTTTTAGGAAGAAGGTCTGTGTGCCAGATGAAGAGTCTGGGAAGCCCCTCCCCCCCAGGCTTTTTGAAAACCCACAAGTTGGTGCTTCCCTCTCTGGTAAAAATGTATGTAAAAGAGGTATGTATGTTAGTGGCCAGGCAGTCTGGAAACTCTGTCTGTTGAGTTTTGATTTCTTTGAAATTTTGACTTTGATTTTCTCCCATACCTGTGCTTGATTAAGGTGATTATTAACCCCTTGAAATTTGCTTTCCTTTTATGAATTCATATCTAAGAAACTGTGGTAGCAGGTCCATCTGTATATTGGGGTGCTTACTTTTTACAGTATACAAATACAAAAACCAAACTTCCTACTCTAATGGAGCTTACATTTGTCAGGGAAGACAATAGGTGCACATTTGTACAATAAATATATACAGAAAAATAGAAAATAAACACAAAAGAAAAAATTAATGAAATAAAACTACAGCAAAAAAGGGAAGGAGGTCTCTAAGAGTTAAGAGAAAATCAGGGAAGGCTTCTTTTAGAATGTGATGCTTGATATGTACCTTGAAGGATGAGAAAGATTTCATGTAATGGAAAGCAAATGCATTCCAGGCATATGGGATGGGCAGGGCAAAGGCACAGAGATTAGAAATGCAATATTATATGAAAGGAATAGAAATGGCTAGTATGGTTGGCTTAAAAGGTATGGGAAGGAGAGTGAAAAATGTTGAAGAGAGAAGTTTTGTTGTTTTCGTTGTGTTGTTCAGTCATTTCAGTTGTGTCCAACTCATTGTGACCCAATTTGAAGTTTTCTGGGCAAAGTTACTGAAGTGGTTATCATTCCTTTTCCTTCTCCAGCTCTTTTTACAGATGAAGAAACTGAGGTAATAGAGTTAAGTGACTTTCTCAGGGCAATACAGATAGTGTCTCTAGACTGGATGCTCTTTCCACCTAACCACTTCACTGCCATTAAAGAGAAACATTAAAAGTCAAAAAGAAGAGTTGAAATTTTATGCTACAGTTAATAGAGAACCACTGTAGTTAACGGAGCATACGACTGGAATGGTCAAAGTTGTGCTCAAGGGAAATGATTTTAGCAGCCCTGAAGAGAATGGAGTAAAGTGAGAGATGACTTGAGATAGGAATACCTCTTAGGCGGCCATTGAAATAGATTAAATGAGGGATGAAAAGGTCAAGAATAAATATTGTTGATGTATGAGTAGGGAGAAGTGTTCAGAAGTGAGAGGAAGAAATTGTGAATGGAGAAATAGCAAGGTTGGGCAAGTGATTAGATCTACAAGCTAAGGGAGAATGAAGATTGAAGAAAACACCTAGGCAACAAAACCAAGAGACCAGAAGAACTGGGTTGTTGATTAACGATTTTTTGTTGAATTGATTGGAAAAAAAATTTTGTCTTATTTTCAACATTATTAATAATAGTAATATTAAACTCTGATAGAATCTTAGCAGCTTCTTGGAAAAACAGCCTGATCTCAGATGCTTAGTTTATAAATATTTCTAATATTTATTCTTTTAAACATTATTTAAACTTTCAAATCTGAATCATAATTATAAAGTGAAAAATATTCTGAAAAGTTTATACAGAGATGTTGTTATTTTCATTTACCACTTTAGAATTTTCTAGCTGATATTTGAAGAGTCATCCTAGAGGTTTTAATCTAAAATAAGGGGTGAAAAGTCTGCAATAAAGAAATGGAAAGGAAATTAATATCCTGCCTTTTCCTACAGTTTTATATAAAGTTGCTTTCAGAAAATGTAGCACCTATCTCTAACTAAAGTCATATATAAATTGTGTCACACCTTCTGTAATATTAAAGCATTTGGAAAGGACACAGCAATATTTATTGACCCTACATTGGTCATTCCAGGGATATGAGGCCTTCAGATATAGAATTTATTTTAGGAGGCATAAAAATTGGAGCCAGGAATATTCTAGATTCAGGGCCCTGAGAAAACAGAAGAGGGAAACTGTTCATTCAATAAAATAAGTAACTCCAAGTCATTCAGAGGCAATGTGTATGATTCTGGGCAGGGTACTGGGACAATTAAAAATTTAAATTCAATAATTTAATATCTAACAAGGACCTATAAGCTGATAAAGAAGTTTTCTGGGTTGTCAAGATAAAAAGAAAAAATAGCACAATCCCTGATCTCAGTGATGTCATTAGGGAATTGCTTTCATATACATCTATATATACACACATACACACAGCCCTACTACGTATTTATTACATTTTATTGATGTACTACATACACATATATATATATAAATATGTATAATATGCACAACTATGGTACAGATATAAAATATATATGTACAAAGATAACAAGTTAGTTGAAGTCAACTACATTGCAACCTACTACAAGAAACCTTTTCTGCATCTCCAAATTGTTACAGCCCTCTCAAATTGCTATACATTTATTTTCTAAATATTTTTACACATTATTCCCTTCTAGCAGAATATAAATGCCCTGTGGATAGAATTAATTTTGGTTTTGCATTCCTATAATTAGCATCATATCTTGTGCATATGTGCAGAGTAGGTGCTTAGTACTGACGGAGTACAACTGGAATAGAATGCATGATAGGTCAAACTAAGAACCCTGAAAATTGAGCTAAAGGTATTTTTTCTCTCTTCAAGACTAAAGAGGGGCAGTGAGAAAAAAAAAAGGAGGTATGAGGTGGGATGATAGCTAGCATAAAGGGCTTTTATGCATGTAAGTTTTCTTCTTGGTGCCAACATAGCCTTTTGGCTTATTTCATTTTACTCTTTCCTCATATTTCTTTTTTTCTAGTTAAATAAACCTGCTGGCCATTCTCTGTACATAGCAGATCATCTCCCATCTACTTTGCAAATATGCTTGCTCATGTATGGAATGAACTCATTACTCATTTTGTGCCCTACAAAATCCCCAACTTCTTTCAAAGTATAATGCAGGAATCATCACCTAAAAACTAATCTTCTTAGTTACTATCACTCTCCATCAATATTTATTGACCCTACACTGATTATTCCAAGGATATGAAGCTTTCAAGTATAGAATTTATTGTAGGAGGCATAAAAGTTGGAGCCAAGAATGTTCTAGGTAGGATCCTAGTTAAATAATTATTTTAGTCTACATTTTGTATTTATGTGATTGAACATAGCTCCAAATCTATTGATACTACTACTACTACTACTACTACTACTACTACTACTACTACTACTACTATTACTACTACTACTACTACCAAAAATTAGCACTTATAAAGTGTGGTAAGGTTTACAGCACACAAAGATGATCTTATTTTGTTTTATATTCTCATAGAACATAAACTCTGTGTGTGTGTGTGTGTATGCGTATTTCAGTCATGCCCAACTCTTTGTGACCCCCTCCCCCATTTGGAGGGGTTTGCCATTTCCTTCTTCAGCCTATTTTACAGATGAGGAAACTGAGGCAAACAGGGTTAAGTAACTTGTCTAGCTGCCCTAAGAAGCTAAGTTAAAGCTAAGTTAAAACATACCATACAATATAGATTACAAAACATGCAGTAAAATAGTTTCTTTCCCTTGGACATGGAGATATTTTGTTCTCATTTATTCTATTAGTTGCCCCATTCAGTCACTCAATCTTTTGATCTCACATCACGGTTGTGATCATGCAATGAAAGATGAAAACAGCCAATATTTCTGTCGACATTCTGGAAATGTTTCATCTGGAAAAGGAACTGCCATTGTGATCTCAGTGAAAAGTTTGTTTCTAAAAGATGCTTCAACACTGCATGGTTTCTCAAGAGACTATTGTCTCATGTTCACTGTTTCTATTCTGAATATAAATTATCACCCTTAAGGTCTTGGATACCATGAGAATGATGCTCCATAGACTTTACAACTGATTAAATATGATCTGTATTTGTCTTTCTACTCATTAAAACACATATGATGTAACTCTTTTTACAGACTTCTTTGTTCTACCAGTCTCAAACAGTTTATCAAGCTTCATGTTAACCTCACACAATGTTTTGTTTTCTGGATACAGCAATGTATAAATGCATCAGTTCAACTGATTTAATCAAGATTATGTCTATATGATGTCAAAAGAAATGAGAAATAAAAAAATCAAAATAAGTTATACCATTTTTAAAAGGATACACTCAGATAAATCATGGCATAGTGAATAGTGCTAGAGATAAGTAAGGAAAAACGGAGTGCAAATCATGTCTCTTTTACTTGCTGAGAGATATGGACAAGTCTTTTAATCTCTCTGAGTTTCAGGGGACTCTCAAAAGTATGAGATCTAGACCAGTTGTGATCTATATTAATGGAGAGTCCTCACATGGTTGAAATCATAGTTTCTTGAAGGTTAACACGATTTAATTAAGGAAAATAGAGGAAGTCTTTAAATAGGTAAGGTCAAAGAGGTTTGTATGTGTAGACATATGCACTATGATAGGATCAGACATTCATTAGAAAATAAGATTTAAAGTCATATAGTTATTTTAATAGATTTAGAAAGAACTTTTGACAAAATATAACATCCACTCCTACTAAAAACACTTAAGAACACAGGAACAAATGGAGTCATCCTTAAAATAATAAGTAGTATCTACCTAAAACCATCAGCAAGTATTATACGTAATAGGGACAAGCTAGATACATTTCCAATAAGATCAAGGGTGAAACAAGGATGTCCATTATCACCACTGCTATTCAATATGGTATTAGAAATGCTAGCTGTAGCAATAAGAGAAGAAAAGAAATTGAAGGAATTAGAATAGGCAAAGTGGAAACTAAGTTTTCACTCTTTGCAGACAATATGATGATATACTTAAGAGAATCCTAGAGAATCAAGTGAAAACCTATTTGAAATAATCAACAACTTTGGCAAAGTTGCACGACACGAAATAAACCTATATAAATCATCTGCATTGCTATATATTACTAACAAAGCCTAACAGCAAAAGACAAAAGAAGAAATCCCATTTTAAATTATGGTAGACTCTACAAAATATTTGGGAGTCTACCTGCCAAAACGAACCCAGGGAATACATGAACATAATTACAAAACACTTTTTGCACAAATAAAGTCAGATCTAAATAATTGGAAAAAACATCAGTTGCTCATGGGTAGGCTGAGCTAATATAATAAAAATGACAACTCTGCCTAAATTAATTTACTTATTCAGTGCCATACCAGTCAAACTACCAAAAAATTGTTTTCTAGAGCTAGAAAAAAACAATATCAAAATCCATGTGGAAGAACAAAAGGTCCAGAATATCAAGAGAATTAATGAAAAGAAATGCTAGGGTAGGTGGGCCTAGCCATACCAGATCTCAAATTGTAATGTAAAGCAGTAATAATCAAAACCTCTTAGTACTGGCTATGGAATAGAGGGGTAGATCAGTGGACCAGGTTAGGTACATAAGACAAAGTAGTCAATGATTATAGCAGTCTACTCTTTGATAAACCCAAGGACCCTAGCTTCTGTGATACAAACTCACTGCTTGACAAAAACTTCTGAGAAAACTGGATAAGAGTGTGGCAGAAACGGGACATATATCAATGCCTGATATCATACACAAGAATAAAGTCCAAATGGGTACAAAATTTGGCATAAAGGCTAATATTATAAACAAATTAAGGGAGTAAGGAATAGTTTATTTGTTGGATTTATGGAGAATGGGGAAATTTATGACCAAACAAGAGATAGAGAACATTATGAAATACAAAATGGATAATTTTGATCACATTAAATTGAAAAGTTTTTGCACAAACAAAGCCTATGCAACCAAAATTAGGAGGGAAGCAGAAATTTGGAAAAGAATTTTTTACAACTAGCGTGTATGATAAAGGCTTCATTTCTAAAATATAGAGAGAACTGAGTCAATTTTACAAGAATACGATTCATTCCCTAATTGATAAATGGTTAAAGCATATGAACATGAAAAAATGCTCTAAATCACTATTGATTAGAGACATACAAATCAAAACATTTCTGAGGTACCATGTCATACCTATCAGATTGGCTAACATGACAAAACAGGAAAATGATAAATGTGGGAGAGTTGAAACACTAATTCATTGTTGGTGAAGGTCGGACCTGAATCAACCATTCTTGAGAGTAATTTGGAACTATGCCCAAAAGGTTATAAAAATGTGCATACCTTTTGACCCAGCAATATCACTTCTAAGATTGTATCCCGAAGAGATCTACAAAAATATTTATAACAGCTCTTTTTGTAGGGACCAAGAACTGGAAATTGAGGGGATGCCCATCAATTGGGGAATGGCTGAACAAGCTGTGGTATATGTATGTAATGGAATATTATTGTGTGATGGAAATGATGAACAGGGGGACTTCAGAGAGGTCTGGAAGGACTTATAGGAAGTGATGCTGTGTGAAATGAGCAGAACAAAGGGAACACTGTACACAGTATCAGACACAGTGTGTGAGGACTGTTTCTGGTGGACCTAAAACATTCCCAAAGAACTTGATGCAAAATGCCATCCACATCCAGAGAAAGAACTATGGAATTGGAATGCAAAATGAAGCAGACTACTTTCTCTTGTGCTATGTTTTGTCTTATTTTTTCTCATGTTTCTCCCATTCTCTATGTAACATGATTAATGTGAAAATGTGTTTGATAAGAATATATGTGTGGAACCCATATAAGATTTCATGTCATCTCATGGAGTGAGGGAGTAGAGAGGAAGAGAAGACTTAAAACCTATGGGAGTGATTGTTGCAAACTGAGAAAAAATAGATTAATTAAAAAAAAGAAAAGAAGGTTTAATTATTTTTAGCCAGACAATTGCATCAAAATGTACATCCACAAAGAAAGACAGAGGATTTGAGTATTCCATGCCCATAAGTCAATGCTTTGTCTTATTTTATGAGATAAATTCTCATCTTTAATGCCTTTGAATTGTCCAAGTATAATATTAGCGGTAATATGGTGTAGTGGATATAGCAGTATGTTTGCATTAATGAAATTATTGATTAGGTACTACTATTTACTCTATGGAACACCAAAGACAAATTACATTGTATCTCTGAGAATTGATTTTTCATCTATAGGAGAGTTAATTTCATCCTTTGTGCTGAGTTCAGAGTTGTCTGTGAGTACATAGGCGTATCAAACAAAACAATTTGTAGAAAGATGATTTTTAAATTGTAAAGCACTTTGACATTAAGCTCATGTCTACATATGTATTTCATGGGATTTTAATAAGGAATTATGTAGATAAAATATTATAATAGTATATGTAAATACACATAATATTCATATACGATAAACTTTTTGCTCACATACATTTTATATATGAAAAATGTTTATATAAAGCTTCTGGTAGGTACATTAAAATTTATGCCATTTCTATTATTTCTAGTCTGAAAACTATAGTTTGTTGCTATGGATTTACATTTTGCTAATGTGCCCAGCAAAATGTGATTTGTTCCAATGCTTTATTATTGTATCTGCCTCATGTTGTTCTTTTTACTGTTCTATACTTACTTTCCTTTATTAATTCTCAAAATGTGCTACCTAGAATTGGCAACATGGTCTCTCTTTTCATTTCAGAATGACTTAAGCTGCATATAATTCAAATTCATCAGATAATAAAAATACTCTAATAAACACATATCACCAAATTATGCTTGCTACCT
The DNA here is from genome assembly GCA_028658325.1 of Potorous gilbertii. Lineage (NCBI taxonomy): Eukaryota > Metazoa > Chordata > Mammalia > Diprotodontia > Potoroidae > Potorous > Potorous gilbertii. The sequence goes on along the minus strand of CM053770.1, from coordinate 618,361,770 downwards.
ATGAAGTTATTTTGTACCTATGAAAAGTGAAAGGGCAAACTTTATGGAAAACACTTCATGGAAAAAAATGAAACATACCTCCCATGTCCAGTCTGTGGGAGAAAATAACCATTTGGGATCTGAACTTTCTCAAGAACTCTCAAGTTCATACAATACTTCTGAATACATACATACGCACACACACATAGCATACATACATAGATATAGCATATATGTAGATATAATATTATATTCATCTAAAATATACACACATATATTCTTGTTTCTTTTTATAACAAAAAAATTAGTAAATGTAAAAAAAAAGTTTTCATGATATAAAAGAAAACCAATTATGATAAAAAAGTAGATTTATTTCAATAAGAAATTTTTGTTTTCAAAAAAAAACAATTATTGCTACCTTAATGTAGAAATATCTCTGATTTAGGCACTTAGAATAGAAGAAATTTGTCACAAATACTTCATGGTAGCAGGGATTATCGGAAAGGAAATACATCTGTGTCACAATTTCTGGAAAGAATACCTCCATTAAGTTTATTAAAAAAACTCTCATAATACTCTTTCTTGACAACTCCTACTCCAAATGGCAGGTGTAATTCCCTGAGGGAGACTGGCTGTTTCTCTCCTCAGAATTTTAAAATCATTTCTAAAGATTGTTGGGATTTCTAACTATTTCTCATGATGTACCAGTGTGCTTCACATTGACATTAGTCAGCCAGAGTTCAATTCAATTAGCTTCTAGAATGAGTGTTCACTAAGCAGATATAGTAAGGACAAGTTTTGCAGAATCATCTTCCCAAACTGGAGGAGTTCTTTTCTCCTTTTGCAGAAATCTCATGAGATTCTACATAGGTTTACCTCCCTGCTGGGCATCACAACATACATAGTAAGCTTGCAGAGTCTAAAATCTGCCTTTCCAGGATGTTGTATTTAGTCCTTGAGGTCACTGTCAGACCTGGATGCACATACTGTCACCAGTAGCTGTTCTGCAGATACTGCTACCAATATCCACAGGTACTCCAGATCCTTCTCCCTTTCAAGGTTCACAAAGTTGTCTTAGCAACAAGGGGAGAATAGAGAGAGAAAAGAAATTCAATGCTCTGCATTTGAAGGAAATTTTCTTTCAGTTGTCTTTTGTCAACAGATTGGACCACCACTTGGTTCATTATCGCTGGAATGTGTCATTCCAAAATGGCTTACCATATTCTACACAGGCCCAGAGGTATTTAAATGATTTCAGCTAATCACAAGATATTTCATATGTGTCATTATTGTCACCCAACGAACAAATGATTTGACTCAAAATGACTGAGAACTTGTGTATATCTAGTTTACACTTTAAGAAAGTAGTTGGTGATTTCTTTGTTTATACATCCCCCACTTTTATACTACTATTAAAATGATTTACTTTATCATTTTTTATTTATTTTTTAATTTCCTGTTTTGACAGCACAATACAGAGTAGTACTTAACTAGAAATGGGGTCATATACATCTTCAGTACTACCTTAAGCAAGCACATGTTTTATCTTGCTGAGGATCTTTCCTCCAAAGAGATAATCTCAGAATCTAAAATGGAAAAGATTTCAAAAGTCATCACTTTCAACCTATACCTCACCAAATATCCTTCTGAAAAGAAACTTTCTATTGTTGGTAAGTCATCAGTCATCCAATTGATCCTACTGAAAACTTTCAGTATGGGAAAATTAACTGTTACCCAAGGTAACCCACTTAAATTCTGGATAGCTCAAATGACTGGAAAGCTGTTTGTTTGTTTTTTTCCTTTGACATCAAGTCTAAATATGCTTTTCTGAACCTCATATCCATTGTTTCTAAGATTATTGCCTTTGGAGATCAAGCAAAAACATAATGTCTCTTTCTAATGACACCTCTTCAAATAAATTAATACAGTTATCATAGATTACCTCCAACTTGTTTACTCTCTCTCCAGGTTCATCACTACAAATGTTTCAATTGAAATGTTCTCTAATCCTATAGCGTGTGGATTACTTTTCTCTGGATATACTCTAGTGCGTCAATAACCTTTTAAAAAACCCCCAAATTAAAAATAACACTAGGAAGCTAGTCAGGATAGTAGATAGAGCAATAGACATGGAATCAGGAAGCCTGGAATGCACTTCCTGCCTCAGATACTCATGAACTATGTGACCTGGGTAAGTCACTTAACCTTTGTCTGTCTCAGTTTCCTCATCTGTACAGTGGGGATTATCATAGCTCCTATCTCAGAAAGTTATTTATAAGAAGCAAATGGGAGCATTTTTACATAATTACTAGCTAGTATGATACTAAAAATATAGGCTGGCCAGAGAAATGCTATCACCACATTCCATATGCTATGACTTTCTAAATATATTGTAATATAATACTTGGTTTTATTTGGGGATGCAAGGGCTGAAATATTATAGTGTTGGTTCATGTTGAGGCAGTAATCTATCAAAACATTAACTCTATTCTAGCCACTCCCTCGTCTCACTTTCTTAACTTTTGAAGTTGATTTTTAAAAAAATCTGAGGATAGGACATTTTACTTATAGACATTAAAATAATTTTTTATTAAATTATTTTTGTCTATAGAAAAGTTTCAAATCAGATTAAAATGTAATTGGAAAATATTTAAAATAAATAAAACTACACTAAAACTTAGGTAAAATTACATTTTAGTTTTCTAAATTAATATGTAACCCATAGGTATTCTTATATATGATTTAGTGAAGCCTTTTTCTAAATTGTTGAAAACACATTGAATAGCACAAGACAAAGGATTTATCCTTGGACCATTCCACTAGAAAGCTTTTTCTCTACATTGCCATTAACTCTTTAATAATAACTCACTGGTATTACCTAAATAATACTAAATTAACTTTTACCTATCCCCTTATCTCCATATTATTCACAGGGATAAGATGATTTTTTTTTTAATGAAATGTTTTGGTGAAATCTAGCATTCCCTTAATCTGCTACTCTAGTAACCCTCCTAAAAAAAAAAAAAGAAAATTATATGTCTCTATAACTTGCTCTTACTAAAGCCATGTTAATTGTTTTAAACAATTATAATTATCTATTCCAAATCCTTACACATCATTCCTTCAAAAAAGCACTCTAGAATTTTGCCAGGAATCAAAATCACCTATTGTTTAGAGAATCTGCCCTTTCATTTTTGAAAATAATATTTCCTTTTTTCTGATCCTGAGATTCTTCCTATTTTCCTCAATCTTTCAAAGATCATAAACTAACAATGGGACAGGAATCTCATTTATACATTCTTTCAGCATTGCAGGATATAAAGTTTGTTTTTGTTTTGCTTGTTTATTCACTCAATCCTGGTGGCCTGACATGTCAAGGACACCTATGTCGTCTTTCATCATCTCTTCATCTATCTTGGGTTTCATCACCTTTTTGTTCATTGTTACTTTAACATTTCTGGCCCATAACAACATTCTCATAACACCTATCATATGTTTCCTTATGCTATATTCTAGTACTTTACCAATTTTACCATACACTGTCAGAAGGGTGCTGCTTCCACATATGAGATTTAATAAAAGCTTGAGAACACCCTGAAATGATGACAAGAAAGCAATATAACAATGAGAAGGCCCTCATATACTAAAATACCGTATTTATTCCAAAAAGTGTACTTGACCTTTTATTAGTACTCCAAAAATCAGTTTGCATACACACATACAGATGCATGTGTATACACATGCATACACACATACAGATGTGTGCGTATACACATGTATACACACACACACTAGCTTTTGTAGTCAAAATGAATGTGTAATAGTTTCCCACTCAAGTTTTTGTGAGTAAAATACAAAAGTGGATAACTCCATGGGATTGGAGATTTATTCATTTTATTTTTTTTTAAAGAATAAATTGTATTGAACATTACTTTTAGGGTGAGAGAAGTTTCAACATTTTATTTTTTTTTTAAAGAATAAATTGTATTGAACATTACTTTTAGGGTGAGAGAAGTTTCAACATTTCTAGCTATTGCACTCACCACAGATGTTCACAATTCCTTAGTGACCTTTGCTTCTCCATTTGCAAAATGAAACCAATACTATTTTATATCATTTTTTTCTGACAACCTCAAGAACCTAAAGTATCAGAATAAGCCTCACAAAATGCCAAGAGTAAAGGAATTTGCCCAGAAAATAAAGCAATTGATATAATGTGTTGTATGGTTGTCCCTCATATTCAAAGAAGACCAAAACAATAGCACAATGTTGGGGGGGGGGGTCAACGTACTGTGTGTCCAAGTTCAAAAGAAATGTAAGATGAACAAATTTAGAGATATCTCCCTCCCAAATGTTCATAGGACTATTTTTGTACTGTATTATACTCCATATACAGGAGTGGGACTGCTCTGAGGTCAGAATTCATTGAATTCAAATGGAATGTAAAATTAAATTTCTAAATGGTACAAACTTGGCTATCTGGAATGTTTTTAAAGTGAAAATCTGCAATATGATGCTGTGTTTATCAATTTTTAATAGTTTAAACAAGTGTAAAGGTGCCTAGGAAGAAAAAAGTTTGATAAATAGCAGTCTCAGTTCAATTTAGAAGGTAGAAATAAAAACAAACAAATGTTTAAAAAAAGTCCTATTTGGAAAGAAATAGAAGAAGGAAAAAGCTAAGGAGTAAACCATCCCATTTCTATGGTATGTTCTTTTAATAATGCACATAGGAAATAAAGGCTAAGGGAAGTCATCTTGTCCTCAGTGAATCAGAAACAAGTGGGAATTTAATGGTATAGGGATCTATTTTCTAAGAAGCTAGAGGTTGGTTATAAAAGGGAACAAATTAATTAGTCATTTAGGACTAATTTTAATCAACTGATATTAGATCTTGATTGTCATGGGTTGGGTCGAGGATCAAGGGAAAAAGAAGCTCCAAAAAGAAAATTTAAGCAAGAAGAACATTAGACCATATATATATATATATATATATATATATATATATATAGCAGATTCATTATAGAATTATGAACATTAAGACAAAATAAGGGGTCAATCGCATGTCAATTTTGTTTCTTTTAAAATTCTAGATCTCAGTGCATGTAATACCTCCAAGTTTCAATGTAATGATGAATCATATGAAGTTTTATCTGAGCAGCATGGTAGAAATAAGGGATTACAGTCAAGAGAGAACAAGGTTTTAATCCTGCCTCTGACACGAATAAGAAGTTACTTTTCCCCTCTAAGTTTCAGTCTGTAAAATGTAGATACCTATTGCATTTGTCCTTTGAGAGTTTTGCAATACAGCAGAAAATGTGGGAAAACTTGGTGTCTGGAGAAATCTGGATTCTAATTCTGCTTCCCACATTTGATCCTATGTGATCAATCCAGTTCATTTCTTTGAACCTCAGTTTCCTCATCTATAAAACTGGGATGATGATATCACAGTATTACAGAGGAGAAGGAGCATACCAGGCAAAGAAGATAGCCAAAAAGAA
>CM053770.1:618294779-618355793 GCA_028658325.1 Potorous gilbertii | reverse complement strand
TCCCAGAGTGGAGACATAAGAGTGTCTTGCTTATGGAATAGCGAGAAAACAGTATTACTGGATTGAAGTGCATATGTCAGGGCACGACATGCAAACAGACTGCAAGGTAGGAAGGGAGTAGGTTATGAAAAGCTTTGGATCTGAAAGAGCATTTTTTATTTGCCCCTGGAAGCAATGGGGAGCCACTGGAGGTTATTGAGTATGTCTGGGGAAGGGGGTTGACATGATTAGACCTACATTTTGAAATACCAGAGTATCTACTGATGTTTGTTTAGTAAGATTCCACCTACTTCATGTTACATACAGCAAATAAAAATTTGTTGCATACCACAGTTGAACATGCATGTTGAATGAAATATTTTTTTATTTATAGGGGGGTTGTATGTATATGTGTGTGTACATGCATTGAGGCAGGGTGAGAGGAGTGCAATTAATAGTTTACATTAATGTTGTTGTTATTGCATTAACAATCATATAAATTGTTGGCACATAATACATCTTTGACAAAAGCTTTGCTGGAGCTAGGTGGAACCAGCTCCTGAGGGCTGATTGTTAACTTTTCAATGTAAATCTTCCTACCCCAGAAATGAGTAAATGTTAAAAATCAGGGCTTGATTCATTATTTTGTTGATTTTCTAGACTTAAGAAAGTGATGGAAAAATGTTAACACTGGAGATTAAACGTAAAAGTATGTAATGCAATTTATTCTAAGTTTAAGATTACCCCTAGGGAGGAAAGTTTTGCTTAACAATGTTGCGGATATCTCTAGGGGTCATCTACAATCATTTTATGCCCATAATCAATTGAATTCTCTGTCATTCTTCCTTGTAGCTATGCACTATTCTGGATTTTGTTTTTTTAGACCAACTAGTTCAGTTAATCAGGTGAAGGCTTTCTACAGAAGCATTTTGGATAGCCTTTGGATTTCTTATTGCCATCTGGCATCAATCACAACCAGGCTGACTAATGCAGGGGAATGGGTCTTGAGACAATTTATTCATCTATTCTTTAACTCAGACTGCTAGGCAGAATGATGAGGGAGATCAAGTTCACTTTTAAAAAAGGCAACTGTCATAATCACAGAAAACTTTAAAATCCATCTGAAGTGACTATTTCACAGATATATTTTTGATTGAATCTTATGTTAAGAAATTTAAAAAAACTCCTAAATGCATTGGGTATTCTTTATAAAATATTAGCTTATTGAACTTTGCATACAGAAACAGGTCTAAATTTATTATAACCAATATTGAAAATGTCTAAATATATGCTTATAGTAATAAATACCATGTTTAAATGCAACAGGTTTGAGTAAATTAAATTTAGAAATAACAATATTCAGTCCCCACATTGTATATTAATTTTTCTAACAATTTAAATGACCAATTGCATAGGATATATTAAAATATTAAATAAAATTCAGCTATTTCAATTCAACTAATATTCGTTGGGTATATAACATTTAAAAACAAAACCAAAAGTGATGCCATCACAATATAAAAAAAAAGTCTACATCATTCGAACAGGGATAGAATGGACTAAATCTCAAATCACTTTTTGACATCAAAGGAACCAGATCTTAAATTCTCACCTTTGTCATCAATAAAATAAAGATAGTCACATATAACATCTTTGGGGAATAATGATGATAGTAGAGAATCACAACATTTTTTGACCTTGAATTTCAATAATCCTTCCAATATTGTAAATTCAATATGGAAGGAAATAAATTATAGAGTAAGTACCCATAAGAAATAAATAATTTTAACAGGCTAATATATTTATTTGCCAAATATTACTCTAATTACTCTGTTTTTCACACTCCACTCTGGGAATCCCTAGAGGCTGTAGTTTGGAGCAAGTTCATTCTTTGAATAAAGAATAATGAAAAAAATTCTATGCTAATTTGTTTGTTTGTTTGTTTGTTTTGCTTTCCCCCTGGGATTGCAGAATATCCTTGCTATTAGTAGCTGTAGATACTGGCCATCAGTGAACTGGACAACTTGCTTTAATTTGAAAAGAGACTGAATCCCAACAGGAGTAAGCCACCTAGTGGGGGTCTGATTATCACACACTAAAGAGCTTGCTCAAGAAACATACAGCAAAGATTCAATAGGTGTCTTCCAATGAATTAACTAAGGAAATTGCATTGATGATAGAATCTTGATGAGAACTGTTGAGTATTGTGACTTAAAAATATTATAGGACTACTTTACTCTCCTCCATTATCCTATATGATCTAGTCTCCCACTGCCATTAAAGTGGTACCCAAATCATTCACTGAAAATTTTAAAGAATATATTTTCCTATTTATTCTCAAATCATTTCAGAATATTTGAGTTGGACAAAAAGCCCACCATGGCTGTATAACCATTACAATGAAGACTGGGAGAAAATTTCTACAAAGGAAAGAAACCACTGTAGTTGCTATTCCTTTACCCCACTGTCCTTCACCCTCTCTCAAAATAACAGAAAGCATATGAACCACCAGTCAATTGTTTAAATAAAATCGTGACTCTAACCTGCAAATCCTAAGTGTAAGGGATTTTCCTTATTAACATACTTTTTTTCTTCCCTGCCTCAGACTTTAATAACTCCAAATTTCTCTGTAAATCACAGGCCCCAACAAGGAAGTTGGAAGGAAGGAAGGAAGGAAGGAAGGAAGGAAGGAAGGAAAAGGGAAAAAGAATGCAAGAAGGAAAGAGGGAGGGAAGGAGTGAATACAGAAAGATAAAGAGGAAGAGAAGAAAGTGAGGAAGAAAAAGGAGGAGAATTAAGATGACAGAAACATCAAAAAAGTATGATTGAAAGAAAATGCACTGATCAAAGGATTAAATAAGCTATCACACAAAATATTTTGCAGAACTTGGAAATATATAAATGCTAGTTATAATTTTAATATAAAATAATGTATATTTTATGGAATGGACATTTAATATGTGATGTTTATAAATATGTTTAAAATGAATTATTTCTTGGAGTTCAGTTTTCCAGGATCCATGGTCATATCAATCTCTTGTTCCCACTCATTAGATATGAGTCATGTTACATAAACTCGTGAGGCTATTGCTAGCAAGATGCCTTTTTTGTCTGTTGCCCTATAAATCAGGTAGGTACTAGTCAATGAATGAGGTGTTGAATGCACAAACTGGAATGGTGTGTATGACTTGACTGACCCCCATCAAAGGGGAATCTGTGTTTGCCTCAACTGACCCCCACTGAGGCTTGAGGGGATTTAGGGAAATGCATAAGCTGTGCCTGTCTTGATTGACCTCAAGGAGAGGTAAGGGAGTTGCCCCCCAGCCCTGAGAGAAGGGTGATTAGGGAATGATGCCCATTATCAGCAACCCTTGTGAAGAGACTAGATAGAGTCCCAGCTAGTTGCTTTGGCCTCAGCAACAATCCCAGGGAAGCAAAAGGCTCTCAGATGAAATCAGTGCACAAGTCTCCTCTGGCCCTTCCCCAGCAAATATTCTTAGATTACTTTTTGCATGTTTCTTGGGGGGCAGGTGCACTAGGGGGATAAGACAGGCAATGATTTAAAGACAGCTGGAAACTCCTTGGGCAGATTAAGAGTGAACCTGTGCTAGCAGCCCTCCTGTGTACTGTATTTATCTGTCTTACAGGATAAAAAAAATAGACTGCTTATTATTCTTACTATATATACATACATATATATGCACACACACACATATATACTACGCAATTAAACCCTTTATATATTTATCCACAGTAGCTGCTCACATAGCATTAATGAAACAGCATGATGTAAGATACATACAGAATAGATGGAATCTTAGAAAGGAAGAACTAACAGCTGAGAGAACTAGGAAAGGATTCCTATGGAAGGTGTAACTTTAAGTGTTGAAGGAAGACAGAGATTCTAAAAAGTGATTTCATGAAGGAGGTAAGGGATAGCCAACAAAGTCCTTGAGATGTAGATGGAATATCATTTGCAAGAAACAAATAGTCTAATATTGTAAGATCATAGACTGCATGAAAGGGAGTAATTTATAAGATGATTGGAAATGTGGGAATGAAGAATTTTGAATAACTAAAAGAAGAATTTATATTTGATCCCAAAAGTTAATAGGGAGCCACTGAAGTTTACTAAATAAGGAAATGATGTAGTCAGATCAATAGTTTATGAAAAATCACTTTGGCACCCAAGTAGATAGTTTAGAAATAAGAGAAACTTGAGGCAGGAAGACCATTTAGACAAATAGTTGTTATAGTATAGGCATTAGGTAAGGAGGGCCTGAAGTAGAGTTTATAAATGTGTTAGTGAAGAAAAAGACAGGTACTGGAGACAATTTATGGAGTTAGAAAAGATAAGATTTAACAATTGGAAAAAAAATCACCAAAAACTGTTGTTAAGGATTCCCCATCCCTTCATTTTAATTTCTCCTAATAAGATGATATATCAAGTAGACCAAATCAGTTATGGAAAGCCAAACTAGGGCAAAGAGTTCATTAATATTAGGTGGCAAATGAATTAACATAGTGGATAGTGAAGAAAAACAAGCTGGAAAACTTGGACAAGAAAGATGACCAAGAAAAAAATGCCTGCATCTGCCAAGGAGTCAAATAAATAGCACAAAATTAATCAATACTCTGTAGATAAAGCTGCCAAAGTGAGTGGGTTATAGACTATGGGTTCAATTTCAAGTATCCTAATGACCCATTTTTTTCAGTGAAACTTCAAAAAAAAAGTTACAATACCCATTTTTGTTTATTTTTTTTCCCAGAGAAATGAGGCTGTAATAATTCCTTATGATTCTCTTTTCTTATTAATTTGGGCATGAAGTTAAAGTTCCCATATTTAATACAAAGATGCCATATGGTACAGACAGAGCTTTATAGCTTCATGATTGCCAAGCAATACTTGTCTTTTGAAATATTTTTTTTGTTTATTTGCTTTCTTGAACTCAGATAAATAAAACCAGTTTTACTTACTTACTTTACTTTTTACTTTACTTACTTAAATCTCAAAAAAAAAAATACATCCTACTTGTCTTGGAACAATGGAGTGAAATAATATAAAATCTGTTACCGCCTCATAAAATCTTTCCATCCTTACATGACATTTTTGACAGGTCACAAAACAAAAGATCTTTGCAATATAAGCTAGTAAATATAATAACATATCAGAGTTTTATTTTTCAAAATGCATAATAATAAACATTTCCATTTCTAGAAAAGTAAGAACATTACTATGTTCATTTTCTTGCTTGTGGGGTGATCTGTTTTTATCTGCTTTTCTCAGGTATCATCTAGGACTACCTGCACATGATTTATTGATTCTGATAGCACACATAAAGACAAATGAGTTGAGAGTATATGTTTTCCTGTCATACCACTGCTTTGGGGAATATCTGAATATAACCATTTTAATGCACTCGAGGACACATTGCTGTCAATTCATCATTAAGGATATAAAAGCCAGTGTGCACGAAGCTAATTACCATACCTGAAATCTGAAGTAGATTTAAACGTCAAAACAATGCTCCCAGTTTCCCAGATTGTCAAAACATTTCTTACCTTTGTCTTGGCAGGCTGATGAGTGGTTGTTTATGACACCTCTTACTAAGGCTAAAAAGCTTGTGTACAATTTTCTGTGCCTTTAGGAAAAGTTGTTTCATGCTGTTCTCCAGTTGTTCATAACGACGCTGAAAATTAGAATCCATTGTCCACAAATGCATTATGGTAGATGTGTTGAGGAAATAATTCATGGGAAGCCTTTTCATAAAGAATTTGAATTCATCTAGAAAAATGGTTAAAAAATAAACACTTTAATGATGAAATCATTTTCTAGTAAACAATCTTCATAGATGTGAATAGAAAATAATCATTTGATTTCACTGTTGAATATGGATTACCAAGAATAATAGGAAAGTAAACATAGTAACATCAAATGTAACCCCAGAGTTTTATACACACACACACATACACACACACACATATATATACACATACATACATATGTATGTGTATATATACATATGTATATATGTATACCTCAGAATGAATCTATTAAAACAGAGATGTCAAATAGCAAATGAAAAACATTTGTACCAAAAGGAATTTTGTATGACTTCATTTTTAGTTGCCTATTTTCATGATATGAATATATTTGAATAAATGCTCTTCTACATGCAAAGACCATTCATCTGTCTTCCATATCCCATAGTGACATTAATAATCCTTTTAAAATGCTTTCATAGTCAGAAAATTCCTTTGAAATATTTTCTTCAAATTAGTGCAGGAAATAGAGTCATTTCAACAATATTTTACCTTCAACATTTTTTGAATAAAAAGAGAAAGGTTTATCCAATAAGAAATCTGATTATTCTTTTCAAGCAATCACATCCCAAAGTTCCAAGACATAAAGTAATTTAATAAAGAAATGATTTATATAGTGATATACTGAAAAACAAATTTTAGAAAGACTTTTCATATTCTAGTTTTTGTCAAATATCATCATCAAATTGCCACTGGGCAGCAGACCATATATTAAACAATTTGTAGGAATACAAAGGGATGTTACAATTAAAAAAATAAACCAACTATGACAAGTTTATAAAATACTTGAAATTTCTTTCTAAGATTTAATGTATATTGTTGGATGGTATTTTCAACAGAAATAAATTACTATGGTATTCCTAAATGTTCTTTTCTTAAAATTTTATTTTTCCAAAACTTAAATACACAATAAGAAGAAAAAGAAGCATATCATAAACTTAAATATAAAACAAAAATAAAAAAACCATGTTCTGTGTACAGCAGAATGTAAAAGAAAAATCAAAATGCAGCAATAGATGTCCATTTCAAGAAAGCCTTTGTAATAAAAAGTCCATATTGTGTCAAGAGTTATCCATCTTTGCTTCCTTATAAGCTTTTGTTTTTTACTGTTCAATTTTAAATCTGTTCTTTTTCCCCCTTATTCTCTCTCATTCCAGAAAGTTACAATTAAACATGGATCTAAATGTTTTTAACAAAGCTTCACTCTATTTTAAGAGAATAAAATTGTGCCTTATCAGCACACACACTCAGAATTGTTTTTAAAATATTTCAAAATAACAAATTATTACACAGACTCAGCAGATCTAACATAATATAGCTATCATATCATCAGTCAGATAGGTAGCAACTTTGGAAACACACTGTATTTACAGAGTCAAATTTGAAGAGAGGTATTTTAACAGCTAAAGTTAGTAAATATGGGATGTGATGGACAAAATATTTAAATAACCAAAAAATCAGAGCTTAAGTCACTTGCCTGCCAATAAATTGTGTTTATGATTTTGAAAATATCACCTAATCTCTATGACTCTGTTTCATCTATGATATAAATGGATTAAGCTATGTAAAAGAAAAATCTCTTCTACCCATCAAATTCTTTCTTTTAATGAATGAGTTATTTTTAAACAATTGATTAGCAATCATTTAATAACCGAGCAGCTTAACCAGGATGAAAACAACAACTTGATAGCGGTAATCAATATGCCTTACATTAACCTAATAATTCACAGGATTCAAAGCATTTTCACACATTTCTTTAAAACGTGTACATTGTTTTATGCCTTTTGTTTCTATGTCATAGTAATTTAAAGATATATTCTCAACTACCCCATGAAGCACTAACATCTAGTAAACTTCTGAAAAACAGTTAAGTAAAACCCACCAACATGAATGTCTGCATCTGATAGGTAATATGCTCTAGATTTCTCTTCTCTGCCCACTCACCCCCAAAAATACATTTCCTCATCTCTTTTATGGAACTCCCATTGGTAATTAAAACTACCAAACATTCGATACCTTTCATTATGTTATCATTCTTATTGTATATATGTTTCTTTGTTTCTGCTTATGTCACTTTGCATTAGTTTATACATGAATTGCCATGATCTCTGAATTGCTTGTAATTATTACAATTTATGTAGCATTGTTATTCCATAGATTTATGTATCATAGCCTATTCATTTATTCCTTGATTGAGTTCTGGCCACCACAAAAAGTTCTGATATACATATATTGGTATTTAAAAAAACACACAAGTAATCTGCTTGTGCCTGATACTGGTAATTCTAGGTCCAAAGTTATGAATGAGTCACTTTTCTACTATAAGTATACTTTTTTTTTTATATTTTAGTAGGTCAAATTCGTATCTCCACAAAACTGAATTCGTGTGACTATTTTGTGGCAGCTTTTCAAACACTGAATATTTCCATGCCATCTTTGCAAATTTGTTGAGTGTGAGGTGAAACATTTTATTGGCATTTTTAATATTAGTTCTTTGGAGTAGTCTTTTATATAGTTATTAAAAGTTTGCGATTCTTCTTCAGAAAAGTCTTTTCATATCCTTTGGCCACCTTCAGCTGGTTAGGTAATTGACTGATCTCATGATAGCCTGCTGCAATCTGTGATAGCAGTAAGCAAGGGAAGAAGCCAAGGACTGCTGAATTTAGAACATTAGGGATACTTTGAAGCAGTTGGTGCTCTCCTGGGGCTGCCAAAATTCAGTTAAATTATCAAAAGTCACTATGTCAAGAATGCCATCCAAGTGGAATTGAAAATCAGAAGTTATTGTTATTTCCCCATCTTCAAGTAGTTACCATCTATGTTACTTGTCACATTTTTAAGGGAAAGATATTATTTATACTTCACCACTAAAACATTAGTAATAGATAAAATTTCAAAGAAATTTTAATGAGATTTCATCTTTTTGATTTTGTTACTTTTATTCATACACCTGAAACATCACTGTTTTTATTAATAGCTTTTTATTTAAGTTTGGTTTTAACTAATTAGAGCCAACAGTTAAATATTATATAAATCAAGACACATTTATTAACTACCTACTAGGTGCTAAGTACTATGCTAAAATGCTGATACAAAGAAAGGCAAAAATTATTCCTGCCCTCAAGTAACTTATAGTCTTTTAAAATATATTTTAATTTTTCTCACTTGCAAGTAAAAACAATTTTATCATTTGTTTTTTGAAATTTTAAATTCCAAGTTCTCTTCTTCTCTCCCTCCTCCCTGAGACAGTAAGCAATTTGCTATAGGTGATAAATGTGTAATCATGCAAACAGTATTTCCATATTAGTTATACTGTGGAAGAAACAGTTAATTTTTTTTAAAGTTAAAAAAACACACTTTGATTTGAACTCAGATTCCATAAGTTTCTTTTCCCTCTAGGGAGGTAGATAGCATTTTTCATCAACTTACATTCTAATGCATTCATTAATATGCATATAATAACAATAACTTGCCTCTGTATAATGCTTTAAGGCTTCAAAACACTTTAGAAATATTATCTCTTTTTTTTTCTTCATAATAACCCACCTACCTGGGAGGAAGGTGTTATGATAATATATTATTATTTTACATGTGTGTGTATATATACATATGTAATATGTATTTACTAAACAAATTATATTTGTGTATATATCTATATCTATCTATCTATCTATCTATATATATATATATATATATATATATATATATAACATTTGATGACTAAACATGCAATACATAATGAGGCCAAGTCAGTTTCATGGTAGTTAGTCCTTATTTGGAGGCAATGTCACTCTTCAGTGAAAGATGACTGAATTTGCAATCACAGAGCCTTAAGTAGAATTCTTCTGGTAGTTCCTATTTATTTGACTTGAAGAATGTTAATTAAGCTTTACAGAGCTCAGTTCTTCACCTATATAATGAGCAGTGT
The DNA here is from genome assembly GCA_028658325.1 of Potorous gilbertii. Classification (NCBI taxonomy): domain Eukaryota; kingdom Metazoa; phylum Chordata; class Mammalia; order Diprotodontia; family Potoroidae; genus Potorous; species Potorous gilbertii. Next base: position 618,346,063 of record CM053770.1, on the reverse strand, counting down.
GTACTTGACAGATCTTAACTTCCCTTCTAGTTCTCTAGCTATGATCCATAATGTTTCTAGCTTTTGATCAAAGAACTCTAACACAGGCACACATCTCAAAGTTTCTGTATGTTTTATCCTATTTTATTGGTTACTTGTGTAGAATGACATCCTTTGCAAATTTCTGGTTTCCACTGAGTCTAGTTCCGGGGATCACACCTGAGAGATGCATACCCAAGCAGTATACCAGCCAGTTGGACTAGAGAGAAGAAACAATACAGCATGTTGGGTAGAGTTAGAGCTGCTGACAAAGAGACATCCTTTGGCAGGGCTAGAGAACCTGTGGCCTCATAGTCACAATGTGGCCCTTTAGGTCCTCAGGTGCAGCTCTTTGTCTGAATCCAAACAAATCTCCTTATTGAAAGGATTTGTTCTGTAAAACAGACTGTCAAAGGGCTGCACCCTAGGACCTAGAAGGCTACATGGGGCCTCAAGGCTGCAGGTTTCTCACTCTGTCCTATGCCTTCCTTCTACTATTTACATGGACATCTTTGGGTAAAAACTGGCATCGACACTTGGAAAGGTTGGCATCATTACCCCCTGAAAAAAGAAAATTCATTTGAGAGGTATTAGGACTTGGAAACTAAAGTGAATGCTGGTGAGACATTTCTTTCCCTGCCTATTGAAACTAATTACAAGGACCAGGGAATCACTCGCTCAAACAAAACAGAAAAAAAATAACAGCAAACAAAAAAAAATTTGGGCCTTGTCCAACTAGAGCTGATGATATGTGGGCCAGATACTTTGAAATCTCCTCAGCCATTTGTGATACTCCTGGGTATAGCAGTTCCCTTGGCAAAAGTAAAGGTGTGAAGAGATTTGTGAGTTCAGACTTCATTAATGTGGGAGTAAGCCAGTCATTCCTAGACACTTGGGAGGTTCAATACTGTTTTATTATATTTCAATGTCCTACAGTAAATGTGCTCTAAATTACAATGTGAATTTTGTTTCCTTTCAGATCATTCGAAACTGAAAAGGAGCTAAGAATCTTAATGGGAAGTGAGATGTGAACTATATTTGGAGATTTTCCCAGAATTCTGGAAGGGGGAATAATGAGCCAATTTATGAAATAATAAACATGAATTTAAACTCTAGACCATACTGAAAAGAACTTGGGTCAAAGAGAAAGGCAGATGCTTTTCCTGCATACAGAAAAATAATTTTGGAGTATCTATACTAACAATCAACTCCATAGAGGTGGAAGGTATTTAAACAACACTATACCTCAGTACATAGAGAAAGCATAATTTAAAAAGTTTTGTTCTCTTACATAATTTAATGCTGAATGTCCCATTCTGGACAAAAAAGAAATGGTACAACAGTGATGCCTGGGTGAGAGAACAAATGAGCATTAAGTATATAAAGAATATCAAAGAAAATTAATTTAAAAAGCCAACAGATAGATGTAAGGAAATGAGAAGTCACAACTATGTTCAATGACTACAAAAACAGGTTATATTGTTCCTTTTAAAACTTCATTATCCAAGGTAAAATGATTTAACTTTGGATAAACAGTTTAGCATTTGGAATCTTAGTTAAATATAATATTTCATTTTGTGAGGTTTATTTAGTAAATATATGAAATGTCATACCAAAGAACTTTAGACTCAAGGAAGTAAAAGCAATGAGAAGATTTAGGTTTAAGATGTCCTCCAATTTCCAATACAAAATATGTGCGTGATGTGCTTAGGGAGGCAGGTTAAGAATTTGCCAATGATGAGTTTAAAATGTCTAACTTCACAGAAAAAACAACCTAGTAGCAGAGCAGAAAAATCATAACATTTAAATTGACAAATTCCTGAAATCAACATGCTGGAGTCTGGAAGTGGCAATTTAAGAACTGGCATAAATGACATCACAGTTTTCACAAACTTAATTCCATTTTCTAGTGCTGAGATATTGTCTAAAAAGTCTTCTAATAATAAAATCATGGCAATATCACCTTTCCACCTCACAACAATATTTTCCAGTGTAAACTCAGCAATAAAAGTGATAGCAGGTTGAACACCACTGGCTATATTAAATTGAAATCACAAATTGCAAAGCTACTAAAATTATTATCTGAGTGATTGATCTTCAATAAGACCTGTATTTCCACTTACCAAATACACATTCAATAAAAGGTGTCTTCACTGTTGTTCACACATTACTAAGGTGATTTACAAAAGATATATGGTTTAAAAAAGCATGCCATGCTTCAAATGTTTGGAATAAAACAAAGTAGAAAAATGAAAATACATTTATTTTTATGTTCCAATGATTTTTGTGATGTTCATGATATATTACTTAATTCATCCATTCCCAACAGTCTCCAAATATTTCTTTTTATTGGAACCTATGGAAACAATAGTTCTTAATCTGAAATATTGTTTATGTGTTGCTAAAAAAATAGTAAATCTAAAACATGCAGAAAGCTTTAGAAATAATTCTTTGTATATTACCAATATATCAGAGTTTTCTTATCAGGTGTTCACTGTTCAATATGTGGAATGGACAAAACAAGGGATTGTAACCAATTTTGCTTGCAGTTGTTGAATAATAAGAAGACCAGAAAGTTGAATAATTTTTTCTGGGTCATTTACTCCGTATGAAACTCATCTTACAGATACTTTCAAAAGCATGGTAAAAATGGTAGTAAAAATATACTTGAGTCCAGATTTTATTCTTCTATATAATGAGCATAATGGTATGACTTGAATATTTATTTTTCTACATAAGATTCTCATGCCAGTTTAAATAGCACTTATGGATCTTTCAGTTCATTTTAGGAAGGAGGATTAAATGTTACTAAAAAAGAAACTCAATAGCACAAAATGGAATTATCTTTTGGGAGAGTGAGTGAATAAGTGGAACTATGCCATTAAAATTATATAACAAAAATTATGAAAAATAATCTAACCCTTAGAATATATACTCCTTTGAGAGCAGAGACTGTTATTTGTATTTCTTTGAATACCTAACACTTAGCACAATGGCTGATAAATGGAAATCTTCTAATTAATGTCTGTTGACTAACACAAGGAGGAAAGCAATTTATGGAACTATAACAATCATGTAAATGAAAAGCATACCATGATGAAGTCAAAGACTATGCTATTATAATGTTTAATCTGGAAAAGAAATGAGGAAAAGCACCAAATTTTTCCCCCTTGGAGAAGTGGTAGATATGGCAGAATATTGAGTTTTATAGGGTCAGATAGGGTCAATGTATTATTTAAGTTTGCTTAAGTATTTTTCTTCAGGTTACAAGGGGTAACTCACAGTGTAGGACTCTGGAGGATATATCAGGAAAAAACCTGTGATATAAAAAGTAAATGCCATCAATAAAACTTTAATAAATAGATTTTTAAAATAAAGTAGACAAAACAGAGAAAGAAAACAAATAGAACATTCTTGACAACCTTAAGTTTTAAGCCATGCAAATTCTCAAAGCATTGTTTTCTATGAAACTTTTTGTAAGTAACATCGAAATTATATAAATTTTTGTTGAATTTCTCTCTGCAAAAATTTTTCATATGAAGAAAATTGTGTTATTAATGTGTTTATAGAGACATCTTCAACATTGATGATAACTATTTCTTTTTTCTATGTCAATTTTAATGGTTTATTTATTTTTTTAATTTATGGAATAAAACAAGTATTTTCATAATAGTACAATGAAAAGACAATTGCACTTGAAACTTCAAATTTGTAAGGTACAACTTGTTATTCCTTTTAAATATATAATAAAGTTATCATGTAAATTTCTTTTTTTTCCTTTTTTCCCTTCTCCCCATTTTAAGATGGCTACCATTCGATACAAATATGTGTAGGCATGTGTCTGTGTGTGTGTGTATATATATATGTGTGTGTGTATGTATGTATACATATACATACATACACACATACATATATACATATATGTGTATGTAAAATCATTCCATACATACTTCTTTTTACCAGTGCTTTCTCTGGATGCTGACAGTATCTTCTTCATATATTCTTTACGTTTAATTTGAGTATTTATAATAGTCAACATGATTTATTTGCTCAGTGTTGTTCTTTTTGACAATGAATACCTGATAAGAGAACTCTGATATTGCTATTACTGTATACAATGTTCTCTTGATACTGCTCATTTCGGTCTTTGTTATTTCATACAAGTCTCTCCATGTTTTTCTAAGATCATCAAACCCATTATTTCTTACAGCACAGTATAATGCCATCATGATCATGCATTACAACTTTTTCAGCCAATTCCCAGTTATTGAACACACATGAAATTTCTTTGCCACCACATTTTAGAACATATCAGTTCTTTTTCCCCTAATCATCTTTGGAAGTAAACTGAATAGTATTATTGGGGTCAAAATGTATAGCAGTCTAATAACTCTTTGGACGCAATTCCAGATTGCTTTCCAAAATGGTAAGATTAGCTCATAACTCCAGCAACAGTGAATTAGTGTCCCAATTTTTCCACATCCCCTTCAAAGTTTGCCACTTTCCCTTTGAATCATTTAAGCTAATTGTCTAGGCGTAGGGTTGTTTGAATTTGTATTTCACTAACCAATAACAATTTAGAGCATTTTTATATGACTTGTTTTGATTTTTTCTCTGATAACCTACCTATTCCTGTTCTTTGACCAATTATCAATTGGGGTAAGAATCATATTCTTATAGATTTGACAAACCTCTTTGTATATTTGAGACGTAAGACCTTTATCAAGAAATTGTCTATAAAAATTGTTTCCCCAATTTTCTGCTTTCCTTCTGATCTGTGGTACATTTGTTTTATTTGTACAAAGCCTTTTTAATTCAATGTAATCAAAATTGCTCATTTTATACCTCACTCTCCTCTCTATCCCTTGTTTATAAATTGTTTAATTTTCCATGATTCTTCAAATTTTCTTGTAATTTATCTCTTTATATCTACATCATGTATCTAATTTTTAATTTATCTTGGTAAATGGTATAATATATTGGTTTATTTCCAATTTCTGCCATAATGCTTTCCACTTTTTCCAATAATATTTACAAAATAGGTAATTGTTATCCCCAAACCTTCCCTTAACATTTGTCAAATACAAAGTTATTATATTTATTCACTTCTATAAGTTGTATGTCTCCACTCTTCCATTGATCTACCTTTTTATTTCTTAGCCAGTACTGGATAGTTTTAATAATTATTGCCTTATAATTTAATGTCTGATACTTCTAAAACTCCCTCCTTTATAGTTTTTCATTAGTTCCTTTGATATTCTTGACATTTTTGTTCTTCCAAATGAACTTTGCTATTATTTTTTTCAATTCAAAAATAATTTGCAGTTATAAATAGTGCTTGCTGATGGTTTTAGATAAATGACTTTTATCAATTTAAGGAGAAATCTATTTATACCTATATTGTAAAATGTTTTTAATATAAATGAGTATTATACTTAATCAAAGGCTTTTTCTATATCTATTGATATAATCATTTAATCACCTTTTCCCATTATTTATAAATCGATTTCACTTTTTCAAATTTTATCTTTAGTTTTTATTTAATATATACTTGTCCAGCATAATATTTTTGAATGATCTAGCTTTTGTATTAGTCAATAATTTCAATAACTTTTGTTCACACATTTCCTTCCATAAATGAGCTTGTAATAATTTCCTATTAATTTTATTAGCATCAGGTATGAGGCATGGAGGAAGAATGTCAGTGCAATATACCTAAGAAATAAACATGGAATACAGGTTGGTAAACAAATTTCTTTTCTGCCCCTTAAGGTATTCTTTGACTGACTCAATGCCCCTAGGATTTTTGATCCATAAAATAAGTGGTGGAATAGGATATTTGTTAGCTAATTCCCTACTCTTCAGTCACATAAATGGTTTATAAATGGTTAGACAGAATACCAATTAGGGGAACATGACTTATTATAGTCAGTGAAATGAAAAAAAAAAAGAAAAACATTATCTGGATGTCAAAAAAAGGAGAGAGCAATAAACACATGGTCATATTTAAATTGTATAGATTCCAAGACTCAGAATGATTTAGAATATTCTGAGGATGAAATTTACTAATTTTTTTGCAGGTATAAACCGAACTGAGTAGACATCACCTGAATTAGATCATGCCTGCCAGTTTCCTTTCTTTATTACAATGTCAGGATAATGTTACAAATACCTCAGCAAACTCTCCCTCTAATAATTTTGATAAGTAGATTTGCCAGGTGTGACACTAGCAGGAGGCACATAATGCACTTAAGATTGAAAATGAGGCAATTATATGTCTACGTTCTGATTGGCTACATCTTAATTTCTGGACTATGAAATGAATTGACTTAGTTACCAGCTTTCTGGAGGAACACCGAATATTGCACCTGTTCATTTTATTAAAACAGAAACACCTCCACAGGGGTGAAAAAATGGATATTGGTCATGGAAGTAGTGAAGGGTTGGAGGAATCACTTCTTGAAATTGATTATATTTTCATCGGCCACAATAAGACTAGTAAGTAATTATGAGTCTTACAAAATAATTGAGAAAGTGTTAATTATAATGGGAATTCCTAAAGATATTTTTAAAATTCAATTTTGAGATTTCTAAATTTCTTTCAAAAGTCATTGTTACTTTCGTTTCTTTATCCTCGAAGAACACTTTCTCAATTCTTCCAATGATTAAAATCTAGCTTGAATTTGGATTTAATTGCAAATTTTTAATGGAATATGTTGATTAAAGTTCATTATAAGAATGAATCACTTTTCTTATGTAATGGATATAAAAAAATAGGAGAGTTCATTCAAATATTTAAGCAATATCATCAAATAAGTAATTTCTTCCTGGATAATCATTCTTTGAAGAAATTAGAAATCTCTTCCAGTTCAATTAAAATAAAATCTATCTGAGCTCTAACATTTTTGTAACCTTCTGAGATCAAGTTAGTGACATTTAATCTTTTTTAATGCCTCAAAACTTCAACAAATCTTTGGTCAGTCAAATGTAGCTATTTGTACCATCCACATAGAATATTACCCATCAATACTTTCTCATCCTTGGCAATGTTTGTCTTTGTTTTCCCCTAGAGTTTCCCAAAGAAGATTTATGCAATATTATGAAGGCCTTCATTATTCTTTACTATTTTTTTTTTACATTTCATGAATCTCAGTGCAAAATTCAGGTTGTCCATCTATAACTCCTGCTTTTCATTATATGATAAGATCAGTTCCTTTTTCAAAATTAAACAATGATCTATCATCTACAGCAATTCTTTTGCAAGCAGATGATCGCTAAGAAGAGAATGCAATTTACATACATGCAAAATGAGTTTGAGTCACTCCATATCACCTATAACTTTGTTACTTGAATTTTTTTAATGGAGATTTGAAGTTTTTCAAGATTTGCAACCATATAATCCTACCAGGAGACAATTTGTGTCAAAAGGATATTTTTGTTTGGTTTTGATATTGGTTTTGTTTTGTCAGAGAGTCCCTTGGGACTTCTGAAAACCCTATACCATTTAAGATACAATTCAAGCCACTTTCATCCTCATTCAATTCTAGCCACTTTCATCCTCATTCAATTCTAGGCTCAAACTACTATCAGGTAATAGTGCTCATCCTCAACATATGTACTAGTGTACTAACTCAATAGATTGCCCACCTGAGTCTCAATATAATAAGCACAAAATTATCCATAAGTAATATCTGGAGAACCTCACCATGTATAGGATATTATTCTTGCTTAGACACTATACTATGCCACTTGGTAATGGTCAGAACTAGAATAAAATGTTTTATTAATTAGTGATTGAGTACTTCATGAAAACTCAGGTCTCTTCCAATTCTAGGATTTGATGAAAGTAGCTCAAAATTCTAATATCAACTCTGGTATAAAACATTATGTCTAAAAAATGACAAACATTTGTATATTTTTCACAAGCATGAAAATGGACCATTGAGGAAAAAAGTGAAGACACATGATTGCATGTGTGCACACACACATACAAACACATACACATACATACATATTGTTCCAAAATTTTTAGTGTGATTTTATGCTTTAAAGTTTAAGATATGTCTATTTATACACACACATTAGGGGACTCAAACATAGATATACAATATGTTTAAACACCTAATCTATGAAAGGATCAGTAAAGTAGAAATATTTAAAACATTTTTGAAATCATAATGAGAGTAAGTAGAAAAATGATTAAATTTATAAAATTTGATTTGCAAACTTTATCTTCCAAAGAATGTAGGTAGTATATAAGCAACATATACAACTTAATATATAAATATAACTTTAATACAACTGGCAATACACAGGTATCTGAACAATAAAAATATTGTTTATTGTGATCATTGGAATTGATGGATTAAAAGAAAATTCAAATCCAAACCACATGATCATACCAAAATAGTCTAATCAACTGTCATAATAATGTGGTCTTTTTTGCACAGAAATTCACATGTCTTTGAAGGAACAGAACTGACTCTTTTTCTAAGGTAGTCCAATTAAGCTCTCAGGATGCTATCTAAATTCCCATTCCTACTGAGGAGTTGAGTCACTTGATCTTGGCTAACCACTTCTCCCTTTCAGAGCTCTAGAAATAGCCCAGCAGGTCAGAGTTGATTTTATAATGTCTTCAGCTCAACTCCCCACTATTGTGCCTCCCTCCAAGATAGTGAGATGAGACATATTTAGCCAGTGATCCTTACATAGCTTTTAGATAGGGATATTTATGAACGTGGTACCAGAAGAGAAAATAGCACAAAATATTTCCCTAAAAGTCTAAAATATATTTCCACACAGGTGCATTCAGAATTCATGAGAAAGTGGGTTCAAGCTGATAAAGTACCTGCTGCAAAAGAAAACACATCTCTTGGGTAATGGAAATCTTTTTATCTTATTTATGAGGTGTTCAGAAAGATTCCTTTAAGAATGATGAATGGGCATCCATCTTTGTCAGTCATTTCTGATGGTACAAATTTATTTCAGCTCCTTTGGGGACATAAATTTAGGACACTGATAAAACTATGGGAAGTCCAAGATGTTCTGAATCCTTCAAATCTGGACGTTCCTCATATGATCAAAATAGGTGTGGGAATCAAAGGAGACCTGGGAGAATGTAAGGCTTCTTTTTCTCCCCTTCCTTCTCCTGACCAGTGTTGTGAAATGTCATACTTGCCTCAAACTGTAGAAAAGCTCCTGATTTTCAGGAAACTCAAAACTATTATATAGCATCCATGGAGAACAACAAAATTTTATAGTTGGAAGGAACAGAACCCTTGTCTGGCATAATTTCCTGTCTTCTATCTTTCCCAGATTTTGCTCATTTAGTCTAAGGTAGGGATTATTAATGCTGGAGTCTGACCATATAGAGATATAGACAAATGTATGTACCGATGCATGTATGTGTATTATTGTTTCAATATAGTTCATATCTTCTCTGATCCCATGTATTTTATGTGTTTAAAAGCATTATTCTGAGAAATGACTTCACCAGATGTCAATGGAGTCTGTGACACATACAACAAAGGTTAAGAATCTCTGGTCTTAGATCTCTTGATTGATTATGTTCTCACTTAGCGTAACTATTAGGTTACAATGAAGTGGGATAGCTTCAGACCAACCACATATTAAGCCATAAGAAACTAAAGTACACAGAATTATCACCATTAATCACACTTTATTACTATTTCTTATATATTCTGGCGAATTGCTTTTAGTTTATAAAAATGAACCTTTAGCTTGACTACTATAAATCAAATTCCATAGATGAAAGATGGATCTCCATATGTAGAAACATATTTGACTCACAAATGGTAATTTGTATTTAAAATGTCATTCTAATTACTTTATTTTTCATAGCAAATGTAGTCTTCAAGACAGTTAATACTGTATATAAAATAAACAACTTTCAATTGAGTTTTGATTTTCTTTCCTTAAACCTTATGTGATGGTGATGAGAGTGTCTTTTGTCTAAAACTAACAATTCAATGTGACTGACTATTTAACAAAACAAATCTAATCAGTCTGTTGTCAAATTATGTAGACAATATTATTAAAAATATGATTAAAATATTTTCTGCCATTCTAAAAGCTATATTACAAGCTAATACACTCCTACATGGGAGGGTCAATATCATTATTTATTATTCCTTTAAAACTCCCACAGCATATAGTATAGTGTATTATACATACTACTTACATAAGAGATTTTAGATGAATGCATAAATATGTTTTGTGTAAAAAATTTAACGACAGAGCCTTTTTAAAAGTTGATTAAAATAGTTAATATAATCCTTTGTATAAGTTGCTTTATAAATTTATTTTTATTAAAAGCAGAGATTACTTATGGTTGATTTTAAGGAAAAAAGTTTTTTCATTAATTTCAAATAATTAAATTAATCCATCCAAAATTTTAATTTCATTTAATACTTCTCAATGTTTTATTGAATATGATAAAATGTTATATTCATTATAACATTTATAAATATGTTTTATCTTCAACTTTGATTAGCACAGTCAATACTTACAAATACTTGTTTAAAAAGGGGAAAGAATTCAAACAATAAAATGTTTAATATTAGCTACAAAACCAAAGTACTGTTGAGTATTAAATTAATTAAGTTAATAATTAAAGGTTTTAAGAATGTTTAGATAGCAGTGATATTTCTTGGAGGTCATAGCAACAATTAATAATTACCCATTATATAACACTTTTAGGTTCAAAATACTTTCCAAATATTAACTTATTTTATCCTAACAACAACCTTAGTATGTAGATATTATGATTCTTATACATAACTTGCAGATAGGAAACCAAAGAAGACAAGGTTTACAGACTTATCCAAGGTTATACAGTCAATAAATGTTTGAGGTGGCTTTTGAACTCAAGTTTTCCTGACTGCAGGCCCAGTGTTCTATACACTGCACCACCTAGTTGCCTATGAAAATAGTAATACATCATTTGACATTCTCATTCTATGATATTTGATAAATTTGACAAACATTTATTTATAAAATATTATTACTTAAACTAGAATTCTTCCTTTCTTCAAAAAAGTACAACTCCCACTTGGTAAATTCCAAGATGGAAACATTCTTTTGATGAGGACAATTTCATGATAGGACCATATGCTCATCATTATCCAACTTGTGCCGTACCACAAAGTAATACTAATTGAATCTGTTTTAGTCAAGATCATGTTATTGGTTTTTTCCTAAGTATCATTGTTAAAAGTATAGATTAGGGAGAAGCCACTTAAAAACCTGTTTTCAAGGAGTATATTGTTTAAATACATTAATTAAGCCAGGGCCCTTGAGATACTAATGAAATGCACCAATTTAGGATGAACAGCTTCGGTATAGATTTTTGATAAGAAAACAGCTGCTTGTCTTCAAATGGTCGAAGCTAAAGTCTAAGAGGCCATAAGACATATCGGCACACAGAAGATATTCTCAGCAATGAACAGATGGTCAGATTAAATAATTCAAAATAGCTCTCCACTCATTTCTTTGGGAGCAGAAAACATGATGAACTATATTTACAATACTTGAAATTTTAACCATCCAACATATTTCCAGTTTTTTTAATGCTTCATTCATTTGCACTGGATGTTGAAAATATAATTCACTGTCTGTGTGTCTCATTTTTAATAATATACTTAATTAGGTTTCAATTTCTAAACTTGATATTACCTCAAGCATATCTTTTGATAGTATTAGATATATAATTGCAACATAATCCAGCTTGGATTTTCATGGAATTCCAGATGCTAAATCAAATGGTTCTCATCATCAGTAGATGCACAGCATACAAATATGTGCTATATATACTACACAATACATATATGTGTGCATACATGTATATATATATATATATATATATATATATATATCCATGGTTATATGTATATAAATAATCAAGAGTAAATTAATTAAACTAATCACTGTAATCATGAGCTTTGTTCCATCTCCCTCCATTTATTTGAGACAATACTCAAGATACTTAGTTTCTATCCTACCTCAGACTCTTTAACCAATCCTATTATCAAGCATGAAAAAGATGACAGGTTTAATTCAGTAACATTATTAGTATTGTAGGAGCAGATGAAAAGACAACCCTCATCGAGCTTCCAAAGTCTAAAGGATCATAAATGATCTGATCCAACATTTATCTCTGAATTTCCTGAACCTGGAGAAGCAGTAGTCATACCAGTTTACCACTTTACTGTATTATCATACAGTCATAGCCTTAGAGTCATCTTCTTAATCTATGGTTTTAGTCTATAGATAAGAAAAATAAGACTCAGAGAGATTAAGTGGCTTGTCTAAGTTTGTATTTGTGGTGACAGAGATTTAATCCCCAGACTCCTGACTCTAAATATTGTACTTCTTTCCTTATATCACAGAGCCCATATTGATGTCAGTGCTACTCTGTCATCCTCCTATGTATGGACCTGTAGGCTTGCTTTCATGACTATATCAAACTAATGTCCTCTAAATTTGACCTTGATGTCTAATTTGCCCAATTTTGGTTATATTTCTACAGGAATGATTTAATGAAACTCATGAAATTGGATATTTGGGGATGACTCAGGAGCCCAATCAAAGTTGACAGATGGAACTTATACCCAGGAGCTTCATATTTATGTTCCTGCTCAGAGAGCAAATTTTTTTTAAAGTGGGCTGTATCCCAAAAGAATTTTTTAAAAAAGAAAAAGAACTTATATAAAAAAAATATTTAAAGCAGCTCTTGGTCAGGGGGCAAAGAATGAGAAATTGAAAGGATTCCCATCAATTGGGGAATGACTGAACAAATTGTGCTATGTGAATATAATGGAATACACTATAGGAAATAATGAGTAGGATGCTCTCAGAGAAACCTGGAAAGACTTATATGAGCAAGGTGAAATGTACTGTTTACAAGGTAACAGCAATATTTTAAGATGATCAGCTGTGAATGACATAGCTATTCTCAGCAATGCAATGATCCAAGGCACTCTGAAGGACTTATGATGAAAAACGCTATCCATTCCCCAACAAAGAATGGATGGTGCCCGAATGCAGATTAAAATGTTTATTTTTTTTTTTTTACTTTTTTTGTTGAGGTTTTTTTTTTTTTTGGTCTATGTTTTCTTTCACAACATGACTACTATGGAAGTTCTATTTGAATGACTACACATGTATAACCTATATCAAATTGTTGCCTTCTCAATGAGTGGTTGGGTGGTGGAGAAGAAGGAAGGGAGAGAATTTGAAACTCAAAGTTTTAAATGAATGTTAAAAACTGTTTTTACATGTAACTGGGGAAAATAAAATGCTAAATAATTTTTCAAAAAGAAGAAAAAATGTGGGAGCTCTTTAACTAGTTCTATATTCCAGGAATGTTTGCTAAGCCTTCATCTAGAACTTAGAACATTTTTATGCATGTCCTACTCCCCTGAGCTATGATTTGGACCCAAGATCATAAGAACTGTCATAGCAAGATGCATGTTAAATAATGGAAAGGATCTCTAGAGGTTTATATAAATGGTTCTTCAACTTTAAGTTATTATAATAGCAGATGTGAGCAAAGTAAATGTAATTTTTGCAGAGTAATATTTTCAAGCTTGCTAGATTTTTGAAAACTACTCTAATATGCTAATTGACATTCAGTCATAATGTCACAATTTTTTTACCTTGCTTGGGATCAAATCATTGAAATTCTACACTGGTCAATTTTCTATATCTGTTACTGAAATTATCACTATAATAAAGGCACTAAGGCAATAAATATGGTGCTTTGAAGAATTCTTTGAGAATATAACACTTTAAAAGCACACGGAATAAGTTTACAACTCAAAGGGATCTCAGGAGATCTTCTAATCTAACCCCCTCACTTTGTAGATGATAAAACTAACCATCAGAAAGCAAAAATGAATTGTCCAATATCAGATGTGAGGAAATGAGCAGAAACAGGATTAAAACTTAGGCCCTTCAGACTCCCAATTAAATTCTACATTTTTACCATACTACAGTATTGGAGAAAATAATTTATTTGAAGATGAGTCGTTCTATAATATTTCCTACTTTAAAAAAAGTCAGTTCATTATTGTGTTCTTTCAGTGAGCATAAAGAAACTAAGAAAGACAACCTTGGGATTTGAAGGCTAAAAGAATTAACCCTACAACCTTTACTCTTTTGAAAAATCAATTTTACTGGTTGCTTTCCAAACTAACTAGATTCTTACTTTGCCTACGTCTCCCAAAACGGTCATCCCTGAGAGACATAGTTTTATGTCCTATAAAGTCATCATCAGAGCTGGCTTGAAATTTTTAAAGTTACCAGAGAACTTCAGAGATTGTTTCCAAAGGTTGTTAAACAAATGTACTTTTCACCTTAGGAGGCTGGCAGACAGAAAATACCTTGTATTCTGTAGGGAAATATCAAAGTGTGTTTGTGTGTGTGTGTGTGCACACGTGTATGCACATGAATGTATGTATTTATATTTCATTTTGTCTAGTAATATAAAATGCTCTTAATAGCTAGCATTTATATAACATGTGAAGGTTTGCAAAGAGCTTTACAACTATTAAAGAAAAGTGAGAGGATGAGTAGGTACTATTATTATTTCACAAATGAGGAAATTGAGGCAGAGAGAGGTTAAGTGATTTACCTAGGGTCATAGAGCTACTAAGTGTCCAAGGCAAGATATGAACTTGCATCTTCCCAACTCTAGGTCTGATGTTCTAGCCAATATATCATCTTTTACTCAATTTTTAGGTTTTTACCTAGGACATATCCCATACATATCATATATTTATATATATGATATATCCCATGTGTGTATATATCTCCTAGGACGTATTATATATAGAGATATAGATATATAGATATAGATATATCTCAGGTAGATGTGTAGAAATAGAAGCCTAAAATCATCATGTAATGGTAGGTTGTCTCTGTTCATAACACTGTAAACATAGAGGATTAATGATTAGCTGAATGCTTTCTTACCTCCACCAAAGTTATTTAATAGTAAGTGTGAGTAGTTGTAATTGTTGTATGACACATATATATGTACACATACACATTAAATATATGTAAAATACATATATTACATATAATCTCAAAATATCCATATCTAGAGAAGAGAAAAATAGAAGAGAAGGAGAATTATGACTCTCTTTAAAAAATCTCTTGATATCTGTCTTTCCATATGGTCCAGTGGAAAAAGCACTGAACCAAGAGTTATAAGAACTGATTTAGAAACTGAGCTCTTTATCTTGTTCTATGTGTGACCTTGTTAAAGTCACTTAACATTTTTGGACCTGAGTTTCAGGAATTCCGTGAAATGAGAGTGTCAGATTAGATAACATTTGAGATTTCTTCCAGTTCTAGCTGTATATCATTCTATGATGAAAATTGATACCTATAGCTAAAGTCACAAAGAAGCGCTAGCACTGCATCATTCTCATCGCACTCCCAAAAGAAGCCATGCCTTTCCAAAGCAGTTTGTGGTGAATCCATGTCAGAGCACTGAGAATCCTGCACAAAGTCAGGACAGAACAATTGAATATTGGTATTTTATCACAATGGATTTGTTTATTATTCAAATTGTTTGGACCATCTTGATGGAATAAGCCACTTTTTGACTGAAACTGCTAATTACATGAAATGACTGCACATGAAGACATATACAAGCTTTGTTTACTTGTACAAATTGACTTTTTATTAAAAAATTGAATTCATTTAAAAAACACTTAAGTTGAAAAGAATCCAATGATTTTAGTCCTGAATGCAATGATATTATTTTAATAACTGACCAACAACTATAACAAGGAAAATTTCCTCTTATCAACCTACAATGATAAATGTACTTGAACCTATGCTTTAGTTATTATAAGTCTAGCATGATGCATGTAGCTGGATAGGGTTACAAGTATCATTAGAAATAGGGTGCTGCATTATTTGGAGTTGACATACTTAACCTCACAGTGACTGAAACCCTGTCTTCATTATTGTTCTGCCTGAATTTCCACCAATTCCAGACAATTTGGGTTAGCAAACATTCTTTTTGAAATGTACAAATATATCTGGAAGCTTAAAAAAGTAATCAGTCATTTGCATATTGCATTCCTTATATTTGGTGATAGAGAATATTTGTTTCATTTAATGAGATATCATTAGGACACTGGGCATAGCAAAGTTGGAATGATATTTTGATAAAGCAGGAAGTACACTTTTAAAAGGACTTAGAATTTTTTCAGAATGTAATGTATTGTTTTTGTATTTTTTTTTTGATAGTGAATGCCTGCCACTGAAAATGTTCAAATAAAAAGCTGATTTCTTGGAGCAGGGTTTGCAAGTCCTCTCATGATTTTATTCTAGTTTATTTCATCTAGATGTACTTGAAATTGTCTCACTTGTCAGAGATTTTACAGAACAGTTCTCTAGAACATGTAAAGAACTGGACTAGCTGACCTTGGGGTCCTTTCCAATTCACTTATGTCTTTGCCATTGCATGTGTATTATTTTGCAAAGCCAGAGCTACAAAACTGGTCAAACTTCTTAAACTTGGTGACAAAAAGTTTACATACCATAGCTCCACAATACATGACAGTATTATACTCCATGTATTTATTTCATTTCTGATCTTAAATTAGATCTTTAGATCAGATCTTCAGAAAATACTTCTTTCAGCCATCCCAACAGCAGCATTAACTTTTGCCAGCTGAACAGTTGTTTCTTTTTCAAGACTACATCTAAGAATAATTCTACAAGACAACAAAAGTTAGATGTGAATTCCTATACCAAACAGTTTAGTAATAGTACAGTATTTATTTGCTATCTAAGACATGCAATGGAGGAATCTAAGGTTTTTGTTATTGTTTTTATTGGGAGTGGGGCAGTAAAGTATTCTGATGATCAAATCAAAGCAGAGAAATACAGAAATGTGGAAAGAATACTGTGTACTGAAGACCTTCACACAAGTTTTAATTCTTCAGTTTTCTACCTTTATCACCTTGGGCAAGTCATTTAACTTTTTGGGGGGACTCAGTTGTGAAAAAGAGAGGTTGGCATAAAAGGAAAAGATCTGTAAGGTCTCTCAAAGGTCCAAATGTCTATGATTCTATGAAAGTTGGAAATATTCTATATAGTCCAATCTTACAGTTAAATGATAGTTAATGAGTTTTTATTATTGTATCATGCACAAATGATTAATCATTAGCCTGAATGACTTCTTAGATGATATTTATCATTATGCAATTTGAAGGGTTTTCTATCAAAGCATAAGAAGTGGAGTATGTTATTGTTTTATAGAATGTTAACTGCCCCATCATTTTGAAAGGCAATGTAGAATATTGCTTTATACAAGTACCTAAACTAATACTGTTCAAAAATCAAGTTCTTTTTAGTGTTGGAAGTATAACTTTCATTATCATTTTCTTGTGTTTAAGCAAATTATATTTTTCCAGAAATCTTGCATTTTATTAGATTTGCCACATATTAATAAAAACTAAAATGTTGCTAAAGTCTGCAAACATAATATGAAAATCAGAATGTCACTCCCATTAACTTGGTATGTGAGCATATGTGGATGGGAGTATTAGCTAAGAATACATTCTGCTTGTCATAACTTTTAAATGATATTATACAAGCATGAAATTTCTCATTCATATAAGGAATTACATTGGAGGATCCGGAAAAGCTATATTTCATGCAGTAACAGGATTTCTCCTGCTGTATCCTCATTCTGACTCCTTCTACACAATATGACATACACAAAAAATAATAAACTTTCAAAGGTGGACAAGACTTTTGAGGCTCATCTAGTCCAACTTATACCTCAAACAGGAAGATTCTCTGTAATTTCTATAGCAATGATCATTTACCATCTGCTTGAAGACTTTTAGAGAGATAGAACTCTGCTCCGTCTGAAGCAGCCTATCACACTTATTGGAATCTGTTGAGCTACAAAAATGTCCTTGAATTGAGGCAAATCTGTCTCAGTAAAAAGAGAGGGGGAAGGAAAGAAGCATTTATTATACTTCTACCATGTGCTATGTGCTAAGTGCCTTCAAATATTGTATCATTTGAGTAACAGACCTGAAAAAATAATATAATCCAATTTTCTCATTTCACAGATATGAAACTGAGGATCAATATTTCCAAGGTCACATAGCTGGTAAATAGCAAAAGCAAAATAAATTTAACCCTTCAAATATTTTAATATGGTGATTGCTACCCCAAGTTCCCTCTTCTCTAAAGTTCTTTCAGCTAATTCTAGAGTGATAGGATCTCCAGGTCCCTTGACATCCTATTTTTCTTCTTCATTATGTGATCATTTGCTGTTCTTCCTAAAATCTAGTGTCACGAACTAACCATAATATTGTAGACATGATCTGATCAGAGCAAAGCATAGCAAAACTGTTGCCTCTTTCTTTCTATGAAATTTAATACTTCAGAGAGCTATAATTTGATTAGCTTTTTTCTTCTACCTTAGACTATGGTCTTTTTGTGGTTTCTGTGGCCACAGCAGCAGCCACAGTTTCTGTAGCATCTTGTGGCTAACCGACTAGACTATCCCTTTAAATATAACTGAGTGGAAAAAAAAAAGTTTGTCTTTCAACAAACTCATACTTCAGAAGTTTTCAGTTTGGTATGACATGACAGTATATCTTCCACATTTGATAAAGTATTTGAATTTTATCAGAAGCTCTATACGCTGGATGATGCTTCTTCACACAGCCTAAACACACATTTCAGTATTTTCCCCGTGCTGGGTTATTCTCATAAAATCAGAAAATTATAGCTCGTTCAGTCATTTTGGGGTAATTACTCAGCAGGTTGTTCAGACAGTTGCTCAACATAATGAAAATAAATTGATAGAAAAATCTAATCATTTGTTAATTTCATTAAGAACTTTCTAACAAATAGAACATTAAAAGTGGAGTGGCCTATATGAGAGCATTTGTAGTAGTGAAGATCTACAAGGTGAGTCTAGATGACACTCTACCAGGAACCTTGTAAAAGCAATTCACACCTTCGGTAAAAGACTGGTTTATGTGACCATGAAAATCTCCTTTAACTTAAAAAAAATTCTTTTAGAAATCCAAATTTTGTCTCTTATGTCTTCAGACAGTTATAGCAAGATGCCTTGTAAATAGTGGGTACTTAATACTCATTTGATGAACTGAATAAATATGAATTGATTCTACGAGATAGCCAGTTATTTCATTTAAAATTATTAAGCCAGTAACTAATGGAGACAGTCATAGGAAGTTATCATATCTACTGTGACTATATTCACATTATCTCATATTTATATAGTACATTATAGGTATACACAGTTTTGTGGATAACCACTAAAGTTCTGTAAGTTCATAAATTGTGGTTGGACACTGAAAATGGATGAAAAATTGGAGAAAAATCATTGCATAGGAGGAAAGTAGACCTTTGAAAAAATTTTACAGCACTTTTACTTGCTTCAACATTCTCCCTAAAACAAATGCTCAAATTTAAAATATCTATCAATTTTTGTTGATTATGTATTCTGACTGGGAGTCATAAAGTTCCAACCCTCAAAGAATTAAAGTGTTGGTGACCTAATAGGCAATGGAGAAACTTATGGTGGATGTGGATAGCCTACAACATATTATCAATGAAGCTCCAAAATAAGGTAAAGAATGTGATTGATCCTAGATAAATGACTTGTAACGGCTATAATGAAAGAGGGAGTGATGGAGGAAGGGAGGGAGGGAGAAAGAGACACACACAGACAAACAGACAGACAACAAAGGACAGCCTTTGTCCTCCATTAGTATCTACAGAATGTCAAAAGATCTAGAGAAAAGTTGAAGGTCACTGGGTAAATTCCCATGAAGGATTTACTGGAAGATATGAACCTAATTCACACAAAATAATAAGGTATTGATAGCTTATGATCTCCATCACTGGGGAGAATCTCTACATTGATGAGATTGAAGAGCCATTTAAGAATCAAGGTTTACATATTTTCCTACCAAAAGGCCTGTGAGATAAACAGTATAAGCATAACTGAATATTTTTTAAATAAGAAAACTGAGGTTCAGGGAAATCAAGTGATATTCTCAAAGTCATATAGTGCTTGATCTAAAACCCAAAACACATTATCTAATTTCAGGACCAATGGCCTAACTCCACAGTTCTGTCATTTCTATGTAAGAAGCAACATTCTCTAGATTCTAATTCTCTTTCTTTAGATTGCCTTCACTTAAAGACTTTATCTATGTGATTCTAACAAAATATGAAAGCGGAACAAAAGTGAGCCAAAGGCAGTTATCAGGAATTTGTCAGTAGACATTTAGTCGCAAAGTACATTTACATAAAAGTATCTACATAAACTGATTATGTGCCTTCTTACTTTTACTACTTACTCTTTGTTAATTATCACCAAATGACCAAATTTTCACAATAAGGGGTTGAACATTATTTAGATCTTGGGGATTACACTTCAGGTAACTGAAGGGGAATGAGATGCTAGGAAGAAGTTGATTTGAGAGGAGCTAGCAGTATCTATCCTTTGCCTAACCCCAGTTTCCTACAGTGAACACTTCAGACAATTTCCTCTTTAGTGAGTCCTTTCTCTCTCTCTTCTGACTCACTCCATTTCTCCTCTCCCTCTCTTGAGCTGTTATCTTACTCACAATGGGAGAGCTCCTTCTCTGTGTTTTATCTGTTATATATTCTCATGTGTATACTTTCACTAATTCCTGCTTTGCTAAGTTGGATAAGTGTGTGTGTGTGTGTGTGTATGTGTGTGTGTGTATGTGTGTGTGTGTGTGTAGTAGAAGAGAGTCATCTCTCCTTTTCCTTCCCAAAGTCTTAAATTACATTCAACATTTTATTAAATACCTATCTATGTGAGAACTTTATTATGCATACAGATATCATAATACACACACACACACACACACACACACACACACACACACATATATATTCCTAGAGGTAATAATGACATTCTGCAACATAGAAAGATGGTGCTTGTATTTGCAATGTGAACCCTTAGGAGGTCATTATAACAGCCCAGATAAAGGGGAATTATGGTCTGAGGTGGGGGCCATGGGAGCAGCAAGAAGGGCAAAGATGTGAGAATTGTAGTAGAGGAAGAAACTGGAAGATTTAACAACTGATTAGATGTGAAATGAGGGAGAGTGAGGAGTTATGGATAAAGTCAAGGTTGTGAAATGTGGAGACTAGATGGAAGGGATATTGAGGCACCATAATAAGTGGTGAATGCATGACATGCTGACTCACTCATTAGATTGTAAGTTTCTTAAGAGTAGGGATTGTCCTTGTCCTTTGCCCCTTTTTGGATTCCCAGCACTTATGTGCCTGGCATAAGTAGGAATTTAATAAGTGTTTACTGATTAATTGCTGCCTATAACAGAAATTGGGAATTTCTATAGAAGGGTGAGGTTTCAGAGAAAAGTAATTCCTTTGAAGCAAAGGTCACCTCAACACCACAGTAAGATACTGGTGTAGAGTGTTAGTGGAAGTGGGCACCAATAAATAAATTCAACATATGATTTGTTATGATCTAAATTCAAAATTCACCAATTATGACTTTGTGTTGAATAAGGGAGGTGATAGTTATATTAGTCAATAACACATTATAATACAAAAGGTCTTTGATGTTATCTAGGGAATATTACAATTCAATATTTCATTTCCACCTTCACATAAATAATGTTTCCAGTTTCCTACTTTTGCAAGTTACGAAGCTTGCCACTATCTCAAATAAAGGAATATTTTTAAAAGTAATCAGTTCTTTGGTGTGCATATTGATATTCATACCCCATTACAAAATACAAGAACAGTCAAAAACTCTACAAAACTAAGTGAATTCTTATTCACTTAGAATCATTAAATTCCTGCAGCATAGACTAGTCTGGGTACAAATGGAGTTGAGTTCTAGATATGCAAAAATCACACACAAACCACTG
Organism: Potorous gilbertii; assembly: GCA_028658325.1. Lineage (NCBI taxonomy): Eukaryota > Metazoa > Chordata > Mammalia > Diprotodontia > Potoroidae > Potorous > Potorous gilbertii. The sequence goes on along the minus strand of CM053770.1, from coordinate 618,324,077 downwards.
CATCATTTGCACCATGAGATCCCTGCAGTGAAACCCAAGGAGTAAAATTGACAAGTGCTACCATTGCATTGCCATCAGCAGGAAAAATGAAAAGAATAAAAAACAGGTCAATTTCCTTCAATACAATCCATTTAGAATCTCATCAGCAACCCCAGCAGCCCCAAGGTGCCATGAGCCCTTTCCTCCTCTTGTCATTGCCCCAAGTAACTACAGCAATAGTTCTTTTATTCTATTTATCCTTGTGGAATATAAAAGATAAGATCTGTCCTCAAAACTATCAGAGGTTCTTTTTAAATTCCATTGTGTTGAAATAGAAGGTAATACATGAAAAGCATTCCATCACTAAAATAGCACTACTACAATGATAACCATTTTACAGGGAAATGTTATTTTAATACTAAGTTGGGGAAATTTTCTTCAGATATTCATAACTAGGACACAATACACATTTATGACACAGTGTCTGGCACTTAATGAGAAAATGAATGAACAAAAAATTAATGACTAGATTGAAAGTCAGATAAGTACCACAGACTTTTACTCTAACACGAACTAGTATATCCCTAAATTTCTTATAAAATAATTATGCGGCATGAGGAAGATTTGGTATAATCAATTTATTAATGGAAGTTTGAGAGGGATCTTTTTTAGAGAAGCTATTTATTAGAACACTTGGTCTTGCACCTTTACCTTTATCCTATAGCATTGATTCTAATGACAGTATTAATTAAAATTTCCTATTTTGATTGGAAGATTTGCTTTAATACAGATTTGAGTTAGGGTGATAATCAAGAATGGTATTAATAAATTTTACTTAATTATTTAAAATTAACAAATTTTATATTAAATAAAAATTATTTTAATGTGATTTCATTAGTATAGGGTACTGCTGGTGGGAAACTCCTTTACCAGTACAAACTAAAATCTGAGAAAATTTCCGGGGCACTGAGAATTTAAATGAACTAATGTTTCTATGTATCTATCTAACTTTATATAATTTTATCTGATTTTAAAGAATCATATGATTGATGGAATCAGTAGATGGAGGTCCAAACAGTTGATATAAAATCTAAGGACCAGGTTAATAATCAATACTCTGAAATTAATAAGTATTTTTTAAGGTATTAGTATTAGTTCTTTTAACTCATTAAAGATTGTTGTCTATACATCACTTAGGAGATAAGGTGCTTGTCATCAGAAAGTATCTCAGTAAAATGAAATTAATGTTAGATAAACTATAACCCAGAATACTCAACATATCACAGAGTAAAGCCGCAGAGAAACAAGATTTTGGTAAAAAAATTAAACCAAATTAATGAAAAGTGATTAAATCAAGTTTTTGAACCCAAAAAAGCTAAGGAAGTGACCCTGAGCAGTGGTGAGCCCACCAGTCTTTCAGGCTTATAAACTAGGTATCCTCAACTGCTACTCTCAGGCCCAATATCTAAACTGTTGTCATATCCTCTTGAGTTTCCTTTTTTTGCAACATGTTTCCCATATATCCTCCTTCCCTCTTCTGATGCTGTCATTTCCCTGGTACAAAACTTCTATCCTTTCATACCTGGAATAATGCAATAGCCTCCTGACTAGTCCTGCTGCCTCAAATCTTTCCCCAGTACACCTCATAGTTGATTCACCTATCAAATTAATCTTCCTAAAGCATGCATCTGATCATATGAAGCCTATTAAAAAATAAAACTGCATTGGCTCCTTGTCACCTCCAGGATCAAATACAAAATATTCTTTTTGGCACTCAAAGCTCTTCACAAACTGACACCCTTCTACCTTTTCATTCTTCTTACATCTCACTGCCATCTACATCCTCTGGCTTCTTTGCTGTTGCTCTAACAAAATACTCTATCTCCGGATCTAGCATCTCCGGATCTAACATCTCTGGCTGTTTCCCATGCCTGGACTACTCTCCCTCCATATCTCTTCCTCTTGTCTTCCTGCAAGTCCCAACTAAAGTTCTTTCAACTACAAGAAGTCTTTCCCGATTCCTTTTAATGCAAATACCTTCCCTCTATTGAATATCTTCAATTTATCCTGTGTATATCTTATTTGTACCGAGTTGTTTGCATGTTGTTTCCTACAATTCCTCTCATACCTGAATTAATGTGATAGCATCCTGGCTGGTACTGCCAACCATAATTTTTCCCCACTACTCTCTATCATCAACTTAGTTGACAAATTAATCTTTTTAAAGGATAATTCTGATCACATCAGCCAATTTAATAAATCCTCTGAGCTATTCATTGTCTTTCTCTGTTCTTAACATAGTGCCTAGCATAGAGCATTTAATAAACCTTTTCTTCAACTATGAAATTCTGTTATGCTTGTTTTAAATATATATATATATATAGTATAAAGTATATACATACATGCACATATATAATATTCTCTTTTAAACTTTTAAGTTTTGTTTTGTGCACTAGCATGTTTTATTGATGCTCAAAAAAGTCCTTCCTTCTTCAAGTCTCAACATTCTGATATACTTGCTTCTCTTTTCCATAAATCACATTTAGCTAGCTGAGAGAGGAAATAGACAGACAAACAGACGTGTAGAAATAGACAGACAAACAGACGTGTAGAAATAGACAGACACAAATAGAGAGACTGATTCATTTATATTCTCAGTGCCTCAGGAAATTTTCTAAGATAATAACTTATAGAGTGGATGCCGTTCTGTACTAGTAGAGGGAGATACTCACCAAATACATCCTAAACCTGTGAAATCATTTCAGTAAAAAAAAAAGTTAATAACATTCCTAATCAGTACACTAATTAAAATCTGTATTAAAAGAAATGTGTTAGTATAAAAGGAGAAAATATAACAGCATATTTATATGATTTTGATGCAGAGAAGGTGTTAGGTAGCAGTCATGCTACTCTTGCCAAAGTATAGGAAGTCTATTAACAAGCCATGGGTTAGAAATAGGAATTAGAGGCAGACATTACTATATGGAAGGGTAAGATAGGGTTGGTAGTAACTTGGAAGCAGACATAACGACACTGAACAGAACAGGTAATTGAGGAAGAGCCCAGTAAAGGTTAACAAGGATGATGGATAAGGCTTTTGTTCTGGCACTGATGTATAGCTCCTTACAAAGTACAAATATTCTCATGTGAGACTTTGTTCACATTGAAGGAATGCTAACAAATACTCTTACCTTGGGCAGGATGAACTCAATCATGACATTTTGAGGTTATTGATTAAATCAAGGCTAATGCATGCCTGAGCCATGCCCTTGAAGTTGTACTTTAGAAGGAGAGTAAAGGAATGGAGAATGAAGAGACTTGCATAGATTAAGGAATAGAGAAAAAAAGTGAAAGGCAGAGAAAGGATGAAAATATAAAAAGACTATATTCCAAGAGTGGTGGTGTTCAATTGTTTCAATCATGTCCAACTCATTTGGGATTTTCTCACAAAAGATGATGTATAATTGTCATCTCCTCCAACTCATTTACAGATGAGGACAATAAGGCAAATAGAGTTAAGGGACTTTCCCAGGATCATGCAAGTAGTAAGTATCTGAGGCCAAATTTGAACTCAGGTCTTCCTGATTCCAGCTCACATATTCTGTCCATTGTGCTATCTAGTTGCCCCATTCCCTAGGGAGAAAGGGCATTTTCCAGAATATCCTCAAAACTGCTCTTCCTGGTTCTAGATGACCCTTTTTAAAGTTTGGGCATCAGCTTCTGACCATATATGACTAATCATTGATCAGGGCTTGCACTATGATATAATGAAGAACTTCCTCCCTAATTGTCTACTAAGGAGAAACAGATGATAATTTAAAGGATGTTTAAAGGAATTGGCTTGTTCCTCCTCTCTCTTTCAGTTTGCTTTTGAAATGTGTAATTATTGATTCTACCAGTTTTCAGAGAATCCAGTGAGGGAAGACATGTGCACTAGCTCCCAACCAGCCTCTATACTGCTTTAAGAACATCTGCTGGCTATGTAAACTTTTGCCTCTGGCAGCCTTTTCCCCCTTTACTCTTTGCTCCTTATTGATCTTAGGCAAACAAATACACTGGGATATACATATGCAGGATTGGAGGTGACCTTGTGACTCTGAAAGGTATGGGAAACATTGAGAGTGGTAGTATTCTCCCTCCCCCACAACTGGTGATGGCTATTCACACAGAAAAGACTGGTCACTGATAAGAATGTTTTTCCTATTCTTGGCCTATTTTACTAGCAGACATGTACAGGAATGTTTACCTAGTACAACGCTGAAATGAAATATAATATGGCTAATCAAATCAGTGTTGCATACTATTCCATGTTTTCATGAGTTTTCAGTGTATTAGCTTTCTAGCATATTATCACAGTAGTCATGTTACCAAACATTGTTTTGTATCTTCCTTCATCAAATATATAAAATCTCCCTAAGATAGATGAGATTGTGGCATTCACAAAAGTGAATTGGCTTTGGGATGAGCATTCTGTTTTGCATTTATTTTATTTATTTACTGTAAAATAAAGTTTGTAGTTGCAGGTTCCCTAAATTTCCTTCAGATACCTTTAAAAAGAGAATCTGAACAAACTTTAGAGTGGCAAAATCCACTAGGTGAGTATGGTGGATTTCCAACCCAGGACAGCCCAGAAGATTGACAGGAAGAATCTGTTACACAGGGCTGGGGGAGTGCAGAGTTCACAATTCCACCAGCCCAGACCCCACCATAGTGGAGCAGTGCAGGAACCCCTCAGAGCAGAATGAAGCAGAATCAGCAGTGCAGATCCTCAATCATATTAGCACAGGATGGGATTCCAGCGGTAACGGCAGTCACTTCTGAGACTATCAGCTCACAGATTAAATGCTTAAAAGTCACCTACTTGAACTTCCAAGAGCCAAGAGTAAATGGTAAGTTCTCTCACCTTCTCCTTGTTGACTTGAAAAACCCAGATAATACTGCCCCAGGAAAAATCCTGGAATAGTGGGATCAGCCAAAGAGGTAAACAGTCTCTTGGCTCTAGAGGCCAGGAAAGTCATCAAGAAAAGTCCCTCTTGCTGTGGCTGAAGGAGACCAGTACAGGACCAGAGTGGTCCCAGACAGTCCCACCTCAATGAACCAGAAGGAGATCCTGAGCCCCAGGGGGGTGGAGCCTGTAAGCACCAACACCAGGATGACAGGTATGCCTCAGTATAGCCAGGAGAGTCTGGCAGACACTAGCACAGATGGTGGTTCACCAGCTGCTGAGCCTGCCTGTGCTCTAGCTCAGGGGAAGAGGAGACCTGCAGTCATACCAGATCTCCCCCACACCTTACACAGCTTCAGGGCAACCTAGGGAAACTGAGAAAGACTTCAACTAGCCTTGACTCTGGCACACACTGGCCAGCTCAGCATCAGGTAAGCTGCAGCACTCTAGCTTCTTGCTGGAAGAACCAAAGGATAAGACACACAAAGCCTCAAGTTCCTAGCACAGAAAATGTAGGACAAAGCCCCCTGTGCCCTAGAAGCAGAGGTCCACTTTAAAAGCCAGGAAAAAGTCAATCATCATAAGCAAGAAGTAAACTAGAAAAGCAAAGAATATAAAATTTTACTATGGGAGAAAAGACCAAAATATGAATACAGCATTAAGACTGTACTCACATCTGAAATATCAGAAGGGAATATGAGCTGGTCTCAAAACCAAAGAGCATTCTTGGAAGAGTTCAAGAAAGATTTTAAAAATCAACTTAGAGATATATAAAAGAAAAATTGGCCAGTGATTTTAAAAATATGAAGAACAAAAAAAGAATTCACTGAAGAGAACAACTCCTTAAAAGGGAAATTGGGAAAGTAAAAAAGGAAGCACAAAATCTAACTGGGAAAATTGGACAAATGGAAAAGGAAATACAGAACATAACTGGAGAAAATAACTTATTAAAAGGAACAATTGGACAAATGAAAAAGGAGGTGCAAAAGTTAACTGAAGAAAATGACATTAAAAATTAGAATTGGGTAAGTAGAAGCTATTGACTCTATGAGACATCAAGAAATAAGTCAAACAAAATCTAAATCTAATTAATGAAAAAATAGAAGAACATATAAAATACCTCATTGGGGAAAAAAAAAAACCTACCTGGAAAATAGATCCAGGAGAGAAAAATCTAAGAATTATTGGTCTACCAGAAAGTCATGATGAAAACAAAAGCCTGGACAATATCTTCCAAGAAATCATCAAGGAAAACTACCCTGAAGTCCTAGACAAAGGGCAAAAGAGTCCTCAAAAGAATCTACGGATCACCTCCTGAAAGAAATCCCAAATTGAAAAATTCCTAGGAATATTGTTGCCAAATTATAGAACTATCAAGTTAAGGGGAAAATACAAGCAACCAGAAAGAAACAATTCAAATATCAAGGAACTACACAGTCAGGATCACACAGGGCCCTGCAACTTCAACATTAAATGATAGTTGGAATTAGAATATGTTATTCTGTAATGCAGAGGAACTTTCACTACAACCAAGGATCAATTACCCAGCAAAGCTGAGCATAATATTTCAGGCAAGGAGATAGGCATTCAATGAAATAAAGAATTTCCTGATGAAAACCACAGAGATCGATAGAAATTTTTATCTTCAAATACAAGACTAAAGAGATTCATAAAAAGAAAAATTTTCTTTTTATGTCCAACATTTGTCAATATGGACAAACTGTTTACATTCTTATAAGGGAGGATGATACTTGTTAACCTTGAGAATTGTGTATTTATTATGTCATTTTAAAGGGATATACAAAGAAAGAGGAAGTGAGTATAAATTAACTGATGTGATGATAAAAAATTTGTTTAAGATATGTGAAGTGATTGAAAAGAGAAGAGAAAAGGAGGCAGAAAAAGGTAAATTGCATCACAGGAAAAGGCACAAAAACATATTACAGTAGAAGGAAAGAAGGGAGTGAGATGAGCATTGAAATTTACCCTCATCTGATTTGAATCAAGGAGGGAACAATATATTCAGTTAAGTATAGAAATCTAACTAACGCTTTAGACAGGAGGGGAAAGGGGAAAGAAAAGGGAGGGGAGGTTAAAAGGGAGTGAAGAAGTAGTAAGGGAAAATGGGAATAAAAAGGAAGAAAGCTGATAAAAAGGTAGGGAAGACTCAGGGAGGTGGTAGTCAAAAATTAAAAATCTAATGTGGAGGGGAAGAGAAAAATGAAAGCATAAACTGGGGGAAATAGGATGGAAAGATACAGTTACTAATCATAACTGTGAATGTAAATGGGATGAACTATCCCATAAAACAGAGGCAGATAGCAGAATGGATTAAAAACCATATTCTAAGAATATGTTGTTTTACAAGAAAAATATTTGAAACAAAGGGATAGACGCAAAGAAGAGGTAAAAGGTTGGAGCAGAATATATTATGCTTCAGCTAATGTAAAAAAAAAACAGGGGCAGCAATCTAAATCTCATAAAAAGCAAAAGCAGAAACAAATCTAATCAAAAGAGATAAGGAAGGAAACTGTATCCTGCTAGAAGGTACCATAGATGATGAAGAGTATCATTGCTAAACATATATTCACCAAGTGGTATAGTATCCAAATTCTTAGAGGAGAAGGTAAGGGAGTTATGGGAAGAAATAAATTGCAAAACTGTACTAGTGGGAGACCTCAAATTCCTCCTCTCTGAACTCCATAAATCTAACCTCAAAATAAACAAGAAAGAAATTAATGAGTTGAATAGAACTCTGGATAAAGTAGGTATGATAGATCTCTGGAAAAAAATTGAATGAGGATAGGTTGCAATATACCTTTTCCTCAGCAGTTCATGACTCATACATAAACTGGCCATGCACTAAAGCAGAAAAACCTCACAATCCAGTGTAGAAAGGCAGAGATATTCAATGCACCATTTTCAGATTATAATGCAATAAAAATTAAAGGGCCATGGAAACATAGAGAAAAAAATAATTGGAAATTAAATGATCTAATCCTAAAGAATTAGGGTATCAAGCGATAATGTATTTGTCTGATTTATGGAGAATGGAGAAATTTATGACCAAACAGGAGATAGAGAACACTGTGAAGTGCAAAATGGATAATTTTGATTACATTAAATTGAAAAGTTTTGCACAAATAAACTCAATGCAAGCAACATTAGGAAGGAGACAAAAACCTGGAAAGAATTTTTACAACTAGAGTCTGTGATGATGGTCTCATTTCTAAAATACATAGAGAACTGAGTCAGATTTACAAGAATACAATTCATTCCCCGATTGATAAATGGTCAAAGGATATGAACAGGCAGTTTTCAGAGGAAGAAGTTAAAGCTTTCTATGGTCATACGAAAAAAATGTGCTAAATTTTAGCCTCTGGTTGTAGAATATCAGGGCAGTTTTCCTTGATAATTTCTGGAAAGATTATATTGAGGTTCTTTTTTTGATCATGGCTTTCAGGTAGTTCAATCATTTCTAAATTGTCTGTCCAAGATATATTTTCCAGGTCACTTGTTTTTCCAAAGAGATATTTTCACACTGTCTGCTACTTTTTTCATTCTTTTGTTTTTGTTTTATAATTTCTTGATTTTTCATAAAGTCATTAGCTTCCATCTGATCCATTCTAATCTTTAAGGAATTATTTTCTTCAGTGAGGTTTTTGGACCTCCTTTTCTATCTGGTCAATTCTGCTTTTAAAGGCATTCTTGTCTTCATTGCCTTTTTGGATCTCTTTTGCCATTTAGTGTACTTTTTAAGGTGTTATTTTCTTCAGCAATTTTTGATTCCCTTTTAGCAAGCAGTTGACTTGCTTTCCATGATTTTCTTGCATCACTCTCTTTTCTGTTCCCAATTTTTCATCTACTTCTCTTACTTGATTTTTAAAATCTTTTTCAGCTCTTCAGTGACCTAAGACCACTTCGTATTTCCCTTGAAGGCTTTGGATGTAGGAGCTTTGCCTTTTTTTTGTCTTCTTCCGTTTGTATATTGTGATCTTCCTTGTCACCAAAGTAAGATTCTATAGTTTGATTCTTTTTCCAATTTTTGCTCATTTTGTCAGCCATTTACTTGACTTTTGAGCTCTTTGTCAAGATAGTTCTCTGCCTCCATTGTGGGTAGGGGGGTTCATCATCAGCCTCTTGATTACCCCACAATATGTGAGGTTAGAGCTCCAGAAACAGACACTGCCTATGCCCCTCCTGTGCCTGCCCCAGGCTCCTCCACTCCCTCCCCTGCCCTGGGACTTGGGCCAGATCACTCTACTCTCCAACACGTCCAACTGTTTTTTTCAACTGACCTTCCTATTTGTCCTCGGTGTTTTGGGATTGTGAAGTCTGAAAACTGCCACAGGTGCCAGTGATTCAGTACCCCCCAAGGTCTGCTCATGTTTCATCCATGCCCCATGCTGGATCATGCTCTGTACCCATCACAGCACAACAGATGCCTGTTCCAAGCTATCTTAGGCTGGAGATTTTCTTCACTTTGTCCTTCTGTGGGTTCTGCAGCTCCAGAATTTGTTTAGAGGCATTTTTACAGTTATTTGACTGGGTTTAGGGGCAGAGTTTTATCAAGTCTCTGCTTCTAGGCCCAGGCTCAAATCTTGAATGTGTTGTATACTTCCTGTGTGATTTTGTACAAGTCTGGTTTCATCTCTGGACCACAGTGTTTACATTTATTAAGAGAAATTTTAAACAAGGGGATCTCTAAAGTCCATTTTCCCTCTAATTCCTGTAATCTTGTCAATCCTCACCATGCTGGACATCACAATGAAAATTAAAGAACCCCTAATTGGACCTAGGTAAATACCCAAGTATTACTTTCAGAATAGGAAAAAGGAAAGAGTTATGATACAAAAATGGCAACGGAAGGCATTATTCTTCATGTGCTAAATGATCAGAGTTATAACTGACAGAATTAGAATCACATTTTAGAATAATTCCTTATTGGTGTGTGTGTGTGTGTGAAAGGAATGACAGGTTGAGGAAGAATTGACCTAGAGAGAATGACATAACAAAGATTCAAGCTGCAATGATCATTTCCATTCATATTATGCTGTAATTCTTTCCTATTTGTTAGTAAAGAATATCTTTCCCATTCAAAAACTTTCTAATAGACTACAGCCCCATCACAATAAAGTACATGTCCTACCTGATTCCTCAAAATCATTGTTGTAGGCATTCCAGGTCTCACTTATTCGAAGAAGATTTTCTTCCATCGCTTGGATATCCATATAAGGACAGTTGCATTCTGGGAATTTGAGGCCACAATGACACCAGCAATCATTGTCTTTACAAATAAACTCTCCCTCTGAATTACAGGCAATATAACTCAGAGCTGCCTGCACAAAACGCTCCTGTAGGTAGTCTGGAAGGATGACTTGAAGCCCTTTATCAAAAAAAGCAAAGGAAAAAAATAATAATTTTTGAAATTTTTAAATTATTCCAATAAATTGTATTTAAAATAATTATTAAGAACTTTTTATGTGGTAGTCAGTGGGAATACAAACAAATGTTTCTTGCTTTCAAGGTGCTTGTATTCTATCAAAGGAGTACAATTTGTACTCAGTGCATTAAGTTGAGAAGAAATCACTAAGAAATGGGGAGAACAGGAAAGACTTCCTGTAGAAGTGGATACTTGAGGTCATCCTTGAAGGAAACTAGGCATAGAAAGGGAGCCTGAGGACTTAGTTCATTCCAGGCATGGGGGACAGCATATGCCAAATCTCAAAGGTGAGAAATGGAATGTTAGCTACGGGGAGTAGTTCATAAGAACAGTCTAGTTAGAACGCAATCTTCAGTATTAATGAGAAATAAATTTAGAAAGGTTGGTAGTTTTGGATTTTAGAAAGTCTTTAATGTCAAACTGAGGAGTGTTCACTTTATTCTAGTGATAATCAGGAGTATCTGAAAGCCTTTGATAAGATTATTAATTTGATAATAAACAGTTACCATATCTAAGAGTAATGGAGTGACTATGGAATTATTACTTCATCAAATAAACTAATTTAGGGATTTTATAAAACTTGTCATAGGATTTATTACAAGGATAGAACAAGTCAACTCTCAAACAAAAAGCATTTATTACTATGTGTTAAACACTGTGCTAAGCATCGAGGATAAAATAAAAATAATCCCTATCCTCAAGGAACTTAATTTTAATGTTGATTAAATTATAATGGGAATGATTAGATATGAATGTATGCTTTTGCACATATGTGTAAAGATGTAAACCTACATATAGGTATGTGTATAGGTAGATCATACAAGATAAATACAGACCAGACAGAGGATAACTTTGTGGCAGAGGAAGAGGGTGATAAAGAAGGGAAGGATCTTTGGAAGTGGCACATTTGAATGAAATCTTAAAGGAAGCTATTCATTCTAAGAAACAGATTTGGAAGGGATAACATTCCAAGCATGGCAACAACAATGACAAAGGAATGGAAGTTGGTGTGTTTTATGCTAGGTCAGTATGACTGGAATGTAGAGGGCAAAGAGAACAGTAGGGCATAAAAAAAGAAAAAATTGGAAAGGTATGAAGGATTGGAGTTGTAAAGGATTTTAGATGGCAAAGGATTTCATATTTGTTCATATTGGTAAAAGGGTTAACAGGAGTTTCAGTCCAGGGGTGATATGGTCAGACCTACAAGTTAGGAAAATCCCTTTAACAGCTGTGTGGATAATGGATTGGAATGAGGAGAGACTTGGAGCAAGGAGACCAACTAGGCTGTTTGTAATAGTTCAGACACGAAGTGATGAGGGTCTGAACAAAAGTGTTGGCTATATGAGTGGAAAGAAGGGGATATATGCAAACAACATCATAGAACAGAACAAAATTTTGGCAACTGATGGGATATGTAAGGTAAATAGAAATCAGGAATTGAAAATAGTAACAAAAGTTGTGATCCTGGTTGACTGATATTATGATGGTATCCTCAACAGTAATAAGGAAGTTCAAAAAAAAGATGTTTGGGAGGAATGTTAAGATCTGTTTAGGACCAAGGAAAGTATTTTATAAAGTTATGTTTGGTGTTAAATTTATGATTAATCTCAAATCTAACATTTTCATCTTATAAAAAGCATCTTTATATGTAAACATCCTTAATATATATGATAAGAAAATGAAATTAGCATTCTAAGAAACATCACTTCTAATTTCTATTTGCTAGAACTATGACTACGTAACTGAAAATCCTACAGGCCAACTTTATTGATCATTAAAACTGGCCATAGGGAATCATATAGACTGATTTAGCCATGTTACAGTTCATTTTCTTGCCATGTATAGAAACAACTTCAGTCATTTTCCTTGTGAGTTCCTTAGACGAAAAGTTTAATAAAGTGAATTTCTTTTAGGTAGACTGTCAAAAAAATGACAAAAGGGCTGTAAAGCTTCTATTGTTAGGAAAAATTCAATAAATGTTAAGCTTTCTTAGAGCTGTGCTATCAGAAAGCAACAGGGGAAGACTGCAATTTGGCTATTCTCATTTTGTGTCGATATTTGAAACTATAACACAGAGATCCAAATACACAACATGATAACTAGAAGGAAAACAGGAAACAAAAATAGGAGAAAATGGGTCCAATTACCTATGGCATTTCACTACTAAAATATATCATTTGCTAAGTTCTTTAGTCACAAAGAAATAACTACTATGCTTAAATTGAGGGTACTATCTGTGCTGTTGATTGAAAAAAACTAAATATAATGCTTTATGGGAAAAAAATCTTTATACGTTTCATGAGAAGTATAATCTTGAGAACTGATCTCAAATAACAGTGGCTATTTGATATTTTATCATTACTAAAAACATTCAGATTTTATTAACAGAATGCTTTTCATATGCACATTATATAAATATGACATTTGTTTATTTTCTATCAGGATTATATACTATGTGAGTGAAAAGCTGGTGTTCTCAAATCTTTCCCTCTCTGTTTCTTTTTATCTTGCTCTCTTCTCTCTTTCTTTCCACTTTTTATCTCTTGGACTCCTTCTCCGTAACTCTCTCGAAACTCTCTAACACCAATGAATAGCTGACTGAATATTTGATTAATGCATTTCAACCACTGCAGTCACATAAGCAGAGATTAAGGTTTGAATATTGATTACCTTTTAACATGCTTTATCATTTTCTAAAAAAATATGTTCTTTGAAAGATATAATAAAAGTGGTAAGTTCATACATGGTTTAGTCAGTGTGTTGTTATATAAATTATATAAATATATATAATTTTATATAATGTATGTAATAATGTAATTCACATCATGTAATATAATATCCATTACATAAACATAAAATTACAGTTGTATATACTATATACATATATATAAAATTATACTACATAATATATTATATACATATATATAAAATTATAATTGTATATACTATATAGACATATATAAAAATTCACAGGAAATATTTTTAAAAAATTATGTCAAAAATGATAATGACAAAATGGATAGCAAAAGTATAATTCTAATGTTCACTTCTTCAAATGTTAAAATGGTTTTTCAAATATCTACTTGGTTATTTTTATTTATTTGAATATTTCAAATTTGTGATTTAGGTATCATTTAAATAGACTGATATGTTACCAAATTCCTTGAGTTTGAAAATGAGCTTAAAAATTTTAATAGACCATCCTGAATTGTTATTCTAGGAATGTTTGCAAAAATGTAAATAAACAATCAATTTAGCCCCATACAGTTGAAATAATGGACCAAAAAAAGGAAATCTTTTCTTCTGTCTCTCCTTTTTCCTCAGCCTCTCCCTCAAGATAACCCCCCAGTCGAGGCATCCAATATAGTCAGATACTTTATGGTACTAATGGTCCAATGTTTAAATACTGTATAGCTATGAAGGGCTATGATCCAGTCTTTGATTACATATAAGTAAAAATACATATCCAGGCAAACACATGTTAACTTTTTTGACTAGCATCAGTTGGCTAAGACAACTTATTCAATTATCTCACCTTATATAATAAAAAGGGTATAACCTGGAAATATCTCGAGTCACTGCCATTGACATAATAAAAACGAAAGAGATAATCTAAACTTACATTATCAATTGTAGAATCACTTTACAGAAGGTAAATGTGCCATGAGTAATGGTATCAAATTTACAATATGAACAAATTATGTTGCTGTAATATGCATGTACATGTTTAAAACTATGAAAGTAGAAAAGTTTCATAAGACACCATAAATGGTGAAGATAATGGTTTTTACACTTAAAATGCTGACAGGATAACTCATTTCACCTTGCTAGAGGGTGTGTATGTGTATATATGTGTGTGCATGCACGTACACACGTGCATGTAAGTATGTGTTTTACCTATTATGAAAGTGAATATTTGACATTTTCTTAAAGTCCTCAAGAATTTATCAGAAAAAATTTGGAAATTGACCTTTTAACAGAGTTTTAAAAGTCCAATATGTTACACATTACTTTAAAAAAGAAATATCACTTAATAAATGCCATCCTGTTTCATAAAAATTAATTAAAGTGCACCTACATACCTTGTAACTGAATCTTATTCTCAGGACTTTGAACCAGAACAGAACTGACTGAATCTAGGTTGTCATAGTTACTGCAGCCAAGAGGACCAGTTCGTGTTTCTGTTACCTGATGAACAAAATATTAACTTATTATATAAATCTGAAATTTAAAATGTTCATTTCAATTCAGTTTAGCTATCACATACAAATATTTGATATTTGACTGTAAATGTTACTGAAAAGCCTAGGAGCTGGGAGGGCATCAGGGATACAAACTTCCACCCATGGAAGAGAAAAATGACTTCTTTTGCTTCCAATTCTATTTTCTTCCTCATGGCCCCACAGAAATCTTTTGAGAATATATTGAAAGCATCTCTATGATCAGAAATACCATTCACATATTGTGATTAGATATAACCCTTGCCATAAAAAAAATCTACAAGGAAGAGCAACTGAAACACAAAGTTCCAAATGTGATCATTTTATTAGCTCTGCTAGCAGTTGCCAATAAACTGAGATTCTCAAACCCTCAGTCACCAAGGCTACTTTACCACAGACAGGGCAGGCTTTTATGTAGTTGGTTGCATAAGGCTAAACTAGGATTATGATTGGTCTATAGTAGAGGTGGGGTAAATATGTAGGGTGCACTTACATTGGGCGCAATCATGTTGAATTGCAAAAGAGGGTTTCCAAAGTCCAAAGCAATGGGGAAAACAGAGTCATCATCATCTGGAAAGTCTTATTTTGGGTAATTCCCTACATCAGAGTGGGCCCATTCTATGCTTGTATAAACAAGTAGAACATCTTATGAACATAGACTTATTTTCCCTCCTCCATTCCAGGTTAAGATAATTAGGTCCAGGTTGTAGCCCAGAAAAATGAGCAAGTTAAACTCTTATAAAGAAATCAACTTTCCTTATATTCTTTAATGCTAAGAAGTCAAATTGTGTTTTAAATCAAACTAATTCCTAAGGACTGATTCAAATTATTAGGTGCAATTCTCAATCAATAATTAATGAATGACACAGAATAGAGTGGTATATCGATTTTCAGTTTCACAACCTGATATAAGGACATGCTTCATAACATATAAAGTAAAGCTTATATTCTTACATGAGAAAGACTTTCCCTAAAGCAACAGTTGTTGTTAGTTCTCAAACACGAAATCATTAATATGAACAAAAATGGTAACCTGGAAAGTATTTATCAGTGGCATTTCAATTCAAAACCCATTCTAAGTTAATATCTACATTTTAAGGACATCTACAATATCCTTTCTTTCCCCTTTGTAAACCAACCAGTTGTATAACATTCCATCATTACCAACCTATCTCCAAACCAGTTTCTACTCCCAACATTCTCATCTTTGGAAAGTCTTACATCCTCTAACATTGGCTGTGACTTATTCTTCTTTTTTACTTCTTACCCTCTATCAATCGCTAAGCCTTTTAGATTGTTCTTCTGTAATACTATTCATATCCTAACTCTTCTAATCCATTCACACAGTTGCCACTTTAGTCTTAGCTCTCATCACCTCTGACCTGAAAGACTGCAACTTCTGTTTTGGCTGACTTCACTGACTTCAGCCTCCTTGCTATCTCTCACTTTTCCCTATGTGTCAGGCTGAACATAAAGTTACTTTTCTAACCTCCTTTAAAATGACTGATCCCCAAAACATACTATTTTCTCTTTTGTTGTTTTTTTCTTTCACTTGGTTTTTTCCCTTTTGTTCTAATTCTTCTTTCTCAACATGATTAATATGAAAATATTTTTAATATGACCATAGATTTGCAGTTTATATCAAAGCGTATGCTGTCTTGGGGAGGTAGATATGGGGAGGAGGAAATTTAGAACTCATAGTCTTATAAAAGTGATCACTGAAAATGAATAATTTTTTTAATTAAAAAAAATCTTTGAGCCTTCCAATGTACCTGGATAAAGTTCATTTGCATAACTTATAGTTGGTGAACAGGTACACCAACACTCTATGAGAGTCTAAGTTCCTTGAAAGTAAAGAATTGGCCATTCTACCCAGATTTCTATTTCCAATTCCAAACCAGTCAGTCAATAAATATTGAATACCTGCTATGTTCTAGGGATACAAAGAAATGTGAAGGAAATTCTCTGCTTTTAACAAGCTCACAATTTAATGAAGGAGATAGTTTATTGAGGTAAACAATAATAAACAAATGACCTATCACAGGATAAATGTGAAGAAACAATGGCACTAGAACTAAGAGGGATTGGAAAGGGCTTCCTATAGAAGGTGGGATTTTTAATTGGGACTTGAAAGAAGCCAGGAGGCAGACAAAAGAAGGAAAACACTCCAGGCAGAGGGGATAGCCAGTAAAAACTCACATAGTTGGGAAATAGAGAATCTTGTGAAGGAACAGCAAGGAGGCCAGTGTCACTGGGGCACAATGCATGAGGCTACTGTAAGGTGTAAAAAGATTAGAAAAGTGGGAAGGGAGCAGGTTCTAACAGTTCATTTTAATGAGAAATAACACATAAAATGTTAAAAATTATTTTTTTTCTGGCCTTTGGATTAAAATTGTTCTCAAATTCCCCTTTTTAAAATTTAGATTCTATACTTAAACTTCAAAACTTACCCTCTCCATCAATTATTAGTTTTTAAAGAAGCCCACTTAATAGTCTGGCTTTAAGTCAAGACAAAATGACCTCTATACAGTATTATTTAGGATCTCTAGTATTTTGGTGCATCTGTGATCTTACGATATATCTATATCCCTCATCCTTTGCAATTCTATTGCATGCCCTCTATTTGCTGTCTTTCTTCCAATTTCATCTTCAGATTTTCAAATGAACTGACTTAGGTTGGATATTAAACCAAACTCCTCTGCCATTTCACCGTCGCTTTTTTTTCATTGTTGGAGGTGATTCTACACGTAATCTGCTACGCTTGGCAATATTATCAAAATGAGCTTGTCCTCCAAACCACAGCTACCCTTATCTTTTTTGCTTGATAGCAAGATCAAGTATTTGTGAGGGATGCTCTTGACCTTTCTGTTGTGATGACTATTTTATGTCAGTTGCATTTCTCAAAGAAATGATGACAAGCAGACTCAGTAAACATTTATGCAGTTCACATCTTTTCAGGGACAGTAGCCTATTTACATCAGCAAAGTTGAAGTTACTGTAATCACACACAGTATTTTATTAAATTTCCTCACAGGGATGGCAGGCCAGGCTAGAATAAACTGCAAGGTACCCTGAAGGTGAGTTGGGAGTCTGCATGTACCAGATGGATTAAACTAACAACACTACCTTGCCCACTGCCTTCCCTCAGATCATAATGGAAACAGCCAAGGACTCTGAGTCCAAGGACTTAGGAAATAGTAATGTCCTCCAAACCACCAGACCTACTTCTATCACCCAGAACATACAGCTATTATGGAGGAGAGAAATCACTGTGGAGAAAGGGCCCACCATTCTCATCACTACCAGCAACAACGGCTGACCTACTGCCACCAACAGACAGATGGGCAAAGGAGACCTAAAAATGGCAGAACTTCTGATTATCAGTTCTACTTTCAAGCCAGCTCTCATTGCCAATGTCTGAGGAAGCAATTCCTGTGGAGAGGGGCCCTGTCACTCCTACCAGCTGTCAACCAGCTGTCACATATAGGAGAGAAAAACATGCCTAACTGAAGAAGCATAGCTCCCCAAGGGAAAGGTGGGGGCAGAATATGCCAGGAAAGTCAAACTACCCCCACATCTACCACTTCAACCACTTCAATCACCATCTTCCCCAAAAACCTGATGGAAATAGGCCAGGATGATGAGCCCAAGTTTTTTTTTTAATAGTAACGTTTTCAGTCTAGTGGACACAATCTTCATCTTTGGAAATAACTTTTGTGGAGATACAGATTTTGAAGGCTCTTTTATTAAAGACCTAGAAAAGAAAGTAATGCCATTAATGTTTTTGACACAGTCAAATGGTTCACTATCAGAAACTGATATGATTGTATCAGCTGAAATGACATTAAAGAAGAGGTATTACCATCTTCTTTGACACTTTTAAGAACCATAAGATCTTTCTAACTGGATTACAGCTGAAGCATTCCATATGTTATCTGCCCCATTCACATATGAACTCCTTGAGAGCAGGGACTATCTTCTTTGCTTATTTGTACTCAGGATTATGCTTTGTATATAGTAAATGTTTAACAAATGCTTTATTCAAAAAATTCCATCATTCAGTAAATATTTTAAGCACCTACTACATTCTAAAAATTGTTCAAAGCATAGGGATACAACAAAAGTCATAAGACAAGACAGTTCAGGACTCCAGAAGGTCACAATTGAATGAATAGGGTAGAAGACATGCAAACAAATAGTTACAAATTATTTACAGGAAAAAAGTCTATAGAGGGAAAGCATTAGAGATTAGAAGAGGTTCTCTATAGAAGTTGAGACTTAAGCTGGGACTTGAAGGAAGCTAGGGAAACTGGGGACAGAAATGAGGAGAGAAAGCATTGCAGGCAAAGGGGACAAGCCCATGAAAATGTCTACAGTCAAAAGATAAGAGTTTATTATGTAAAGAATAGCAAGGAAATTAATGTCACAGGATTGAAAAGTACAGGAGGTAAGATGAAATTGGCAAATCTTAGCAGCAGATTGGATATGGGGGGATAAGAGATGGCGAGGAGTCAAGGATGATATCTTTGTGGTTAGTTTGGGGGACTGGTAGTGTAGTGATGCCTTTGAAAGTGACAGGGAAGTTTGGAAGATAAGAGGGTTTCAAGTTCATTAATTCATTTTTCCTTTCTTCTTAACTGGCATTTATCTTGACCTTTGTTCTAAATAGTTCAAAGTCTCACTTAATATGAAGAATAGCCACAAAAAGATTCTAATACCATTAATTCATTTTCCCATCCTTTTAGATATATATTAAATTCAAATTTTAAGGCCTTTAGTGCTGACCAAATTTTAAAAAATATATAATTTTAAAAAATAAATTATATGTGCATACATATACATACATACATACATTCATATATGTGTTTATGCTATTTGAGGCTTCTGAGACTCTCATTATTCATCTTTTAAATGAGAACCATCTTTTCCAATATTTTTCAACTTTTTTATCATAATTTTCATATTGAAATCAGTGAACATCAAGCTATAGATTGACTTTGTTTACAAGACTTTGTCAGGTATTTCAAAGAATTTCTCTGGTTCTTTATCCTTTGCCACAGATGCTGTCACGTAAGTTGAAATTATCTCCATGGTGTTCTTTTTGTTTATGATAAGTTTGAGCAATTCAAGACAAACTATCCATTTAAATAGTATTTCTTCTTGTCTATGGGTACATGTTGAAATCAATTTAGGCAATATATCTATGTGTTATCTCCAGGAGAATCTGCAAAACACCTTTACACTTGATAATACTGTCCTTAAATATTCTGTTTTAATTTGTAGAAAGAATGTCAATGTTGATATCATTCATTTCTTCCCTAGAATAGAAATTAATTAGTTATTGGAAAGAGATGTCATATTTAGATTATTAAGAGTTTAATTAAAAGCTAATTTAATATTTGTAGATTGCCTAAAAACTGTAATTTTTTTTTTAGTGTTCTCTTCCTTTATTTAAACTATTTTGTTAATGTTACTATAAAAGAAGAAAGGAATCACATAAAGATCAGTGATCAATTTTCTCTTGTGCATCACAGGTTTCTTTGCCCAAACAATTTATCAATTCATGACCAATTAATTATAATAGCTGAAATCACAGAAGTCCTTAAGTTTTATACCTTTTACACACATAAAGTAATGGCCCTTCCGTTTTATTTATTAAAACAAACCCCTCTATATGTACAAGTGATCTCAACAGATTGTCCCTTCCATCATTCTACCCTCTCACTTATCTTTAACTCTTCCCTTCCTACTGGCTACTTTGCCACTGCTAAAAAACTTGCCCAAAATTAGGCTGTTTTCAATAAACATTTTGCTTTAGCCATCTGTAGCAGCAAGCACTCTAGCATACAGAAGCTGCTGCACAGCATCTTAGGTCTGTTTCTAAAAGGAAAGCAGCTTTTGAGGGGTCAACAATCTTCTTTAATTACATTCACTAACAGAAAAAATACAAGCAGAGAAATAAAGAACAACAGACAGGGCTTCTGTCTGACCACATGTAATATATACATCACAGATCAACAGACGGATCCAATTGTCTGGCCATTACATACATACATTATTTGTCAGAGAGAGAAGCAGCAAAGTCTGGGTTTTCAAAGCCTGGGGAGTGGGGGGGGTGCTCCTTTATGGCTATCCAGAGTCTCAACCAGCACATGAACCTTCTTCCAAGCAAAGCAAAACCTCACCCCAGAGTACATATACACATTTTTCAGAGCCAGAGGGCATTATGACCCTCCTGACCCAGTGCCTCATTAATTAACAAAAGGTATGTGCCTTCCTACAAAACAAACCTCCCCTAATCAAGCTCCCAGAAATGGGTTCCACATAAGATGTATTAATGGATGAGGAATATCTTTCATTAACTGGCATCTCATTAATATTACACCATCAATCTCCACTAAGTATCACCCTATACCTCTCCCTATTTTCTTGGCATAACTCATTAAAATGGCCTTCTACAATTGGTGTCTCTACTTCCTTTATTTCACCCTCTTCTTAATGCTGCTGTCTCTCATTTGACCTCATCATTCAACTGAAACAGTTCACTATAAAGTTAGCATCGATCTCTGAATTACCAAATCTAATGATATTTTCTCAATCCTCATCCATCTTGACCTCTCTGTAGTCTTTGACACTGTCAATAACTCTCTCCTCCTTTCTAATGTTTTCTCTTTAGGTTTTCATGACAATTCTCTGTCCTAATTCTCCTCCTACCTGTCTCAGTAGCTCCTTTACTGGATCTTCATCCAGGTCTTTCTACTTGCTAACACGGAGTATGCCCCAAGGTTCTGTCCTGGATCTTTGCCTTCTTTCCCACTATTCCATTCTCCTCAGTTCTCAATTATTGTGTCTTTGCCAATGATCTCAGTTCTATTTGCCCATTCCTAATCTCTCTACTAACGTATGTTGCATCTCCAACAGCCTATTAGATGTACAAAACTGAAATCACTATCTTCTTCCCCAGATCCTCCCTCCTTCTAATATCTCCATTGTCATGGAGGGCTCCACCATCTTCTCATAAACTAGTAATCATCTGATTCTTTACTCTTTCACATGCTAGCTCTCATATCTAATCCGTTGCCATGTTCTATTAATTCTATCTTCATTGTGATACAGACTGTCATCCTCTCAATGCCTGTACTATCTAAATAGTTTTCTAACTGGTCTTTCTCTCTCAAGTCCTTCTCTATTCTAGGCCTTCACTAGGAAATCAAAAGTAACACTCTAAAGTGCAGGTCAATCCATGCTACTACCCATTCAATAAGCACTAGTAGCTTTCTATTACACTCAGCATCAAATATGAAATCCTTTGTTTGGCCTTTAAAAACCTTTATACTCTGGCCTTTTCCTACCTTTCTGGTGTTCTTCACCTAACTTTCTCTCCATTTGTGTGTTTGTCCTTTGTTGTCAAAGAAGACCATGTCATCAGAGAAATAATAACATGACTTGCACTTTACTTTGTTTTGAGTGAGGAAGGGCTGTGTAGGTCACCAGCCTCACTTCTCCAGAACCATCTGAATCCAGTGACCAGATATTCTCCCGGATGACTGGAGATGACCCAGGATGAGGCAATTGGGGTTAAGTGACTTGCCCAAGGTCCCACAGCTAGTGAGTGTGAAGTGTTTGAGGTGAGATTTTATCTCAGCTCCCCCTGTCTCCTGCACTGGTGCTCTATCCACTGTACCACCTAGCTGCCCTCCTTTCCATTTAGCCTTGCACAAGATACTCCTCCCAACTCTGTGCAACTGTACTGGCTGCCCCACCATGACTGGAAGTCTCCCTCATTAGATCTTGAGCTCCTGGAAATCAGAGACTGGATTTTGACCTTTTATTTCCAGCACTTAGCACACTACCTGGCACATACCTAAATATAGATTGACTTTACTGAACAAAATCTAATTTGATTACCACAGTAATTTTGGAACAAAAGTGTTAATGATATTATCACCCCCATTTAACAGAAAAGAAATCCAGGTCTCAGACAGGTCAAGTTAATTTTTACTTGGGCATAAAGCCAGCAAATGAAAGCATATGATTTGAATCCAAGTCATGTTCACTGCAACTGTAGTACTCTGATTACTAATACCACTACCAATGACCCTGTATGCATTTAGTATTGCCTGGTCCTTATAGAGCAGGAATAACTGTTCACAGAATGCTACCTGAATCACTTCCAGCTTTGGCACATCCTTCCATTTCTGCAACAGAAGTGGAATTCCTATTAAGAACCCAGGTAAATCTCCATAGTGAGATGAGGCATTATCTTATGAGTTTTGTAAAGCTGTTTTTAACAATAATCTAAATAAAAATTCTACTTTCTTCAAACAGATGTATTTACTCTCATTATTAACCCTTTTCTACCCATTGTGAAGACTGGAATAGACAAAGAAGCAAGAAAAGTTAAGTGTTGATTACAAAGGAAGAAAAGAAGCACAGAACAGAGATCCAGGTTCCAGGAAGTCCCTAAATCAGGAGCTCTGGGCACCATTAGCTAAACATTTTAAAAGAAGGAGGTGTTATTAGAAAGGAGATATGTAAAAGAGTCAACATAAACTGAAGACCAAATTTTTTTGCTCCCAAGATTTTCCCAAGGGCATTCCCTTTCAATTATGTTAATTTCTTCCTGTGTATTTGTTATACTTTACTAGCAATTCATATCGATCTTATTAAACATCATATTGAGTGCAGAAACAAAACACACGTGTAATAAAATATAGCAACAAATATATGCAGATTTTCTTTGAAAATGTCCCTAGTCTGTTTAATTCAAGTTAGCTCTGTGTTTTCATAGTTAGAAGGTTTTACAGAAATGAAAGCAAAGAAGTCATCTTCTGCAGCAAAATAGGCAGTACAAAAGCATAAACAAATATTTCAGAACACATTTTATTTAGATTTAAAAAATGGAGACAGGTAATAGTTTCATGGAAAAGAAAAGAATTTCTTTTGAATTCAGGTATCAAAAATGCCCACAGTCCTACAAACCCAATGTGAAGTTGAAAATGGTACTTAGGCACACAAACTTGAATTCTTGTATAAAAACTCACCACTTCATAACAACATAATGAAAATACAATACTGTTTATAGACTAAGATATGTTGGCTTCCTGAGCACAATCCATATATTTTTCATTTTTAATAGTTTATGTAGTCTTGATGTCTTATTGAAAAATCATTTATATGTATTCTATTTTTATAGCCAGTGAAAGGCATTAGGAAAGTAATTTTTCAAGGCAGATTTTTAGTGTCAGAAATCAAAATCACTTTTAAGCCTTAAAAATAAACATAAACAGCTTTTGTGAGTTAAAAAAATGACAACCTGTAGATAAACAATGATACTTGCTCTGTTACCTTTGTTCATGTGTTTAAAAGTTGTACTAATTTTTAAACTACTTCTTTAAGATTATCTTTAAAATCAGTAAAAATATGCAAATAGATTAAGTAGTTTGGGGTGAATGAAATGGCTCAGTCAAACATCCAGGCCAAACAGTGAAACTGATTACTAAATAAATCAGTTACAACAGACAAACTTCCCATATTTGAAGTACGAGTACCTACAAGATATGTGCTTAACAATCCCTATTCTCCAATGGATAACAACTGCATCATTCAGAGAAAATATAAACATTAAATGAATAGAGTCAATTTATGAAGTTATATATAAACAAGTATAATGGAATGAGACATTGACTATACATACAAGTGTTTAGGGAAAGGAAAAGTAAGAGAAACATCAGCATGGGAAAATATTACACTTAGGAGGCACAGGGCAAAACTGAGAAAAGGTATATCCCATGTCCTACTAGGAACTTTAATGCAATTTTACTGAGTTATTACCACTGCACTAGGCTGATGTTTACACTATGGAATTTTCTCCATTCCATTTGACTGAATTGACTACCATCAAGAAAACTATCAAACAGTATTTTCATTGTTATAAAATGTTGCTTTATTTCTCCTAAAGATGGAATCCAGTAAAGCTGCCCCCCAGCTCCGCTATTCTAACTTCTTTATAGGCCCCACTGCCCCACCTAGCCACTCATCTCATCTCCCACACATTCAAAATCTTAGCTTCTTCATATGTACCTCACTGCTCACTAGAAAAATAAGTGTGTCCCTGATTCCCACAGAAACAGCAGGTGTGTCCATGCACTCAACCACAACCACATCCATCTAGTCTCAGACAGTACTGCAGTACTCAGTCAATCAGAAAGTAGCACCACTAGGATGCCTGAGCAGGATGTGAACCCCAAAACAGCAGAAGGGACTTTCCCTAAGTAGGCATCTGCACAGTAATAGTAAAGAACTGACCTAGAGTGAATTTATGATGTAGAGAGGGGCCGTGGGCTGGCCGAGGGGGCTGCCAGTTGTGATTGCTGAGAGATCATGAAAGACAAGTAGACATGGGGCCAGGCGAAGAGTTGTAAAGAACAGCTCTCATTTATTGACTGGATAGCTAAGATTTATATAGGTTATTATAGGCAAGCAAACAGAATTGTTCACTGTGAGAACATTCAAGCAACCAAGGTCATTCCCATAAGAACATTTTTAGATTATTTCTTATACTCCCTCGTCTAGTTTCTCCTGTTGAGACAGCCTTGGGGAGGCACGGCCTTGGGGTGTACCTGCAAGGTCAAGATGTTCTCATCCTTGCATATCAAGAGTGGGGATGGTGCGCCAATTGTCCTGATAAAGTTAACTGCCCATGTTAGTACAAGTCTCAAGTAAAACCTGGACAGTATCTCACATTCCAGACTACATCAGCACTGGCCCTCTACAGAGAGGTTTATTATAATCTCATTATTATACATACATACCCCTCAAATAGGTTTTCCTGTATGTGTTGTGGGTAACTGCATGTGCAGTTCCACCATGACTGGGACCTCTCCTCTATTACTTAATCCCTTAACAAACCCCTCTTGTCTTTTTAAATATTCATAATTTCTATTACGTAATTGCATCTTTATCCAACAAAAAGCCATCTTGCTTTATCTGAAGTTGCTGGTTCCTCTTGGAACTTAGCCCACTTAATGAGACATGTCAATCTCAATAAATGCCTATTCTTTGACTAGAGACTGAATTCTTTGAGATTATTCCACCACAACACATCATGAAACCACAACACTATTAAGATTATATTTTCTCTCAAAAAAAGTACTATATCATGCTTGGCTCTTCGCAAAGCACTTTCCCCACAAAAATCCTGCGAAGCAGTAATTGAATATTTTTTAAAATTACCATTTTACAAATGAGGAAACAAGTTCAAATCACACAGACAGGGTCAGAATTGGAACTCAAGTGAAACTTTGATTCCAAGTCAATGTATATTCTACCAAGCCCTATCGGTACTAATTACAATCTTATTAGCAAATGTTAACTATATCATGTATTTTACATATTTTCCTATTAAAGTCATGCATTATAGATTTGATACACCCACACACATATATGTGTATATATAATTTATCACTCACCGGAAAAGGCAATTAAAAAGTTACAAATCCAAATGAATTTATCTTTTCATTAATATATGTCTTGATTGCTAAACTCATATGGGGAATTCCTAAACTCCTAAGAGGGTATGTAATAATTTCCTGAATCCTTCTCAAGGCTGAATGAGAGGAAAAAGAGACAAAGCCTTGAAGGTATGTATAAAAACGGTAAATGGTCTTTATTTAGTTCATTGAGATGAAATATCTTTATTTAAAAATAAAATCCATATTTAATCATTTAAAAATATTATATAATAACCATATTCATCTCTAAAATTATTTAAGACATCATATGCTTTAAGACATTTAAATGACAGCTCAATCTTTTACTACAAGCCAACTTACAGTGTCCTTGATTTTATACAGCTGTGATTGTGTAAGGACCTATGTAGAGAGTATGTTATCTGTGGAAAAATAGAAATATGTTGTTTCTTAATACTCAAAAGCCTTCAGGTAGCAATAAATGTTGAGTAATATCATAAGGCTATTGATAGAAGTTTATAAAAGGCAAGGAAGCTATTTCCAAAGTTCTGCTTTTCCCTAATAACACACAACTACCAGTGTTCTTGGGGTATCGCTGTTTTCAGTTTCACAAATAAATAGCACAATTTAGCACTAATGAGACAACCACCTAAAGTGCTCAGTTAGTTAAGAATTAGAACCATGGTGATGACTAATATATTGAAAAGAGATACACTAATATGAAAGCAGGAAAGAAAAATTAAAGGGATTTTTGGGGGGGAAGGGAGAAAGGAGGATAGGAGGATAAGCAGGTGGGGCACTATTCAGAAAATTAAGTGCATCTTTAAAAATTTTCAAAACTATACTTGTGTGTGTGTGTGTGTGTGTATGTGTGTGTGTGTGTGTGTTTATACCCCTCCCCCCCACCCCCGCATGTTGATTTAGGGAGGTGATGATTCTACTGTAAAAAGTAGTCCTAATCATACTACATATCAAAAAACTACATTTTACAAAAGAAGAGTTTTGTGTGGAATGAAACCATTGTAGGAAGGATTTCAAATTCATGCCATGCAATGATAAAAAGTTGAAAAACTAGACATATTCAATGTATAGTAGAAAAGACTTGGGTGGATGACCAAAATCAAAAATCAAGAGATTTCAGTGGCTATGTGGTTCAATGTATTTCCCATAAAAAATAAGTTCTATGAATATAGCTCACAGACAACCTCCACTTGTAGACCTCCAATTTAAAGAGAACTTAGCTTCTGGGATAGACTATGCCATTTTTGTATAGCACTAATTGGGAGAAGGGCCATCTAGGTGGTACAGTGGATTGAGTACTGGGCTCAGAGCAAGGAAGATCTGAGTTCAAATCGGACCTCAGACACTCTCCAGTTACGTGACCCTAGATAAAGACATTTAATATTTACTTGCCTCAGTTTCTCATTTGCAAAATAAGGACATCCTGCAGAGGAAAATATAAAATGCTTTACAAAGAAAACTCATGGACAAAAGGCCATAAGGTCACATAGATTTTTGGACATGACTGAACAAATGAATAAGAACTGGAAAAAAAAAAGTTTTGGGTTTATTTGTTCTTGTTTGGTTTCTTTATTTGTTTGTTTTTCTGACATCAAGCCTAAATTTGCTTCTTAGCAATTTCCTTCTTAGCAACTTCCAACCATACCTTCTATTTGTGCTCCATAAGGGCAAATTGATGATTTTCAACAGTGAGTTTTACTTCAGTTCCTGGGAACAATCTAGATTATGAAAGAGAAGGTTATGATTGATTTGGTTAGGAATCAATTTCATTGTCTGACCTGGGTATCTGAGGGAAACAACTATTTCATTAAAGAGTTATGTAGCTTTTGTGGGGGTAATGAGAGTTAAAGATCTTCCCTACTCATTAGCAGGCCTCAATTGGAGCCCATTAAGGGAAGTTTGATTAGGAGAGGCTTTTTTCACAGGAAGGCCCACATCTTTTGTTAATTTCTGATGAGGCACTAGATCAAGAGTGTTGTGATGCCCTCCAGCTCTGAAAAGTGTATATATACTCTGAGGTGAGGTTTTGCTTTGGGGGCTACTCTTTAGAAGAAAGTTCCGGTGCCAGATGAGAGTCTGAGTGGCCATTAAAGAGCCTCTCTGGCTTGGAAAACCCAGATGTTGGTGCTTCTCTATCTGGTAACTATGTATGTATGTAATGTTTAGACAGTTGAATCTGTCTGTTGATCTGTGATGTATGTACTGCTTATGGTCAGGCAGGTGGAAGCCTTTTCTGTTAGTCTTTATTTCTTGCTTGTATTTTCTATATTGGTATATATGGTTAAAAATTGTTAAACCCTCAAAAGTTGCTTTCCTTTTAGAAAAGCAGATCTAAGAACCTGTGCTAGAAGGTCATCCTGGATGTGTGTATCAGTAAGCACCCTGACATACACAGTGGGACCTGCTATCATAAGCTCTTTGATCTGCTTCTCTAGAAGGCAAGGCTACTATTGAGGGGTTAACAATCATTTTAATCACGTACATATATCATTCACCTAGTTCAGAGGAGACAGCACCTTTAACTTCAGAATAAATACAGAGAAATCAAAGATCAGTAGACATGGCTGCTTCTGTCTGACCATAGTCAATACATGTATCACAAGTCAACAGATGGGTCCAATGTCTGACCATGATTACCAGAGTGTGAAGTACCAATATCTGGGTTTTCCAATCTGATGGGGGAGACCTTAGCAGTTTCCCAGAGTCCTCTTTTGGTCAAACAAGCACTTCCAGTCAGTAAGCCCCAAAGTAAAATCACACTTCAGAGTTTTTATACAGTTTTTAGAGCAAGAGGGCATCACATCCCTTGAGAACCAAGGTCCTCATTAACAAAAGGTGTGGACCTTCCTACAAATCTTCTAAGCTCCAACAATGGTGGGAAAGATCCTCCTTAATCACATTATTAAGAGGCACTTTTAATAAACAAAAACAGCAAAAGATCCTACTTTGCTTGCCCTTACATTGTGTCAGAGTGTTTGATGCTTCAGTGGAGTGAAGAATGACAACCTGGAGATAAATAATACTTGCTCTGTTACCTTTATTCCTGTGTTTTTTTTTTTAATATTTGTACTAATTTTTCTTTTCAATATAAATTTACTTATTTAACTTTTTACATTCATTTTCACAAAATTTTGGGTTCCAAATTTTCTCGCCATTTGTCCCCTCCCCCCTTCCCAATACACTGAGCATTCTAATTTCCCCTATCACCAATCTGCCCTC
>CM053770.1:618251446-618294279 GCA_028658325.1 Potorous gilbertii | reverse complement strand
CTCTCTCATTTCTCTTCCCAGTTTTTCCTCCACCTATCTAACTTGATTTTCAAAATCCTTTTTGAGCTCTTTCATGGCCTGAGCCCATTGGATATCTATTTCAGATGTTTGGGATACAGAGGCTTTGACTCCTATTTCTTTCCCTAATGGTAAGCATTGTTCTTCCTCATCAGAAAGGAAGGGGGGAATCATCTGCTCACCAGGAAGGTAACCATCTATGGTCTTATTTTTTTTCTCTTTTCTGGACATTTTCCCAGCCAGTTACTTGACTTCTGAGATTCCTCTCTACCCCCACCTAGATCTGCCCAGCTAGTTCTTGGGGTCTGAGATTCAAATGCTGCTCCCCAGCCTCTGGGATTTCAGAGGTGGATGGGGCTGCTATTCAATGTGAGCTTAAGTTCTGGTGCTCAGGTAGGGGCAGGGCCACCTCCCAGGCTCAGTTCCCTCAGGGGGTTTATGTGGAGATCTTCAGTACTGGAGCTCCTGCCTGCTCCAGGAGCTTCTGGACACCCACTGCCTCTGCTGCTGCCTCCCGAGGGGGCTTGAGTTATGGAGACACTCCTCTCCCCTCTCAGCCAGCCCGGAAGTCTCTCTCACTGACCTGTGCATCTGCGGGTGACCTTCACGGTCACTGGAGACTCTGTCCCTGAAACCTGCCCCAATCACCTCCTCTCTTTGCCGTGTGGCCAGGGAAAGGCTGGGCTCTTCTCCCGTTCGGTGTGTGATGGACGTTTGTGATCGGTTTTTCAGGGCTCTCTGGAATAGAAATCTCCTTCACCCTGTTGCTGCACAGCTTCCACTGTTCCAGAATTTGTTGGGAGTTCTTTTTACAGGAGATCCATGGGCTGTGGGTATTGAACTAGCATATGTGAATCTTTCTACTCTTGGCTCCTCCCCTTGTACAAATTGTTAAACTGAACAACTCCAATCTCTCCTCCAATGACAATCTTCAAATCTGGGAAGAAAGTTATGTTCCCGCAAGTCTTCTTTTTTCCTTAAAAAGTTAATAATTTATTTGTTTTCAGTTTCCAACAATCACTTTCATAAGTTCCAAATTATCTCTCCCTCTTTCCCCCTTTCCTTCCCATAATGCCATGTAATCTTATACCTGAAGTCTTCTTTTAATAAGTTGCATGGTAAGAAAACAGATTCCTTGGATATTCTACTGAAGCTCTTCTAGCAAGCTAACATTAAACAACTGACCACTACTTTGTGTTTACCTATTAGATAAATTCTGAAGATATTCAATTTTGTTATCATGTGATCTACATCTCTGTCTTTCCTTCAGAAATAGAATGAGGTTCTTTCTCAAATGTTTAATTGAAATCTATGTAAATTATATGTAAAGCATTTCTCTGATGTATCATATTAGTTAGCCTATATCAATGCATCTATAGACTATGCCCAAACCCCACATAATGCTCATAGTTGGGTCATGCCAGTATAAAAATAATTACAATACTACCTCCATTAATCTATACCTACCTATTACCAGGTAGTAAAAGTAATTTGTTGAACTTTAGTCAGCGACATGTGAAAGTTAATAAAGCATATAGCAAGTCATATGGCATTGTAAAAGGGCACATTTTATAGAACTAGTAAAAAAAAACCAAAATTTTTTTGAAGTAACAGTAAGTCAAAGAACATTATCCTATATCATCTTAATAAAAATGATCTTACAAGGAAGTAAGAGTGGTCTGGCATGACCTGTTTATGATGAAGCAATTGTGACTTCCATCACTGATTTTTCCAAAATTTGAATTCACAATGGATAAGCAGGGATTCTCTAGCATTTCCTTATTTTTATTGCACATCAACAAACTTTCATTTTTTTGCTTTCCCAGTACAGAGGTCATTATCTTTGGAATTATTTTTTCTCAAGTAGAATCATATTGAGCTTTGCTAAGTTATTGTTTCTTGTTGTAAGATTATTGTTTTTTGTGTGCTTTTTGCCATTTTGTACACCAATATCTCCTTTTTTTTATTGTAAAAGTTGTCAAGTTTTCTATCATTCAGACTATAACTCTAATATTTAAGTATGTCTTTCTGGATGCTATAATATTTTTTCTTTGACATGGAATTTATGAATTTTGGTTATATAATTCAGGGCTATTACTTTTCTTTTTAGGGTTCTTTACTGAAGATGACAGATGTAATCTTTTTAATTTTACTTTGGCATCTGGTTCTAATAAATCTAGGCAGTTTTCATTTATAATTTCTTAAAATAATATAATCTGACTTTCTTAATCATGGCTTTCAAAAATTATATATATATATATATATATATATGCATATATGTATATAATTAAATCATATCACTTTTACTCTTTCCAGATCAGTGGTTTATTAATATATCTTACATATTTTATATTTAAAATTATTTTGTTCTAATATTTCTTGCTACCTCATGAGGTCATTTCTATTTGGTTTATCCTAGTTTTTGTGAATTGTTTTTGAGAAAGATTTATCATTAACTATCCTATGCAACTTATTCTACTATCAATTTTAATTTCCAGAGGTTTTATTTCAATTTTATGACTATTTTTCCATTTTCCTATGAGATTCATGTGTTCCCTATAGGAAAAATAAAACATTTTCCTATGAGATGCTGCTTGAAGTTGTAATATAGTCAAATTTGTATTTTTTTAAAATAGTGGCCAGTGTTTATTGAATGACCATTTTTTTCCCCTGAAATATTATACTCAGTTTTCCTGGGTAGGTGATTCTTGGTTTTAGTCCTAGTTCCTTTGACTTCTGGAATGTCATATTCCAAGGCTTTTGATCTCATAATGTAGAAGCTGCTAGATCTTGAGTTATCCTCATTACATTTCCACAATACTAGAATTGTTTCTTTCTAGCTGCTTGCAATATTTTCTCCTTGACCTGAGAACTCTGGAATTTGGCTACAATATTCCTAGGAGTTTTGCTTTTAGAATCTCTTTCAGGAGGTGATCAGTGAATTCTTTCAGTATTTATTTTGCCCTCTGGTTCTAGAATATCAGGGCAGTTTTCCTTGATGATTTCATGAAAGATGATGTCTAGGCCCTTTTTTTGATCATGGCTTTCAGGTAGTCCCATAATTTTAAAATTATCTCTCCTGGCTTTATTTTCCAGGTCAGTTGTTTTTCCAATGAGATATTTCACATTATCTTTCATTTTTTCATTCTTTTGGTTTTGTTTTGTAATTTCTTGGTTTCTCATACAGTCATTAGCTTCCATCTGTTCTATTCTAATTTTTTTTTAATTGTGAAAAATTTATTGAGAATCCACCAGCTCCAAATTGGCCTGGAAACATCAGGCAGCTTCTTCTTTTACAACTCAGTCCTTTTTGAGTGGTCCCATGAAAGCTTTTTTCTCCTCCACAGTCTGGAACCGACCATGGCCACATTTGGATGTGGCATTGATAAACTTCAGGTCGATCTTCTCCAGGGCACGACATTTGGTCTGCACCAGCAGAGACTTTTGCAGGGTGAGGACACTCTTCTTGGTCCCAACGACACAGCCTTTCAGCATGATAAAGTCATTGGTCACTTCACTGTAGTGGACAAAGACTCCCAGAGGACTGATGCTTTTGTTGGACAAATCGTAATCTGTGGATACATTGTTTTTGATCAGTTTGCCATCCTTGATCTGGTAGCCCTGGCCAATCTTGCAGATCATTTTGTTGATCTCAGTGTGATGGTGGTAGCCCTTCTGACCAGCTCGAGCCACAGAGAAGGCTACCCGGATGGGATGCCAAGCTCCAATACATGCCACCTTACACAGTCCTTGGTGGGTTTTTCAGGGCAGTTTATTGGTGTGCCAGCAGCTAGTGACACCTTTGTAACCCTTGCCCTTTGTCACCCCAATGACATCAATCATCACGTCTTGCCCAAACACTGTGGACACGGGCGCCTGCTGCTCCACCTTCTCATGGGCCCAGTCCAGTTTCTCAGCCATGCTACCACCATTCACCTGGATCTCCATCAGGTGAGATTTCTTCTGCCTCAGTGGAAGCAAGTGCATCTGGGTGTGGGTAATGATGCAGATCACCTGGCAGTACTTCTTCATAATGTTCAAGTCTTTCTCCAGCTGCTTTTTGCCATCCTTATCTTGCCACTTTTTTTCTTCTTGGACTTATGTGAATTCTTACAGAATTGCCTCTTCCACTCATCACTGATGTGCTCGGCAAAGATAGTTTTCAAGCTCCACAGGCCTTGTGGGGTTTGCACATAGCCCGCGATGCCCACAATGACCATGGGGGGGCGTCTCCATGATTGTCACAGACTTGACCACTTCCTTCTTATTGACCTTTGAACCAGGATGGTCCACCTCTCAGACAATATGGGTCATGCCTGCCTTGTAGCCCAGAAAGGCAGTCACATGGATGTGTTTGGAGGGGTCATCTTTGGGGAAGCTCTTAAACTTCCCCTGGTGCCTGTTGCTTCTCTTTTGAGGCAGGAATCCCAGAGACCCATGCCTGGGAGCAGAGAACTTATGATGGGACATGGTGCTGCTGAAGAACCTACGGCTGCTGCCAAGGTGAGTTTGGAGAGTTCCATTCTAATTTTTAAAGAATTTTTCTTCAGTGACCTTTTGAACCTCCTTTTCCATTTGGCTAATTCTGCTTTTGAAAGCATTCTTCTCCTCATTTGCTTTTTGAAGCTCTTTTGCCAATTGAGTTAGCTTATTTTTCAAGGTGTTATTTTCTTCAGCATTTTTTGGGTCCCCTTTAGCAAGCTGTTGGCTCACTTTTCATTACTTTCCTGCATTGCTCTCATTTTGCTTCCCAATTTTCCCTCCACCTCTCTTACTTGATTTTCAAAGTTTTGGATGCAGAAACCTTGAATTTTATGTCATCCCCTCATGGTAAACATTGTTCTTCCTCATCCAAAAGGATGGTAGAGAATACCTGTTCACCAAGAAAGCAACCTTCTATAGCCTTATTTTTTCCCCTGTTTTTGGGCACTTTTCCAACCAGCTACTTGATTTTTGGGTCCTTTGTCAAGAGTAGGGTATACTCTGGGAACTTGTAAGTTCTCAGTTCCTCCAAGGTGGCACAATCAAGGGAGAGGAGTTTCTTCCCTGGCTCTGGGCTGAGATTCATATCAGTTCTGCTCAATTCCCCCAGTGGCTTTAGGTAGGGGCAGGGCCACCACTCAGGGCTGAGGCTCAGATCAGCTGCTCAGTTCCCCCAGGGGCTTTACAATGAGTGCTCCAACAATGGAACAATGGACACTGGCTGCTACCAGCTGGGGCCACAGCCAGCCACTGTAACTACTGGCTACTGATTCCTCCTGAGGGTCAGGAGTAGGGGAGGACCCTGCTCCCTTGTCACAGATGTGGGAAAGCTCTCTCAGTGACCTCTGAAGCTATCCTTGGCACCTGTGGGCTGAGGGATCTGGAAACCTCTGCTGCTGGGGATTCCTCCCTCAAGGCCTGCTCCTTCTGGTACTGCAAGGCCCAGGCTGGGCTGTGTTTTGCTCCATAGCTGGCATGCCAGACCCCTCCTGCCAGCCCTCCAGGTCACCCTAGGCTGGAAATCTCCTCCACTCCATCACTTTGTGGCCTCTGCTGCTCCAGAACACATTGAGAGTCTTTCTTCACAGGTATTTTATGGGCTATGGGGGAAGCGTATGTCCATCTTTCTAGTCAGCCATCTTGGCTCTGTGGTCAGCGTTTTATTTCCTCAGCTTCAGTTTTCTGTTATTTTTAATTGGAGCTCTGTGCCAGGGTCAGGGTCTACCTCCTGCTGCACTTTTGGATTTAATGGTCAACCCTTCTTGGTTTTACCTGGTTACACTAGAGTCTTGAAATAAATGTCACTTCCTAGGGTTTCTCCATTCCCATTGGATGTTTAAAGTTCAGATCACCAGAGCTTGAAAACCTCCTCTGGCAACTTAGGACAACTTAGGAAACTCAGCCACCCTGCGTATCAACTGTCCTAGTATGAGTTCTCTGGCATTAAACTGTGATATGGCAATTGTTTATTACTGCTACTTCCCAGAACTTTCTGTTAACCCTCCACCTTTCTCAGTAAAGCCCTCTTTTCTCACTGCCTCAGAGAGCAGAATCTTGCATGCTAACTATTGACTGACTGCAGGCTTTATTTATCCAGTCTCTGGTTATACTGGTGTTTACTTTGAAGGGCTAATGGATTTGAAAATGTCTTTTTATGCAGTTCTGGGATTGAAGTTTCTCATTGAATTTCTTGATTGGTTAGTTTTGTTACTGAGCAGGTGAATGGGAACTAGGTGGGCCACCTTCTTTTCAGAGTCTCCTTGGCAGGGAATTCCATATTTTCCATAATATACCATACAGTGGTAATTCTATTTAGTTTGGAGACTTTCAAGACAATTGTCTACCAACTGTAGCTCCTACAAAATACAATATTATAATTCACATTTGAACAAGGGTATACAATCATGATCTCAGAAAAAGTAAAAAGAGACTTTTTTTTTAAATGAGATAACTAAAGAGACTACATTTTGCTAAAAGTTACCATAGACAATGAAGCAATATCACTTTTTTACAGTAAGCTTCTCTGATAGAAGCCTCATTTCTCATTAGAAGAAGGGAAGTTAAAACAATTCTGAGGTATCACCTCACAGATATCAGAAATGACAAATGGTGGAGGAAATGGAAAAATAAGTATGTTAAACAAGTTTTGGTGGAATAATGGATTTTTCTAAATATTCTGGAGTACAATCTGGAACTATGCCTAAAAGGCTATGAAACTTTTCATATTCTTGGAGCAAATACCACTGCTACTTCTATACCCCTGAGAAATCAAAGAAAAATGGGAAAGGATTTTTACGTATAAAATACTTGAAGCACTCTTCATCCCAATACAATAAAGTTACTCCTGTATTCTTTGTCTGTGTAGACTGACTCCTAACTGCCCTAATAATGACAAAATTCTTAGGAGTTAAATATATCATCTCCCCACATAGGAATGTAAACAGTTTAACTTTATTGACTCCCTTATGATTGCTCTTTCATATTTATTTTTTTTTGAGTCTTCTGTTTGTATGCTAATTTTTCTATTCAGCTTTGCTCTTTTCATCAGAAATACTTGGACATGCTATTTTTCATTATTCTTTTTTTTCCTCATGAAGAATTATACTCAAATTAGCTTAGTACGTTATATTATCCTACCTTATTTTCCTTCCAGAAGACTATTAAGCCCTGTGTTCCTTTAACATGGAAGTTGCTGAGTCTATTGTGATCCTGCCTCTGCCCATAGAGTTTTGAATATTTCTTTCTGGCTACTTGCAAGATTTTCTCCTTGGTCTGGGGCTCTGGAATTTTACTACAATTTTCCAAGGAGTTTTCATTTGGGGTTCTCTTTTAGGAGGTGATCAGCAGATATTTCTAATTTTATTTTACCTTCTGGATATATCAGGGCAGTTTAAATTCATAATTTTTTGAAAAATTATATCTAGGTTCTTTTTTAATCATGGATTTCAGGTAGTCCAATAATTCTTAAATTATCTCTCAATGATCTGTTTTCCAGGTCAGTTGCTTTTCTAATGAAATGTTTCACATTTTCCTTTATTTTTTCTTTCTTTTTTGTTTTATTGTTTCTTGAAGTCTTATGGAGTCATTGGCATCTAGATGCCTAATTTTAATTTTTAAGGAATTATTTCCTACAGTGAATTTTTGAATTTCCTTTTCCATTTGGCCTATTCTGTTTAAGGAGTCTTGTTCTCTCCTGAATTTCTGTGCCCCTTTTACTAATAGGTTCATTTTTTATGGGATTATTTTCTTCAGTATTTTTGGTGGCACTTTTATCAAGATGTTAATTCTGTTTTCACAGTTTCCTTATAGCACTCTCATTTATTTTCCCAATTTCTCCTCCACCACTCTTTTCTCTTTCTTTGACACACCCAGGAATTCATGCTGACACTGAGTCCTTTAGCATTTTTATTTGAAGCTTTGCTTGTAGTTGTTTCTATACTGTTATCTTCTAAGTTGATATCTTGGTGTTCCCTTCCAGAATAGTAGCTTTTTAAAGTCAAAAAAGGTTTGCACATTTTCCCATCCAATTTCTTTACTTTTTTTAAAACTTTCTTTTTTCTTTCCTCTTCATTTACTTTTAATTTTCAACATTCACTTCCATAAGATTATGAATTCCAAACTTTCTCCCCATCTCTCCCTTTCCCCCTCCCCAAGATAGCACATGATAGGCAAAGAAGAATTAGAATCAATAATATGCTTCAATCTGCCTTCAGACTTCAAAGTTCTTTTCTCTGGATGTTGACAGTATTTTCCATCATGAATCTTTTGGAGTTAGCTTATATCCTTTCACTGCTAAGAAGAGATAAGTCTGCCAAAGTTAGTCGTCACACAATGTGTCTGTTACTGTGTACGATGTCCTTTTTTACTTTCAACTTTATGCTAGCGTTGAGCTCTGTGCACTTTAAGATAGTGTGCTATGGTTTTCAGTGATAGGTCCTTTGGCTTTGCAAGTTTTCACTGCTTCCAATCTGGTGTTATTCTGGAAGAGGTATGGTCACTGCTCTCTTGGCCATCACTTAGGCTTTTCACCAGGAAGGGCCCCTCCTCCCCTGAAGCCCCAAGTCTTGGCCCTGGAATTGTGACCGGAGTCTCTACTCATTTGTGACCAATCAAAAGGCTCCTCTCTGTCCTGGAACTGTGACCCAGAACTGCTTATGGGCAATAGAGTTGCCAATCAGCACCAGCTGCACTGAGGACCAGTAAATGTTCCTTTGTAATCTCTTTCTAACTATTTGTCCAATCTTTTAACATTCATATATCCTTTTAAAAGTATGTCTTCATACATATAATTTGATACTTAAAAATTAATGACCTTTCTTAAGGCTTTGCTATAATAATTTAAAAAAAAAACTTTTTTGACTGTATCAGTAGTTCCTGATTATATATATATATATATATATATATATATACACACACACATGTTCTTAAACAAAAAGATAACTAAAATACTGTATAATTCACTAGAGGAAATTCTCAAGTTTGCAGTTGTTACAGCCTTCCATTTGTCATCTAATTAAGTACGGGCCAGAGAGAGTGATAAGCCTGGTACACTACAAGTGAATGGACCCAGATCTAATTAAAAAGGCAGAAGTAGAGATAGATGTTCTTTGTGCTCAGTTACAGAAATGGCTTTATTGTCTTATCATCTTCTCAAAATTAAATCTAGACATTGTTAGCAAGGAAGTGTCACAGAATTTCAACATCTTTCACAGTATAGAGTTGTTAGGAAAATAGTCTCTATGACTAATACACCCACACCATGAATTACTGTAACGGTAAATATCAAGATCTTATATTTCATTTGAATGGTATAAGTATTTTTAAATTTTCTGAGTACAAAAGGAGTGTGCTATCACTGATCAAATCAAAATGTAGCATATTGTAACTGTATCATTCATTGCAGCTGTTTCTGCCAGATTCATAATGCAGTCAGAAAAAAATACAATAACGTTAAAATATCTTTAAAAAAGTCTTGCAAAATTGATTGGCACCATGTGAAAGTGAAGAAATAAATTTTTGTTGTGCCTACCATGTTAAAGGTAACTTTACTTAAGGACAGAAAACTTGAGAGCTTCATAGCTGTTACTTACATAATTGTTTATTAACTTTAATTAACATTTGGTCCAACATCTTTCACTACTCTGAATCATTTTCTTCTCCTCTACTTATTCCTCTATTTATATAAAAATGAAATAATAAATATTATTTGATTGATATATAAGAAAAACTAAATAATATAGAATAGATTTTTCACTAATTATGATTTCAGCTGATATGCTTTCCATTCTTTTTTTGCAAATAAAATTTTATTGTTTTCAATAAAACTTCATTTACTAGTTTTGTTCCAGAAAGACATTAATAGATAGTTTATGCTTACCATTTTTAGACTAAAAACTCTCTAATTTTAATAATTGTGCCTATAAATCTGTTTTGAAATATATAATGCAGTTCATTTTCTTTTAAATGAAGCAATGGATATAGCATCCTAAAATTCTTAATGCAGGTTTAAGCTTTGATACCTTAGAGATGTACTGATTTCTGTACTGTACTTTTTTGAACCTGTACTTGTTTTTCTTAATAATTCAATATAATCATTTTAAAATACTCCATAACGGAGGTCAGTAATGAATTTAAGCATATTTAAGGGTAAGTCAGCTGGCACAATGGAGAGAATACTGGACCCAGGGTAACTTAGACCTGAGTCCAAATCTGGCCTCAGGTACATACTGAATGTGTGTTTGAGCAAATCACATAACCTCCATCTGCCTAATTCCCTCATCTACAAGATAAAAGATAACAACAGCACAAGTTGTGAAAATGAAATCGAATATGTAAAAAGTGCTTTGCAAACCATAATACTTGTAATAGATACTCGACATTTTTATTACTATTACTCCAATTGCCAATATATTAAATGCGCTCAGCAGGCCACGATTTCAGAATTTTTATGTCAATTTTCTATCTTTTCTTTATTCTACTTTGAGGTGAGCTAACTATGTTATATGAGTTGAAAACCAAACAACTAAGCCTAACTGAATAGTATTAATAGACTTTTGGTGGGTTGGTAATGTTAGGGTGGAGATCTGTATCCTGTATACTTAGGCTTTTAGTGAAGGACTAGTTGAAGTTTTCCTATCAGACAAATGTGTACATTTTAACACAGGAAATTTACAACATTTATTTTGAGTTCTTAGGGGGAATTTTTTGCTTTCTTCTGGGAGTTTGACTTTGTTCTTTATAATTGAGTTTGCCAGATTAAGTAACATTAAAATAAGTAACATGTATATTTCTATATTTAAAAATGTAACCCCAAAGATTGCCTTTAAAATGGTAATGTACAATGTCACCAAAATATGAAGGACAGCACAATTTCTTTAGTTTCCATTAACTCTCAAAAGTATGCTTCAAAACATAAAAGCATGGTGGTTAACTTTTACAATAGCTAAAGTGACATGACAAAGAAATTCTACAGATAATATGGAGATTACCCAAGGAGGCTACTGAAAAAAAAAAGAAGGTTCCATATATAACAAAGTACTTATTGTATTACTTTTTTTTCTGATAAGAAAAAGCTGGAAAAAAATAAATGTCTATCAATGAGGGAATGGTTAACCAAACTATCATAATTCCATGGAATTGCGATGTAATCACAATGTAGAGTAATATTGTTGTGCTGTAAGAATTGACAAACATGAAAAATACAAAGAATCATGGAATTACTTGCAAGAAATGATGCAATTAGACCAAGGAAAACAAAATACACAATGATTACAACAATGTAGAGGAAAATTTAAAAAAATCCCACAAAACAATTGAAAATGATTATTAAAGAATTATAAAGGACAAGCTTGACACCCATAAAATACAGGAAGAACCCTCTTCCTCCACACACACATCAGAACACTCATACATACACAGTTTTGCAAAGATGAGAAATCCACAGATGTCAAACACTACACAGTGTACGTGCATGTATTTTTAAGCCTATTGATCAAATTTATTTTTTTCTCTTTTTCTTGAGCATCAAACACTGCATAGTGTATGTGCATATATTTTTAAACCTATTGATTGAATTTATTTTTTTCTCTTCTTCTTGAGCATCCTGGGCAAACTATTGTTAAATTTTTGTTATAAAAAAATGAACATCTGGGAAGAGATTGCTATAGAGGGAAATTGAAGTAATATAAAAATAAAAATCTTCTAAAAATATTACTGTATGTTAAATTTGCAATTGCATAGATTGCATGATCAGTAGTGATATTTTTCCAACTAGACATATTAGGTATTTAGCAAGATAATTGCTTTCATTTTTTTTTACTATATTGCTCATGATCTTTGCTTTATTATATTATGAAATCCTTTGGGGTTTTTAAAAATGCTGCCCAAAGAAATACCTATCTATTCCTTATGATAGTTTTGTGAGAAAATTCTATAAAATCAGCAATAAAACCAATTGATTCAATTAATAGCTTTATTTACATTGCTATATTTAATTGACAACATTTGATTATACACATAAATATATAAAATGTGTACATGTAGACATACACACACACACACTAAAACAAATTGGCAGGAAAAATGATGCATAGAACACATTGGAAGCAAATAGGAAAATTTGTAATTATCTGGTAATCAATCTGGAAAGTCACTCAAATTCAATATAGATACAATTGCAAAACACCTTAAAATAAAAAAAAGATTGTAGTTTTAATAAGCATTTACCTGATAATAATTGTAGCTAGCATTTATATATCATCTTCTACGTTCCAGGCACTGTGCTAAGCACTTTTACATGTATCACCTCCTTCTGTTCTCATAAACAATCCTGTTCAAAAAGTACAGTTATTGAGGAAAGTGAGGCAAACAGAAATATGTGTGTGAAACTGGATTTGAACTCATCTCTTTCTGTCTCTAGGTCCATAGCTCCATCTATTGCACCATCAGCTGCCTTATAAAACAAATGGATAAACAAATTTTGGTATGTGAATATAATGGACTACTTCACTAAAAGAAATAGTCAGCATAGGAAGACTCACGTGTATTGCCAGAAAATGAAGAAAAACATGGTATGAATGACTAACACAAAGTAAATAGAAACAATAAGAAGAAAAAAACATAACTAAATACTGTATTTTAATTATTTAATTATAATTGTATATATAATTTTATTAGTAAATTAATTTAATTATAATTACCAAGTTTGTATCCAAAAATGAGTTATTATAATGTACTCCACTATCTTCTTTGAATAGGTTGGGGAATATGTGAGTGGACAGCAACATATAATGTAAAACTTCATTGTTGTATTGATTTTATTAATGTATATGTAAAAAATATACATATATGTGTGTATTATATATTTATCTTTTTGTATTTTTATTAAAAGGAAATTGTATCTATGTGTCACAAAACAAAGGATATTACAAAAACAAAATATAAAAGTTTTATAAAGTTCAATAGTTTGTAGACCAATTCTGGGACTTAATAGCAAAGACAAGTCACTTGGCTTCTCTGATCTGCTGTCTTAGAGATTGTTGTAAACTCAACTTAGAGCACATATAAACCACTTCGTAATTCTTAAAGGTTAAATGTCAGCAACTATTATCTTATTAGAATCATCATCACTGCAAATTTCAGATGCCAGTTAGAGTGTGTGTGATAACCTTGCTGAGAGCTGAATTTGATGCATGAGAGCACTTATCATAAATCTGTTGAAATATAATTTTTTCAAGCTCAAAAGTAGCAACAAAACTAATTATTTCAAAAATAAATGTCCCTAGGGAAGCTATAAATGAAAGCAATGGTACACTGGAGACAGAAAAAAATCTTCATTATGTGGTACTGTTGCCAGAACTGAATAGGAGAAAGAGATTGGGATAGAATTCATTTGGGAAATTGTGCAGTGTTTTAAATTATTCCAAGCTACTAACCAGGACAGAAAGCCATCTTTTTTTTAATTACACTAATTTTCCAATATTGCTATATGGGTGTGACTCAGAACATCATGGTTTCTAAAAAATAAAAATTATAGGTGACACAAAAGGTAATGGCAAATTATGTACTAGGCATAAGTAGGTTTCACTATATTACCACTGAAGACTTACACATAATAAGTAGCATGAAATTTGCTTGGAAATTAATTTGGAAGGATACGGACTAGTCATGTAGCAAGAACTCAGGATAACACATGGACCATGTGAGTTCTTTATTATGTACATGATGGTAAATGATATAGAGGAAAGACTCCAGAAATTTGAACACAAGTATTTATGGGAAGACAAAGAAGTATCAAATGAATTAAGACATCATAATAGGATTTTAATCTATACAATTATGTGGAATATTCTCATTAATGTGAACATAGAAGAATGTAAGTATGAATGTAATGAAAAAAGTGAAAGTAGCAAAGCTAGATCACTTTGACTTGGCACTGGGGTAAAACTAAGGACATAATATGATTACTTATAATAATGTTATAAAAATAACAATAACTCATTGGTACTGGTCTATAATTTTGAAAGAGCTTTGCAAGTATTTTAAGGAGCTACTTCAGGTGATACCTACTCACATTTATATAGCCCTTTAAGGTTTTCAAAGATCTTGACTCAAAAACTCTGATGTAAATATTTCTAGGAGTAGTGTCACCACTTTAAACAAGAGGAAGCTGATGTTACTATTAAATGCATTTCAAGTCTTTGTATTTTATACTTCTTGGTATTTTACAAAGGAATAATGAGCTAAGAGAACTAATGAAATCTTGGTTTGCATTAAGAATAGTATGAGTAGTGCCCAGGACTTGGGAGATGATTGGTCTACTGTACTCTTCCCTGCTCAGACCACAAATGGAGTGTTATGTTCAGTTTTGGGTACTTAATTTTGGGAAGAATATTGATAAGCTTACTAATTTCTTGAGGAGCTTATGCAAGATGGTGCAAAGTCTCAAGGTCATTTCTTTTCAAGACAGATAGAAGCAGGGATGTTCAGTCAAAGAGAATCGAAAGGTGGGACCAGAATCTTCTACATTTTACATGACCTGTTTAAGTACTACATCTCTAAGATTCTGTAATGTTGCTATACAATTTTGTTTCACAATAATCAAACAGTTTCTATATGGATTTTTTTCAAAAATAAAAACTCAAGCTAAGAAAAGGCATGTGGGGGGTGGGGTGGAACCAAGATGGCAGAGTAACACCATGGATTTTCTAGAGCGCTGTCGCCAACCCCAGCCAAATACCTGTAAAAAATGGCTCTAAACAAATCCTGGAGCTGCAGGACACACAGAATGAGAGAGTGAAGGAAATCTCCAGCCCACAACAGCCTGGAAGGTTGCTAGGAAGTGTCTTTCATGCCACACAGTAGGCATGGCACAGTACAGAATAGGTCACACCAGCACAGACAAGACCTGAGCAGGACCTGG
Organism: Potorous gilbertii; assembly: GCA_028658325.1. Lineage (NCBI taxonomy): Eukaryota > Metazoa > Chordata > Mammalia > Diprotodontia > Potoroidae > Potorous > Potorous gilbertii. The sequence continues at coordinate 618,279,359 of CM053770.1, read as the reverse complement.
GGAGACTGATTCTCTCTCAATGTGGCAATTTCCAGACTTCAGGATTCCAAATGCTGAGGACCAATTATGGAAAAAGTCTGTGGGACCAGTGTAGGAGACTCCACTGGTCTGGCCCCAGCCCCAGGGCAGCAGAGGGGGAAGGGGGAGGAGGAATGCACAGCAGCCACAACAGCATCAGGGGCAGAGAGAGTAACTATTTCTGGAGCTCTAGGCCTACAGATTGTAGAGGAATTGAGCAGCTGACAGTACAATACCCTCACCATCCTCAAGGGAAACAGACATCTACCTTAACAAAGAGCTCAATAGTCAAGTAAATGTCTGGAGAGATGAGCAAAAACCCAAAAAAGAATCAGACTATAGAATCTTACTTTGGTGACAAGGTAGACCAAAACATCCAAACAGAAGATGACAAAGTCAAAGCTGCTCCATCCAAAGTCTTCAAGAAAAATATAAAATGTTTCTAGCTCATAGAGGAGCTCAAAAAGGATTTTGAAAATCAAGTAAGAGAAGAACAGCCAAAAAACTGGGAAGAGAAATGAGGCTTATGTAAGAAAATTATTAAAAACAAGTCAACTGCTTGCTAAAGGAGGCCCAAAAAATGCTGAAGGAGAAATAACACTTTAAAAAATTGACTAACCCAAATGACAAGAGATCCAAAAAGCCAAGGAAGAGAAGAATGACCTAAAAAGCAGAAGTGGCCAGATGAAAAAAGAGGTCCAAAAGCTCACAGAAGAAAATAATTCCTTAAAGATTAGAATGGAGCAGATGGAAGTTAATGACTGTATGAAAAATGAAGAAATTATAAAACAAAATCAAAGGAAGGAAAAAATAGCAGACAATGGGAAATATCTCATTGGAAAGACAACTGGCCTGGAAAATAGATCCAGGATAGATAATTTAAAAATTATTGAACTACCTGAAATCCATGATCAAAACAAAATGAGCCTAGACATCATCTTTCAAGAAATCATGAAGGAAAACTCCCCTGACATTCTAGAACCAGAGGGTAAAATTGAAAGAATCCACTAAATGACTCCTAAAAGAGATCTCAAATGGAAAACTCCCAGGAATATTGTAGTCAAATTCCAGAATTCCAAGCTCAAGGAGAAAATATTGCAAGCAGTCAGAAAAAAACAATTCAAATATTGTGGAAATACAATCAGGATAACACCAGATCTAACAGCTTCCATATTAAGGGATCACAGTGCTTGGAATATGATATTCCAGAAGTCAAAGGAGCAAGAATCAAAAACAAGAATCACCTACCCAGCAAAACTGAGTATAATACTTCAAGGGAAAAAGTGTTCATTCAGAGCTGAATAGAAAATATGATTTTCAAACACAAGAATCAAGAGAAGCATGAAAAGGTAAACAGAAAAGAGAAATCATAAGGGTCTTACTAACATTGAACTGTTTACATTCCTATATGGAAAGATAAGATTTATAACTCTTTAGACTTTTCTCACTACTTGGGTATTTGGAGGGATCATATACATATAGACAGAGGGCACAGGGTGAGTTGAATAGGAATGTATGATGTCTAAAAAATAAAATTAAAGGGTCAGAGAGGAATATATTGGGAGGAGAAAAGGAAAAATAGAATGGGGCAAATTATCTCTCACATAAAAGAGACAAGGAAAACTTTTATCAATGGAAAGGAAGAGAGGGGAAGTGAGAGGGGAAAAAGTGAAGCTTACTCTCATCACATCTGGGTTAAGAAAGGAATAATATGCAAACTCAATTTGCTATGAAAATCTATCTTACAGTACAGGAAAGTCGGGGAGAAGGGGAGAAGTGGGGTGAGGGGATGATAGAAGTGAGGGCAAATGGGACAAGGATACAATTATAAATACATACTTTTGAGGAGGTATGGGGTATAAAGAGAGAATAGAGTAAATGGGGGCAACAATGGAAAGAAATATAGTTATCTTTTACAACATGACTTTTATGAAAGTCTTTTACATAAATAAACATATAACATATATCAAATTGCTTGCCTTCTCAGTGGGGATGGATGGGGAGGGAAGAAGGGAGGGAAGTTAGAAGTCAAAATTTTAAGAAAAAATGTTAAAAATTGTTTTCTACATACAATTGGGAAATAAGATATATATGCAGTGGGGTATAGAAATCTATCTTGCTTTACAATAAAATAGAGATAGGGATGAGAGAAGTGAAGGGTGTAACAGAAAGGAGGGCAGATTAGGAAGAAGTACTAATCAGAAGTCCTATTTTGAGATGGGGGAGGGGAGAGATGAGGAGAAAATTTGGAACAATTACTCTTGTGAAAATCAATGCTGAAAAGAAAAAAAATTAATAAATAAAATAGAAAAAAAGTCATGAGCAGCAAATCTTTAGCCAAAGAGTTGTTTTGTTTTATACTAGATTCTTTTATGTTGTTATAAGAAAGTGAAATGTTCCAGGATAGTAACTAAATACTATTAAATAATAATTGTTTTAAAGTTGTGAAGCATCATTTCTTCTTTTTCAATTCACAATTTCCTCTAGGAACAATATCATTTCTTTCCACTGAGGTTTTGAAACTTCATATCAGATCAAAGATGAACTTGTTTCAAAGTTTGAACTAAATTGCTGTAACTACTTCTCAGTTAAGTGAAAGTATAGTAGATTTCATAGAGACATAATTATGAAAAGGACTTTAACCTTTGTACTACTCTAAGTCAAAAATGGTTAAGGCTATAAATTTAAAAGTTGGCAAGATAGTACTATTTATAAATGAAAGTCCAAAAATTTTAAAAAGTCTAATCACATTTAAAATGATAAAAGGTATCAATTTATGAGTCAGAAAATTTCTAGTAGATGACTGTTGTTTTAAGGAAACTTCATTTAAGCTCATCTCAGACATAGTCACCTAATTTAAGGAGATAAGAAATTTGGACATGTATCAAATCACTGTAGCATTGTCGGATATCTGCCCAGTGTGTAAAAGCACTTTGAAATGGAAATTAACCTTAAATTTTGAAACCTGGCTGGTAGGGGAAAGCTAAGATCTATTCCCAGCACAACTTAACTCCCCTACATCTTTAAATCAATTCATCTCTGAGTCCTGCTTACATAGAATGCTAGAGTAAATGCACTTTATAAAATGAATCAAATTAGAAATGTCATTATGCTTTATATTTTGGTACAAATGAATTACTTTAGAAAAACTTGATTACTTTCACATGGGACGAAAATAGGACAAAAGAGCGTTTGAACGTTCCAAAATGTCAAGAATGGATCAAAGACTGCACGTTTAGGATTTGCTTCTGATAATAAATATATTATCACTTAAATATTCAGCATGCAAAAGACCTTAGAAAACAATTCACAGAGAAGCAGAGCCAAGATAGTAGAATAATGGGAGGGATGCTCCTGGGTTCTCCAAATTCCCCTCCAGATAACATTTTACAAAAACCTCAAAATGAATTCTGGACAGACCCAACAAAAGATCAGGGTGAAATTTTTCAAGCCCAAGGGAACCTTTAGAAGGTCAATAAGTAAAGTCTCTCCCACAGAAGTTACCGGTTACTCACAGACTAAAGCAGTGACCACACCTTTACTTAGATCATAGCACCTTGGAAAAACTGAAAACTAACAAACCTTCATAACTAGCTCTAAGAGCAACAGAATTAAAAAACAAAACAAAACAGAACTGAAGCTTGGAACAATGCCCCTTCTAGCCTAGGAGCAGAGCCCAACTTTAACATAAAGATAAAAGTCACAAAATAAAGAAAAAGTCAACAGCTTAGTTATAAGAGGAAAAGAATACTAATGAAAATAACATTTTAAAAAACAGAATAGGACAAATGGTAAAAGAGGTACAAAAATTCACTGAAGAGAACTCCTTAAAAAGAAGAATTGGCTTGGGGAGGCAGAGGGGAGAAAGGGAGAGAAAATTTAAAATTCAAAAGTTTGTGGAACTGAAAGTTCTAAACTAAAAATAAATAAATAATTTTTTTTTAAAGTAGGATTGGCCAAATGGAAATGGTTAAAAAGCTTACTGATGAAAATAATTCCTTAAAATTAGAATTCACTAAGCAGAGGCTAATGATTCCAAGTGACATAACATCAAGTCAAAAGAATGAAAAAAAATTTGTATATATATATATATATATATATATATATATTTATGTATATGTGCATATACATATATATATATATATATGTATATGAAATACCTAACTGGAAAAACAAACTGACATGGAAAATAGATTGGGGAGAGATAATTTAAGAATTACTGGACTACCTGAAAGTTATGACAAAACAAGGAGAGCCTAGACTTTAACTTTCAAGTAATTATACATGAAAACTGCCTTGGTATACAAGAACCAGAATATAAAATAGAAATTGAAAGAATCCACAAACCAATCCCTGAAAGGGATTCCAAGATGAAAACTCTCAGAAATATTTCAGGCAAATTTTACAGAGCTCACAGGTAAAGAAGAAAAAAGCATGTAGCCACATCATGATAGGACAAGATTTAGCAATTTTTACAATAGAAAATTGTAGGGCTTAGAAGATGGTATTCCAGAGTGACAAGATGCTAGTATTACACTCAAGAATGATGTACCCCAGAAAACTCTGAGTATAATCCTTCAAGGGGAAAATGGATATTTAATGACATAGAGAACTTTTAAGTATTCCTGATGAAAAGAGTAGACCTGCGTAGAAAATCTGACTTTCATATACAGGACTCAAGAAAAGCATAAAAAGATAAATATGAAAGAGAAATAATAAGAGATTGAAAAAGGTTAACTGTTTACATTCCCATCTGGGGAGATGATACCTAGAAATCTTAGGAACTTTATCATCATTAGGGAAGTTAGAAGAAGTATTTTTAGAGACAGAGGGCATGGATGTGAGTTGACTATGTTAGGATATCTAGAAAAAAACTATGGGATGAGAAAGAAGGATCACTATGGTAGGATGATACTGCGAAAAATTATACTGGAGGGGAAGGTTGTCAGCGGGCTTGCAGAAAATGCTAGAATATCATTGGAATTGCCTCTATTAGAAAATTACACATACTCAGTTGGGTGTAGAAATCTATCTTACCTGACAGGGAATTCAGAGAGAAACAGGATAAAAGAAAGAGGGACTGATATAGGGGAGGGTACATTGGGAGAGATGGCAGTCAGAAGCAAAACAATTTTAAGGAAGGAGAAGATTAATAGTACGTGTGTGTGTGTGTGTGTGTGTGTGTGTGTGTGTGTGAGTGTGTGTGTGTAAGGGGGGGAATAGAATGTAGGGAAATGTACAGTAATCATAGCTGTAAAAAATTACAGCAAGTTTCTCTGATAAAGACCTTGTTTCTTGAGTATATTTAGAAATTAGTGAAATTTATAACCATGAAGTCATTCCCTGATTGATAGTCAAAGAATATAAACAGGCAGTTTTCAGAAGAAAAAATTTAAGCTAGCAATAGTCATATGATAAATTGCTCTAAATCCCTGTTGATTAGAGGAACATAATTTAAAACAACTCCCAGGTGCCACCTCATATCTTTCAGATTGCTTAGGACCATGCATACCCTTTCACCAGAAATAGTACTATTAGGTTTATATCCCAAAGAAATAAAAAAGGGAAAAGTATTTAAATGTGTATCTGTGTATATACACATATATACATGTATGTATCTATATATTTATATACAGATATATCTATAGAAGAAAGGTAGGAGAGAGGGAGAGAGAGAGAGAAATACAAAGAAAGAAAGAAAGACAAAAGAGAAAGAGAGAGAAAGAAAGAAAAGCCTTTTTTCATTGTGGTTAAGAAGAGACCCCATCCATTGATTATGAAGAATGACTGAACAAGTTATGGTATATGAATGTGATGAAATATTATTGTGCTATAAGAAATGGCATGATGCTTTTAGAAAATCCTAGAAAGACTTATATGAACTGATATAAAATGAAGCGAACAGAACCATGGGATCATTATACAGGGAAACAATATTACATGATGATCAAGTGTGAAGGTTGAGGAAGTGGAAAAGAAGCTAAGATGTTCAACTTAGAATAGGATTTGAGGTGGAGATGCAGATTATGAACCAAATAACTAATTCATTGGGGGGTGGAAGGGAGACAGGTTTATATATGACAGCAATAAGCATAGGGATTGGATGGAACAAATATCAAAGGGTGTTCATAAGTGATAGTGACAGAACATTTCGAATGCATAAGGATCAAGAAGTATTCCAAATTCTCTTGGTCCTTTTTAATCAAGATAGGAGAAGCAAGCAATTAAACAGGTTGACTTTCAAGAATTGTGGTGATTTCAGTAGAAATCTAAGTTTCAGTAAACATCAGAAGATGGAAGAAATTTTAAAGTAAAACATCAAAAAGTAAGTTGAGTTTGTTAATAACAAGGGAAGGTTCGAGAGGGCATGCAGTAAAAATGGGAAACAGGAAACTAAGGACTTGGGAAGATTGGGATTAAGTTAGACTATGGTGAAGAAGGTAGAAAGAAACAGCAGGGAGAAAAACAATTAAAAAGGCATGTGTGGTTGCAAGGGGAGAATATAAGTAGTTCAGGAGAAACATTCCAACATTCACGTATATCTGCCTTGATGTCAGCACTTAGGAGAGATGGCTACTCCATGCTAGTTACAGTTCTGAATGGCCAATAGTCATAGCACCTCAAAAACCCAGCTAATAAGAGATACTGATTTTTATAGCACTTGTGGTCTCCAGCAGTTTTTGTGACCAATGGTCTTAAGTTATTAAATTCTTTTTGAGGTTTTAAATCTATGCTCCTGTTTCCCCATGTCTCTGCTGAAAATTTCTTCATTTTGTTCATTATAAAGAAGAAGTTATTACTCATTAGAATTGTCTGACAATTCAGCAGACTGACTTGCAAAGTAGAGAGTTCTTTGTTAGGAAGAATGTAGCTAATTATATACTTGTGATATTCACTCACTCATTCACTTTTTCATTCAACATATATTTATTAAATATAATAAACAGAATACTGTGATACACATTGGGCAATACAATTTGTGGTCTTGGAGTTTCTGATCTAGTAGAAGGTATAGGGGCATATGTGAACAAAAGCAAAACATAAAATAAAAGATTACATATGAAATGAGCCAGCTTGATGGTATAGTAGATAGGGTAAGGAAGACCTGAATTCAAATTCAGTCTCAGACCCTGGACAAGTCACTTAACCCTATCTGCTTCAGTTTTCTCATCTGAAATGAGCTGGAGAAGGAAATGGCAAATCACTCCAGTATCTTTGTCAAGAACATATCAGATGGGATCTCAAAGAGTCAGACATCATTGAAATGACTGAACAACACACACACACACACACACACACACACACACACACACACACATATATATATATATATATATATATATATATATATATACATACATATACATATAATAAAATACTATTTGAGGCTTGGGGAAAGGGCAGGGATGGGGGGGACTGGTCATATAGAATTACCTATTCAGAGCTCCAAGGAAGACATCACGCATGATACAGCATTTCAACTGATACTCAATGAATGAGTAGAGTTAACACAATATAATAAAAGGTAGGGTCTAGCTTTCTAATACTTGGAAATGTTGTTGTTATGTTCATCCTTTGTTTCGAAGAAGACTATGACATCAGAGAAATGATGACATGACTGGCACTTGACTTTGTTTTGAGTGAGTCAGGGCTGTGCAACATCACCAGTCTCACCTTTCTCCTCCTGAGCCAATTGGATCCAGTGACATTATATTCATCAAGATGACTGGAGATGGCCCAGGATGCAGTGGGAGACCTTGGCCTTCGCACCTACTCACTTAGAGGAAAGTAATGCCCATTGAGTGGATATGCCTCTTTAAGAAGTAGTCAGGGAATGGCCAAATTAAAAAATAACTAAATTAAACTGGGAGGGAAAGAGAAACTATTACTATTGATAATTACTGTAATGCAGTCATTAAGTGCAAGTTGAGCAGGGACCTCTTTTTGTCCAACCTATGGGCTTCCAGAGTGCACTGGGTTTAAGGTTTGGGGGAAAGGGAGGGAGGGAGGGAGGGAGGGAGGGAGGGAGGGAAGGAAGGAAGGAAGGAAGGAAGGAAGGAAGGAAGGAAGGACATCAAGCCAGTAACCCCAAAGGAAAGGAAGAGGAAGATAGATGATTTGGGTTACACAGCTAGCTGGGTCCCCACGCAGGCAGCTTGGTCTACTCACAGGTTATGTTCATCCTTCATTTTGGAAGAAGATCATGACATCAGAGAAATAATTACATGACTTGCATTTGACTTTGTTTTGAGTGAGGGAGAGTTGTGTAAAGTCACCAGTCTCACTTTCTCCTCCTGAGCCACTTGGGAATGGCAGAAAAGCAGGGAGACATGGGTAATATACAGAGAATGAAAAATAATCCAATTTGGCTAGAGGCCTGAGTCTGAGACAATATTGGAAAAAGTAACAATGCCAGACTGTGGAGCACCTTCAGACTAAGGGGTGTGAACACTCAGTAGTTATAAGGAAATCATTGAAGAAATGAGAATCCCTACTTTGGGTAGTAAGTGAATTGGAAGACCATTAAGGTCCCTTTTAGTTTTGTCTTCTGATAATTTCATCAAGGCCAATGACAGAATATCTAGTGTTTCCTTGCTATTCTCTATCTTTGATCTTTTTCTCTTCTACCCATAAAAAAAAAAAATCTGAAAGAAAATCAATCAAGATTCTATGATCTATGAAAAAAACTGATTCAGACTCAGGCTATTTCCTTCAAATCATGAGTTTATGTCTTGTCCCACTGTGACAGAAGTCATTTTACATAGGTTGGAATGGTTTTCTTTAAGGAAGGCAAGAAATAATTCTTGTGATTTGATTTTAGTTTAAAGGAATTTTAGGAATTAAGGAATTTAGAACGCAAATTATTTACATGTCTTGCTGGCCATGAGATGTAGAAGAATTCATACACACACATATACATACATATGTGTATGTGCATATATGCATGTATGTGTGCACACATGTGTATACATGTATATTTGTGTGTATATAATTTTTAATTTATGGAATAAAACAAGTTATTTATTTGTTATTTATTTGTTATTTCCTATAACATACAATAAAAATAACATTTCACATGAAACTACAAATCTGCTAAGCACAACTTGCTCTTCTTTTCAAATATACAACAAAACTACTTTGTGAATTTCTTTTACTCCCCTACCCCACCCCACCCTAGAAATGGCTACCATTAGACACAAATAGGTGTGTATATATGTGTGTGTGTGTTTATATAATGTATCTATATGTATATGTTTCTATATGCATACATTTTTATATGCATATGTGTATGTGTGTACAGACACATATAGATATATATGTCTGTGTATTAAAAAATTTTTTCTATCAGTTCTCTGGATACAGATAGTGTCTTCCTTCATATATCTTTTATAGTTAATTTGGGTATTTATAATAGTCAAAATAATTGCTCAAAGTCAGTCTTCAAACTATATTGCTGCTACTATTTTAATCAAATTTTATATGATGAATGAGTCTTTCATTGCATTTCCATCCTGACCCTGAATCACTCAATTTCTCTGATCTAGGACTGGTACAGAACACCACCCTCCTTCGCAAACTAGTTGTGAATGCCTTCAGCAATAGTATTCCTTTCCCTGCTCTACATTTGAAATTAAAATTCAAATACTAAATTTGTTCTTCTCTACCTAAGATATATATTTGTTTTAATATATGCTAAGCTTGACTTAATCTATTGACTGAAATGATTCCATTTTGTTTTGAATGAGTTAAATCTCTTCAGCAATGTTTAACTCAATTTCTAACATTACAAGTGATGCTATAACTGATACATAGTGGTCAGCTTGGCTACTTCCATTCTTAACAACTTCCTGGTAACAGTCAATATGTTTTAGCCATCTGAATGTGAAGGGAGCTTTAGTGTAGGTAACTTATCTCTTCCAGTCATCTAGTTTGTGTCAGCCAATGGTTCGGAGTTCTAGGGTAAAACTTTCTATCATGGTCATAGGGCCACACTCTACTAAGTCAACATTGTGAGGCCTCAAAGGAGAGAAATCTCTATTTCTTTAATTCTGATCATATTTCCCTCCTTTTAAAATGAGTACTTCTGCTTACAGAGCTCTCAGTTGAGAGTTTTACCTCAGTCTAAAGAGTAGATTTTTAAAGACATGAGGCTTGTGACCTAATTTGACCAGAGATAGTACCCAATGCCTTCTGTCTTTTCTCTGTAAGTCAGTATGTACCCAGTAGGCCTAGAAGGGGTTACCTCTATATAGAAATAAATGTGTGCCTTAAGGTTCTAAAATTATTATAAGAATTTTATTTTTATTGTACATATGTCATTGTTCAAAGACTTGAGTGTTGTTAAGCTTTAGTGTTAAGTGTCTACTGCTCTATATTTTTTTGTCAGTTCAGACAAATCTAAAGAATTCCCCTTAATCTGTAGTCAGATAATATTGATTATGAAACAAAAATAAAAACTCTTTCTCTGAAGTAAAATTGCAATTTGAGTTTTTCAACTTTGTAGATGTGCTAAGACCAAGGCCAAAAGATTATCGAAGTTCCAGTACCCCTAGTGGTAGACTCAACAACTTGTAAAAATTAGGGGGAATCAGGATCCCCTTTCTCTCTAAGTTTCATTAAAACTACATGATATAAAAGAATATCTGCTTAAACAAGTACAACAGTATGGTTTTCTTCAAAGGAACATAAAATAGATTTCATCTTCGATCAATTAGGCCCATTTTGATGACTGAGAAAAAATAATACAAAAGATCTCAAAAACTCATCAATAAAAAATATACAAGATAATCCAGGAGGATTTAAAGGGCTAGATTTTCTATTTTACAACAAAACATGAAAGCAAACATCTTAATCCATGTCTTAACATCTTCACACAGGATGTATAGAGAGAGGGCTCAATAGCCTTTGTGTGAAATGAATCAGTAAGACTAAAAATGTTGGAGGAGAAACTGTAGTTCCATGAAAAAAATTCTAAAAGGAAAAGAAGTTTTTCTGAAAACACTTGATAAACTCCACATCCAGGAAAGAGAAACAGAAGATATAAAAGGGGAATATCTGACAGTATAGCTGTCTATGTGTTAAAATTTCTTTGGGATTAATCAATGTTGGTGGCCACTTACATTAGAAAAAAATTTAAAACTCTCATTTTCGTTTTATTAACTGCTCCAGAATTACTACGTTTCCAGACATGTTTGTAAAGAATTCTGTATACCTAGAAATAATTCCCAATCACCACAACTTCTGATAATCATTGAAAATTAAAAGTGCCTGAAGAGAGTCTGTATGTGTGTGTGTGTGTGTTCATCCTTCGTTGCTGAAGAAGACCATGCCATCAGAGAAATAATGACATGACTTGTACTTGATTTTGTTTTGGGTGAGGGACGGCTGTGCAGGTCACCAACCTCACTTCTCCTCCGGAGTCATCTGAATCCAGTGACCAGATATTCATCAGAATGACTGGAGATGACCCAGGATGAAGCAATTGGGGTTAAATGACTTGCCCAAAGTCATACAGCTAGTGAATGTCAAGTGTCCAAGGTGAGATTTGAACTCAAGTCCTTCTGACTTCTGCACTGATGCTTTATCCACTGTACCACCTAGCTCACCCTACCTGAAAAGAGTACAGCATAATGGATTCTACCTAGGCAGAAGACTAGGTCAAATCTAATCTAAAAAAAATGTAGTTCTTAGGTAATTCTATGCAAATTAGTTAACTTTTCTGTATTTCAGTTACCTGATGGGCATGATGAAAAGATGAATAGTAGAATTTACCTCATAAGGTTGTTTTTTGTGCTACTGTTGTTATAGTTCAGTCATGTTTGACTCTTCATAACCCCATGTGGTCTTCATGACCTCTATGCTTTAGGTTTTCCTGGCAAAGATACTGGAGTAGCTTGCCATTTTTTTCCAGTGGAAAATAGCATCTAAGTGACTTGCCCAAGGTCACACAGCTAGGAAGTTTCTGAGGCTGAATTTAAACTCTTGTCTTCCTAACTCCAAGTCCAGTGTTCTATCCACTGTATTCTAGAGTTATAGTGTGGCTAAAATAATGTAGAATATAAGGTATTTAGCAGACCAAAAAGCACTCTCGAAGTAGTAGCTACTCTTTTTTTTCTCTGAGGAGTTATTTTCAAATATTAGAAAATCGGTTAGTCATTAGTGCAGCAACAGTTTAGGAGGGGAAGAAAATGAAACTGTTTGTGTTATATGTCAACCTACATTACATGATGACATAATACTGATATTGACAGAGAGAATGTTAAAGAGCTGTGCTAAGGAGATCAAATCCATGGCTTCACCTCACTACCTTCATTGCACTTGGAGACCATAGAAGACACTCATAGCCTTGCCCATCATCTTAAAAATTTGTCCTTACTTTGAGAAAACTTGAGAAAAATGTGGGCAAATCTACACAAATTCAACACCAATTCTGAATATAGTAATAGCTAGAATTTATACAGTGCTTTCAGGTTTGTGAAGTACTATGGCAATTTCTTATTTTAACTTCACAATAAACCTGGGAATTAGATGCCATTGTTAACTCCATTTTATAAAGGAGGAAACTGAAGCAAAGGTGGTTTAAAAAGACTTGCCCAGAGTCACACAGCTCATAAGTGGATGAGGTTGGATTTATAAGCAGGTCTCCCTGACTCCTGGTCCAGACTCTAACCACTATGCCATGTACCAGTGTAGGCTTAGGAGGATGACTTTATAAATAATCTAAATTACATTGTATTCTTTTCAATGATTTTAAAACTTGTCTTTGAGCTGGTATAGAAAAATATCCATGACACTTTGCTTCATACTTATATGTGTTCAGAACCCATTTTCAAGTCACGAGGCAGTCAGTTCACTAAAATCAACAGAATTTTTTGTTACTGTTGACAGTTTACTAACGAAAAGTATTTTCTTATCTTCTTTGAATGTATTTTGTATTCTACTTTTAAATTCCAATTAATCAATATAGAGTAGATAATGCAAATTGCCTAACTCAATCACAAGCGCCTTCTTTCCTCTATTCACAGAGTAAAAAAATTGTTAAAGACAAATAAGGGCAATTTTTCAACATGGCCATTGATGCCACATATAGTTTTAATGATAAGGGCGTGAGCTGTGGTATTGATTCTGTATACAGAAAAAGAAAGAAAAGTACATTAGTGAGTGAGAGCAAGAGAGAGAGAGAGAAGTCATGGAGGTAGAAATTAAACCATTTGTTAAGTGATATGTGAGTGAATGAAATCTCAAAGGTGATGATACAACAATCCTGGGATACTGTAAAAGTGATAAATTTGAAGGAGGGATAGGTTTTGGGGAAAGAGAATGAGTTCTGTTTGGTTTAAGATGTCTACTAGGACATCAATCTGAACTGTTCATCAGGAGGCTGGTGATACAGGTCTGGACTGAGGAAGAAGATTGAGATCACAGATCATAGATTTATAGGTGGAAGAAAAGTTATTAGTTGTCAAATGTAAATCCCTCATTTTACAGATGAAGCATGTGAGACAACAATTTAAACCCACTTGTTTATATTCATATAATCTGGTAATTTTCTAAAGTGGGATTTGATCTCAACATTTTTTGGCTTGAAGTCATACAATTTATCTAGTTAAGCCATAGGAGTCATACACACAGATGAGTCCAAGGGAGCAGAAGGGACTACCAAATGAGATCATGTTCAGAGAAGAGAAGCCAGTCCATGAAAAAAGTTCATGCCCAGGTGAGTGTGACATAGAACATGATCCAGAAAAAGACTGGATGCCATTCGTCAGGAGAAGATGAGGGAAGATCTATGGGGGAAAACATCCAGCGACAAGAAAGCATCTGGAGGAGATTATGGTCAGCATTGTCTACTGTCATAGAGAGGCCAAGAAATAAGGACTGAGAAGAGTCTATTAAATTTGGCAATTAAGATGTAATTGGTAACCTTGAAGAGAGCACTTTCCCTGAGTGATGAGACCTAAAGCCAGATTAAATTGGATTTAGAAAAGCAAGTGAAAGCAATGAGCACAGAAGGCTTTTTCAAGGAGTTTAGCCAAGAATGGGAGAAGAGATATTAGACAATAACAAGCAGATTTAAGGAGAAGCTTTTAAGTATGTAGGAGACTTAGAGGAGTATTTAAAGTTTTTAGGGAAGGAAACAGTAGATACAAAGAGATTGAAGATAAGAGAGAGGAAGGGTGATAATGGGGAAATTTGCAGAAGACAGAGGGAGGACAGGATATAATATACACAGCAGTGTGGTCTACAAAGAGATCGGCTGCTTCATCAGAGGAGAGAGAAGAGAAAACTGAGGAGGGTTAAGATGATATCAGGAGCATTTTAAATGAGAGGTGGGGGAATGGGAGCTTTTTGTCAATTTCTCAATGTGTTATTCTTTCCTCTCAACAATACACTAAGGATATTCCCTTTCTTTTGATAAAAGATAGGATCCTGAAACTTTCTAATCTGTATAGCATTGGACTACTTATGAAGCAATTCCTAAGGCCAGTGCTGATCAGAACACTTCCTGTTTCTCACAAGAGATTCCAAATTTTCGTTGCCTAGCCAATCCCCTCAACTGTCTCTAGGAAGCTGGCTTTCAGGAGTTTGATGCACTAGCAACTTTCCATTCATCTTTTCAAGAAGCTCAGGCTCAGAAAGGATCAATACCCATCAATCAGCAACTATTTATTATGTGCCAGGTGCTGTGCTATGCACTGGGGATACAAGTGCAAAGAAAGAAATAATCTCTGCTCATAAGAAGCTTACATTTTAACATGATAGGGAGGGGCGGACAAGTGCATATGAAACATATGAAGCATAACTATAAAATTAATAAATACAAATTTATACAAAGCAGATAAATACAAATTAGGGAAGGAGAAAACTAACAATTGGGTGAATTAGGAAAGCCTTCATGCAGAAGATGATACTTGAGGGAAGAGAGGGTTTCTATGAGGCAAAGGTAAGGAGGGAATATATTCTAGACAAAGGGTATGATCAAGGAACAAAAACTTATAGATATAGGAGATAGAGAAACAAAGAAAAGGTCAGTTTGGTTGTGTCACAAATGCATAAGGTTTCTAATGAACCTAGAAAGATATATGGGGTCCTAGATTTGTAAAGCTTTAAAAGCTAATCACTCTTTTCCTCTCTGATAAGGGTAAGCCTTCCCCTCTTCCCCTTTATATAAGGCAGTTTGGTGGCATTGTAGACAGATTCCCAGACTGAAGAACCTGAGTTCAAATTTGATCTGACCTTGGATAAGTTTCACTTAACCTCTTTCTACCTCAGCTTTCTCATCTGTAAAATGGGAATAATATGGGTAGCTATACCTCCTAAAGTTATTGTAAGGATAAAAAAATGCTTTCTATTTTTATTAAATTATTTTTCCTTTGTTTCCTCATTGAAGTATATCTATTCATTCAAGGGTCATGCATTTCTGATAACCTAGAGAGTAGAAATGTATTCCTCTCACTTTTTTACTTTCTCCCGTAGCACACAGACTAAATTGAGCTTCATGTGAGTATGTGTGTATGCATATATATGTACACAAATACACACACACATACATATATATATATATATATATATACATACACATATACACCTATACACATATATTAAGGGACATTATTAGAAGAAATGCAAACATAGAACATTGTGTAGGTCACAGTATCAATCTCCTAGTCGTCCATACTGGGATGATAAATTATGATCCCAAACAAAGATATTTTGAATTGAATAAAATATTCATATTTTCTCAATAAATAATATATTAATATGCCACATTCTAAGTAGATCCTTAGGAATTTAAAGAAAGAAGATCAACTATATTTAAGATTTTCATACCAGTTTTCCCTTACATATATTTATGTGTATATACACATAGTATACATATATATGTATGTATAGCTCATTTGTATATAATCATTGTTAACTTGATTAATGTTCACCCCTCAAAAGTCGGCATTTTCTCTGATCCTCAGTGGTAAACCATGGAGCTGTTATTTGTTTCCTCTTTTAGATCCTACATGAACACCAGTACTTTTTTTCACACATGAATCTTGACACAGTTCTAATAACTCTGAGAACTGAAAGCCCATTCCATTGAATATGCTCTGAGTCTTAAAAGGCTTTTTTCTCTTGGTTCAGATGGTCTCTAAACTGGTGGGTGAGTTTTGCTGCTCCCTTGAGATTTCTCTGTTAGAGACAACCTACTTACTAAGTTTATTTCTATAGTCTTGGGACTCACTAAATCTAATGAAAAGTTGGCAAGTGGAGAGAAAATAGAGAATAGAAACCTCTCTACCAGAAAGGATTCAAGAAGCTCCCTTGGGCAGACAAAGTCCAGGTGGGTGTTCTCACCATAAATATTCTATAATGCTGAACTGTACACCCTTAGGTAGTATAAGAAATTACAAAGTAGGTTAAGAAATAATACTACTAAGAATTGAGCTTTGAGGCTCCACAAGATTGTCTAATGTTGGCATAACCTTCACCAACCACATTGGTTTTATTAGTCTCTTATTTTTCTGGTCCTTGTACTAACTCTATATCTAAATTTCTACCCATTAGATTTTATAGTGATAATTATTTTGAGAAGGGCATGAGAGACACAAACAACTATAAATGTGTTTTAATAACTGCCAAAACATTTTTGTCATTCATCTACTGTTAAGAATAAAACTGGTTTATCATTAAATTTTTAATTTTAAATAAAATCATCTGTTACAGGAAAAAATGTCTATATGAGACACAATGTCTCATCAAAGTGACTGTCTCTAAAAATAAAGTACATGACATTGCTTCAACCTATTTTCTCTTTTTTTAAAGACTGTCTTTTTTCTATTTTTAGCTTATATTTCATTGTTACTCTACTGAAGTCAACTAAAGGTTTTCCAGAGTTTCCTTAAGCTGAGGAAAAGTGAATATCCTCTCTCTTACTGTGTATTTAAAGACCTTTGTGACAGCAAAGACTTTAAGCTCATTGCAAAAATCTGACCCTCTAAAAATAATGGTTTCCCCAGACTACTCATTATCAACAATGCTTTCTTGTTTTCCATAGGTCCTTCCGGTGTAGGATGCTTTTTGTGTGGAATCTGTGGGTCCAAGGTATTAAATTAAATAATGTTATCAGATTCAAGATTTGCTCAGTTATTCAGCAGGCATATTTTACACTGGACTTTCGAGTAACTCAGTTTAATAGGAAAGAGTTATGTTAACTTTAATAGTTCTGGGTAGGAGCACAAACCAATATGTGGCTATTCTTAAAATTACCTAGTGACTTTTGTCAAGATCTTATTTCTTTATACCTTATAGGTCTTAAGCCTTCATTTCTCCACTCTTACTATTCACACTTCCATTGATGAATCAAAGATAGAGGGGAGGTGGTCTTTAAATATAATTTGTATGGTACAATGGTGCAATGAAATGGTGGTGGTGTTTTTTGTCTGTTTTTGAAGAGGACCAAAATGACATCACTGTGATAAACTCGTTTCAATGTGTCTGACTGTGGCTGATCAAACCAACACAAACTAGGGAGTCTTTACTACAGATTGGGCACAAATAGTCCATGTGAACATTTGGGTGGATATTCTAAATCTGCACATCTTGAATCTCCTTTGAGCTGTTTCAATTCTGCTTTGCTCATAGAGCACAGTACATTCTCTGATGTGGGCAGGCCATGCTGAGCGGTCCTGTGCCAGTGCCTCCCATGTCACACATCGATTCCAAAGTGCTTTATAGAGACCTTGAGAGTGTCCTTGTATCACTTCTTCTCATCACCATATGATCACCTGCCCCATGCGAGTTCTCCATAAAACAGTCTTTTTTGCAACTGTATGTTTTGCATTTGAACTATGTGGCCACCCCATCGGAGTTGTGCTCTCTGAAGCATAGTTTGAATGCTTGGCAGTTTAGTTTGAGTAAGGACCCTTAGTGTCTGGTACCTCATCCTACCAGGTGATCTTCAGAATCTTCCTAAGACAATTCAAGTGGAAGTGATTCAGTTTCCTGGAATGGTGCTGGTAGACTGTCCATGTTTCACAGGCATACCACAATGAAGTCAGCACAACAATGGCTCTGCAGACCTTTAGTTTGGTAATCAGTTTTTTACCTCTTCTCTCCCATACTTCCCTTGGAGCCTCCCAAACACTTAGCTAGCTCTGGCAATGTGTGAATATATGTATATCTCTGGAAAGCTCAGAGCATTGAAAACTTTTCCATTTGCTGTAACTGATGGTTCAATGTATGGATGGTGTGGTGGTGGCTAATGCAGCACCTGTGTTTTCTTGGTGTTAATAGTTAGGCCAAAATAAACACAAGCAGTAGAGAATAGATCTTTATTTTGTTGCAACTCAGCTTCAAAATCTACACTGCGTGCACAATCATCTGCAAACAGAAAATCATGCACCAATACTCCCTCCATTTTTGTATTGGCTTGTAGCCTTTTCAAATTGAAGAACTTGCCATCAGTGTGGTAGCCGACCTTGATGCCATGGTTATCCTTATTGAAAGTATTTAAGAACATGCCTGAAAACATCAGGTTAAAAAGCTTGGGAGCAAGTACACATCTCTGTTTCACTCCATTGGTAAGTGGGTAGACACGAGAGCATTGTCCACTATCCATAACCTGAGGAAGCACGCCATCATGAAATTGATGTACAATACTGATGAACTTCTCTGGGCAACTGAATTTTGACATAATTTTCCATAAGCCCTCACAAGTAACAGCATCAAAGGCCTTGGTCAGATCTACAAACATTGTATACAGACCTCTATTCTGCTTCTGGCATTTCTCCTAGAGCTGTCGGGCAGCAAACACTATATCGACTATTCTGCCCTTTCTGAAGTCGTAGTGGTTCTCAGGTAGACGACTATTTTCTAAGTTCAGGATCAGCCTATTAAGGAGGACTCTGGAAAGAATCTTGCCAGCAATGACTGAGAGACCCTCTAGTGATTGTAGCGGGACAATCTATTTCCTTTAACGTTATAGAGATGGATAATGGAGGTATCCTTGCACTCTAGGGGGATAACCCCCTCTTGCCATATAACCTGGAAAATTTCAGTCAGCTTTTGTATGAGCAATGGACTCCCAACCTAATAAAGCTCAGGTGAAATAGAATCAGAACCAGGTGCTTTGCTATATAAAAGTAGTCTAATGATATTCAAATCCTCTTCTACAGTTAGAGGTTCAACTAGGAAGGAATTGACTTCAACCTGCGATAAATGGTCAATGACTTCAGCATTGATGGATGATGCTCTACTGAGAATACCATAGAAATGTTCAAGTCCATCTCTCTGGGATCAAGTCCTTATCACTAATTAATGTGGCTCCATCAGCACTGAGTAGTTGTGATGCACCATAGATTTTTGGTCCATAAATTGTCTTCAGGAAATCATAAAAGTACTTTAGATCTCATTACTCTCAGCATAGAGCTAAATTTCATCTGCCTTCTTACTGAGTCAGGAATCTTGCATCTCTCTAAGATATGCTCGATGTGATTAAATGCTGCCTTCTTAGAGGCGGATGAACTATCCTGCTGGCAAATCCTGTGGAGTTCTCACTTTTCATTTAGCAGCTTCTGAATTTCCCCATCATTTTCATCAAATCAGTCTTGGTGTTTGCTAGTATTCTGATCCAAATGAGCAAATGCAGTGCTATACACCAAATCTCTGAAAGCTGCCCACTCCTTTTCTGCTCCCCTGTTCCCAATTGTGTATTGGCTCAGCTTTCCCTCCAAGTTAGCAACAAACTGTTCATGTTCAGAGAAGAGCTTTAATTTGTTAACAGTTCTGTTAGTCATTTAGTCTTGGGGGTACCGCTTTTGATAAAGTGAGAATATTTATCTTGGAAAGGATAAGTCTATGTTCACTCCAATACTCTGTACCATACATGGCCTTCATCACTCTCACATCTTATCTGTCTCTTCCCCTTATAATCACATAGTCTATTAGGTACCAATGTTTGCTGTAAGGGTTCATCCATAAAGTTGTACTGCATTTAGGTAAATGGAAGACAGTGTTAGTAATGAGAAGGTTATGAGAAGCACAAGTCTTCAGTAGTAAGTGGCCATTGCTATTGCTGTTTCCAGTTCCATTCCTCTCTAGGACTCCCTATCACGTCTGGTAGTCTGAGCCCACTCTAGCATTAAAGTCACCCAGAATGATAAGCCTGTCCTCTTTTGGCACATTGATGGAAATGGTCTCTAGCTTTTCATAATTTTTTCTTTGACCTCATCAAGGTTCATCATGGTGGAAACAAAGGCACTGATGATGAGGCATGACATTTTCCTGCAAGTGGCAGCTGCATTGTCATGATTCTGTCATTCACTCCTTTTAGCAGGCTTACCAACTTGCTTACTAGATTAGTTTTGATTGTAAAACCCACACCAGAATCACAGTGTTCCCCTTCACTGTGGTCACTCCAGAAAAATGTGTATCAAACTCTGACTTCAGCAAGCTGGCCTTTATTTGCCAGCTTTTTTTCACTCAGGGCTGCTATTTGGATGCAATACATGCTGAGTTCTCTTGCAACAAGAACTGTTCATCTTTCAGGTCTACTGGATTTTGTGTTGTCTCTAAGTGGGCTCATGTTCCATAGGTCAATGGTGAGTGGAATCATCTCTGCAGATATTTTTGCACATTTTTTTGTTTCGATCTCAGAGATTGCCATATGCTGTGGCAATCAGGTTAGGGTAGGGTAAGCAGACAATTTTAGGGCACCTTTTCTAACCCCCTTCCTCACACTAGGAGGTGACCAGTGTGATCCTTAAAAGGCTGCTCAGATACCCGGGGAGCTGCTGAATGGTACTGCTACTTCCAGTGAGAAACAACCCTGTGGCCTGGGCCACATTGTGCAGGGTTGTGACTACAGCTCCCAGTGCATCCCATCTGCTGCTTCATCACTTGCCTGTTGCCACAGGACTTTGAGATAGGTATAATAATAAAATGGTATGGGTGATGTCTTTTGACTCATGGATAAATTGGATTTAAGTGAGGCGGAGTTGCACAAAGTTGACAACTATTAGGATTCCATCAACATCATCCATCTAGCCAAAGACAGGACGACAACACCTAACTAAATGCCTTGATGAGACAGGACCACAATAGTCAGACAATTGGAGGATAGCATGACTAGAATGTTTAACCACCAAACCATAGATGGGACCCCTCCTCAATTACCTAATCTCTTGACAAACTTCTCCTTCCTTTTTAATATTAATCATATTCCTATATTCTACATAAATTTCTGTTCTGTATTGCATCTTTCCCCTATAAAAATCCATCTTTCTTTCTCTGAACTTGCTGGTTCCTCTTGGAACTTAGCCAGCTCACTGAAAGGCTTCAGTCTCAATAAATGCCTATACTTGGACTCAAGGTGATCTGACTGTGAAGTCTTTGAGACAGTTCCACTATGACATATCATGAAACGCCAACAGTTTTTGGTTTTCCTGAGTTTAAACTTTGAAAATACCAACTATTTATTGGATTTCATAAAACCACTTTCATACCATTAGATTTTTTTGGAGAATTTTGTGATGTTTTGTTTTGTATTAGTCAGGGTCATGATGAATCATACAGGGTTTAAAAAATACACTATAACACAACTACATTCCAAGAAATACCAGAAGGTATGAGTGTACACCCATATATTAGCAGCTTGAATGCAGACATTAAGGAAATAAAAAGACACAGAAAAGTCTAACATCACGATTGCTGTCAATGCCTTCATGTCCTGGGTCTTGGCTCATACTCTATTGTACTATTTCTAGAATTCCCCTTGTCAGTAACCTCCACTCAACTCCCATTACTCCTACAAGGCATCCCTCCAGCTTTTATCCCAAAGCAGTCTAAAATTTTGCCCTCAAAAAGCAACACAACTAAAATTCTAAATTTCTATAACAGAGGCTGGACTATGAACTGATTTTGCTAAAAAGCAAATTAAGAAGATAATACAGAGGGTACTCAATATGGAATCAGTAAGACAGATTCAAATCCTGCCTCAGATACTTGCTATATCTGTGACTGTGACTTGCTAGCTAATTCCTCAGCTTCTGTTCTATACAGTGATTGAACTCCATGGTCTCTGCTGTCTTATATTATTTTAAATTTATGATCCTATGAACCTCTAAAAGCTGATAAAATCAAAAAGAGAGAGTATAGAAACAAAAGAGAGATCAGGAGAGAGCTTTGAGGGACACCCATATTTAGGGAATAGGGAATACATGATGACTGGTATAATGAGAATGAGAAAGTGCGGTTAGGCAGTTAGAAAAAGAACCAAGAGATGAAAAGATCCCCCAAACCCAAGAGAAGAGTAAAAGTTGATAATTAATATCAAAGGAAAGAGATCAAGGAAGAAGGACTTAGATTTATTAATTAAAAGGTAGCTGATCACTTTCAAAAAAACAGCTTCAATTTTTGTTGGAAGACAGAAGCCAAATTATAAAAGAAAGTAAAGGCAAATATAAATGACTTTAAAAAAAATGGCAGTTTGGAATCAAAGGGAGGAGAAATATATGATTATACTTTAAAGGAGTGGCAGGATCAAGCGAAGGTGATTCTGTTTCTGCTTTTTTTTTAAAGATGGGAAGACTTGGGCAGGTTTAGGAAGTAGGGAAGGATTTAATACATCAGAGAAACTGAATATAGTAAAGACACAAGAAATTATGGAAGGTTAAGTTTAAGGAAGGAGAGAACGAGCAAGGTCAAGGCACGAGTAGAAGAATTTGTTTCAGAATAAGGGTCATCATTTATTTTTTGGTCAAAACTTGGACCAGTGTATGAGAGAATGTGAAATGACACTCAGGGATTTTGAGGTGTCGAAAAGGAGAGAAGGTGAAATACAGAACAGATAAGCTTCTGTTTGCTGAATAAAGCAGAAGGCAAGGTTCCCTTGCTGAGAATGAGCTAAGTTTGGTGTAGGAGGTTTGAGGAGGAAAGCGAGGATTTAGAAAAAGCAGCTGTGGAGAATTCAATTCAAGAAGGATTTACTAAGTGACAACTTTGTGCTAAGAACTGTATTAGATACTGAAAATACAAAAGCAAAAAAAAAAGTGCCTGCTTTCAAGGATTTTCTATTCTTATTGGAAAGAAGTACAGAGTATATATGAAGCAATTTGTGGTAGAAGGTCATAGATTTAATATTAAGTGAAGTGTTAATATACAAGAGAACAATTGCTGAGGGCACCATGGAAGGGTAGTAAAGATTGAGATAAAGATAAAAAATAAAAAATAAAGCCCTATTGATCTGACCCAGTTAAATGTGAAAGAATGTGAAGGAAGGCAAAATGGCAATCTAAGAAGGAAGATTTGTACTAGTCAGCCTACGACTTAGAATCACAGAGATTCTGTATGTAGCCTTCATAGTTTCAAAGGTAAGTCATCTTGATTATCAGTCCTTGAGGAAGATGTATAAAAGGAGGCTAGGGTATATAATTTATAAACATACAAAATATATTGAAATATTTAATTAAGCAAAAATTGTCTGACAAAGAGAACTTTTTCCATCATCGGTTAAGATAATTCTTATCCATTCTAAAACTTATTTAACAATGAGCTACATATTAATTCAGAAAAGATTTATACAAATTCCCTTCTTGCTTTACCTTACTCACATTTATGAATCAATAACGATATACACACATTTCTTTCAATGAGGACAAGCACTATCCTAATATAAAATTTATTTACTTCTGATTTTATATTACCTTCTACTTTCATAAGATTCATTTACTGCATTTGGTTTTTGGTCTTACACCTTTGAACCTCAACCTTCCAGGGGTTATTCATTTTTATAAATAAATGAAGCGTGGTTCTGCTTTCCCTGTGAAATTCTTAGAAATTGTGCTATGAATTTTACATTGTCTTTCCACTTTTTACTCATTTTCTGAATTTACTGACTTTTTCTTAATTTTGAATTAATCTTTTCACCATATTCTTGTTGTTGTTCAGTCACTTTCAGTCATGTTTGACTCTGTGACAATATTTGGGTTTATTTGGTTTTTTGTGTGTGCTACTGTTCTTTTTTTTTTTTGGCAAAAATAATAAAATGATTTACAAATTTCTTCTACAGCTTTTTCCGGGTAAGGAAACTAAGGTGAACAAGGTTAAGTGACTTGCCCAGGGTCACCCAGTTAGTCAGATTCTGAGGTTGGATTTGAACCCAGAAATTTGAATCTTCCTGACTCTAGGTCTAGCAGTGTGCCACCTAGATGTCCTCATCACCTAGCTACCCTCACTCTTTTTGGTGGTCTCTAAATTGTTAAACTTTCCTCTCTTTATATATGTGAGCTTACATATATTTTCTTATTTAAAATGTTGAACTATATAAAATACTCACTATATATTAAAAGTCAAAAAGAATGTTAAAAATTATCTAATCCCAAACCTTCATTGTATAAATGAAAGAAAAAACTAGAATTCAAAGCATCAATTGGAGATGTCCACATCAAACACTTTAAACATCAATTCTTCAACCTACTCACCTTCCATGACCTACACATCCACATGAAGACAGTCATATCCTTTATGGTCCTTACCTAAAAAAAGCACAATCTCCAAATTCAAGACTTTCTAATTTCTCTTATCTAACAACAGCCTCTTGATTTTCAATTAATCAATTAACATTTATTAAGTCCCTGCGATTATCAGGCACTGTGGTCCTCCTTTCCTCAAGCATTCCCCTACCAAACCTTACTGTTGATGCGTCTATCTGCCTCAGTGGTCTCCCTATGCCAAACAATCCTCCATTTAATCACCAAACTAGTTTTCCTAAAGAGAAGTCTTGATAATTACACTTCACTTAATTCATCCCTTACCTTCAGGATCAAATACAAAATCCTGTTTAGTGTTCTAAGAGCTTCATAACCCTTTCAGTATTCTGATGTGCCACTCTCTAATAGGCACTCTTCAATCCAGTGATATTGTCCCCTTGCCATTTCTCAAGCAAAGCATTCCATCTCTCAGCTCCAATCATTTTCTCTGGCTGTCCCCAGTGCCTGGGATGTTCTCCCTCCCCATCTTTGCCTACAGGCTTCCATGGCTTCTGTCAAGTTCCAACTATACTCCCATTTTCTATAAAAAACCTTTCCCAAGTCCTTTTGATTTTAGTACCTTCCCTCTTCTATTTCCTATTTTCCACACATAGGACATATTTGCTTGCTTTCTTTCCCTCAGACTGTGAGCTCATTGAGTGTAAGCCTACTGATTTCCCTCTTTCTTGCATGCTCAGTGCAGTGGTGAGTTCATGATAGGAGCTTAATAAATGCTGTTGAGTGACCATGCTCTGCTTTATCCTTTAAGCCTTTGGATTTCCCCTATACCTGTCATCAATATAAACCACGATTGGATATGAAGATATGCATATGTAATCATGTTTTCACTTTCCCTTCTAAATACTTATATGCTGATGATCATAGGAATTTGCAAATTAACATGTACTCCAGATAACCTGAAAGCATGACACTATTCTGTTGATTATATCTGCTTTGGTGGGATGATCAGAGCCTCAATTCAGCTACTAAGTTATGTAACTAATGTAAAGATTTCTGTCTTCCTTTTTATATTTCCTTTCTCCCACAGTATATTCAGATGAAAATGGCCTTGAGCTTATTCCTTAAGTTTGCTCAACCTCATTTATTTTATCATCAGTGGTTTCTACAGCATCCTAATAATAAATGTGTGTGAATGAAAATCACATGCAAACTTGATGAAGCCTTCTACAAAGGTCATGTCATTAACCTATCCAACTTTTGAGAGGAAGGAAAGTGCATGCATTGAATTAATGTGGGAATTTATTATCAATAAATTTAAATATTTATGCAGGCTTCCGATTACACCAAAAATATATTATTCTAGGCTGCTTACATCATGAATGTTGTGATACCTTACACTCCTATAAAGTACTTGAAGAACCATTTGAAATACACTATTTGTTGCTATTTTTTCTGAATGAAATTTCTATTAATTCTGCATCTATTTATTATACTTGGAGTAATTCTAGTACAATCAATAACTATTCTGCTTTATAAATAATTTTTAAAACAATATTTATATGTTTCTAACTATGACTACTATTACTTGTTTTTTAATTTTTTTATTTTAAAACAGCATCATTATTGAATGACAAACAATGTTATATATGTTTCAGTCACTATGTTTTAACTTGTGTTCTTGAGGTCATGAAACATAAGGAAATAATTAACATATTGTTTTCAAAGAAAGAAGTCTAAGCTATAAGCAGCCATAGAAAATAATATTCTAAATCAATAAAAATTAGAGGAATGCCAATTAAAATAATTCACAGGTAACACCTTACATCTATCAGGTTGGCAAGATTGGCAAATAAAGGAATACAAAAAATATTGGAAGGGCAGTAGGAAAACAGGTACATTAATGTACTGCTGATAAACTGTTTCAGCCATGCTGGAAAGCAATTTGTAACGATATCCAAATATCCATTGAACTATGGATATCTTTTAACCACAATAACACTATTTGATATATATCTCTTAAAAAAAAGAGAGAAAAATGACCCATATGTGTGAAAATATTTATAGTAGCTCTTTTTTGTGGTGGAAAAGAACTGGCAATTTAGGGGGTTGTTATGAATTGAAGAATGGTTGCACAAGTTGCCATACATAAATATAATGGAATAGTTAAAATATGAATATTGTTCAAAAGAAACAAGAAGACTTGTATAAACTGATACAATATGAATAAAAAAGAACCAAGAGAACAATTTATTCAACAATATTATAAAGACAAAAGGCTTTGGAAGACTTAGGAACTATGAGCAAACAAATGCTAAAGCACAAATACAGGAGCCCATGCTGCAACATTTTACCCACCTCTAGAGGTAAAAGACTCAAATTAGAAATTAAGAGAGAGAGAGAGAAACAGATAATATTTCATCATGTTATCTATTAATTTGTAAGCTGATTTCATCACGTCTAGAGGTAGGTAGAATGTTTCAGCATGAGCTTCTGTAACTGTACTGAGTTGATCATAGTTCATAAGTCTTCTAAAGCATTTTGTCTTTGTTATTGTGGAGAGATAGATGAATGGATGTGTATACGCATGTATGTATGTATATACATATACATATATACACACATTCATTTAGATACATTCTTAGATATAAATATATAGATTTATAATGATGTATCATTACATATTTTCATCTCTATTTTTATATATGTATGAGTGATTATATATATATTATATAGATACAATTTATTTAACTTGTTTGGATGTGCATTGTTTCCATGTTGTCACCCCCATTAGATTGTGAGCTCCTTTAATGCAAGAAATGTCTTTTGTCTTTTTCCCAGCAATTAGCATAGTACTGAGCGCATAGTAGGCACTTAATATTTATGATGGAATGCTATTTCCTGTTATATGTTACGTATTATGCATACATATACATATATATGTATACTACTAGGATATGACCAATATAAGAATTTGATTCAATGAATTATACATATTTACAATGGGTTTTGTTTTCCTTGTGTTCATATTACGGTGGGAGAACAGAAGACAGAGAATTAGGATCTGGAAAAAAAATTAAATCAAATTTAAAATAGGTGAATGAATAAAAGAAAAATTAACTTGTAGGAGCAGAAGGCTCTAATGTATGAACATTAGAGATTAAGATATTTTTGAAGTCTAGGTTCAACTTCTATATGAGTTAAATGAACCAAATGAAAAAGAGTCCCTCTCACTATTTTTTGTAATGATGGTTTAAAAACAAGTTTCTACTTTAGAGTAATTCTCAGTATGATCGAAATCATATCCAGATAAAACAAGGATACTAAATGAACTGAAACAGGCACACACACACACACACACACACACACACATTATATATATATATATGTATATATACATATATGTATATACATACATA
>CM053770.1:618222407-618250946 GCA_028658325.1 Potorous gilbertii | reverse complement strand
CAATATATGTTAGCTCCTTTATGTAATGCTTTATAATTATAACCTACAAGATAAGCATTACACTCATTGGACAGCTGAAGACAAGGTAATCTATTTGTTAGTGTTGTGCATAGCACATAGTAGTTCCTTAACAAATGCTTATTGATTTAATTTGTTGGGTTAAACTTAGGTTCCCCGATAACATAAACACACTAATGCAATGACACATTTTAATATGAGAATGAAGCACTGATTAGACAAATAACAGGGCTAAAATCACAAAACACCTTTTACCAAAAGTAAGTGTTTAAAAGTTGGAGGAAAAGAAGAAGTCTAGGTACCAACACCAAACTAGTGGGTAAACTACCCACCATAGCTACCAACACCAAACAAGTCTATGAAAACTGAGACTAGCAATGTAGTTTTTCTTAAAGATGCACCTGTTGTACAATTACAAAAGTGAAATACAAAATTAATTTTACCTTTAGTTAGCACACTACTTCTCTACCAGATGTTGCCCTGTGAACACTGTTATCAACACTAATGTCAATATCACATTTAAAACATTAAAATTACTTTTTTTAATTCAAAAATTTGAGTGAATGTTTGAGTATCATGAAAATTTTCTCTTTCAATACTATATGTATTTCTACATAGAATTGGTCACAATAAAAAAATGTATTAAACCTATAGTTTCAACAAGAACACTGAACTTTAACTTAAATTTTAGGTTTTCTTTCCAGCCATTTAAAAATCAAATATTTTTTGAGTAAAGACCTACATAACATGGATTTTAAAAACTTGCCTGATATATATTTCACTAATATAAGAAGATCAAAACATAGTAAATATATTTACACTGTACCAATGCTTTTTATAAAAAAAAAAAATAAGGGTTCATTTAAAAGCATATACAATGCTTCTTTAAAAACCTGATATTTGGAGAGGATTTGGGGAAGATGGTGGAGTAGGTCAGAAAATTCTAAGCTCTAAAACTTTTCCCCCACAAAAAAGTTAAAATAGCACTTTAGGGAGAATAAAGTGTAGGTCGAGATAAATAAGAAAAGCAGTGCAACTCAGGTCTTCCTGGGACAATGTGAGTTCTGAAGAATAATCCCAGGAGGAGGTTTGGCCCCAGCAAAGAGTAAACACTTCCAGGCTAGGGTCCATTTTAACAGCAAGTTGCAAGCCCTGGGGTTAGTTGTTTTGAGAGGCTGCCTTGGCCCCAGCCACGGGAACTTTCACCCCTGGGATAGTGAGGGGAATTGAGCATTTGAGCCCTGGAAGACTGGGAGAACCTCTGCTGATAAGGAACAACAGATCCAACTGTGCTGCAGAGAGTGGTAGGGGCAAGAAGGATCCAGCAGATGCCTGGTGAGTGCAAAAGCAGTGGAGCAGAAAAGCCCTAGCTGTGGGAAGGTACAGGAGGTTGAAGATTTGCCTTTGGTTCCAGACCAAAGGAGAGAATTGAAGATCTAGAGCAAGAAGCACCATTTCCCACTCCCCAGGGCTAGATTACAAAAATTAAGTTATTACCACCAGAAAAATGCACAGGAAAAGGAAAAAGAATCCAATCACAGAATGCTGTTACAGAAATAGAGGTGCCTGGGGTTCATCTTCAGAGGAAGATATTGAAATAAAGAAACCCCCAAAGAGTAACATCAAATTTTCACCTGCCCAAATAGAATTCTTAGGAGATCTTAAAAAAAGAGCTTAAAAAACCAAATGACAGAGATGGAGGAAAAGCTAAAATAAATAAATAAACAAACAAACAAATAAATAAAGATAAGAACAATCCAAGAAAAACAAGAAGGTTATGAAAGGAAAGTCAATCAATTAGAAAAGGAAATCCAGAATCTTAAGGAAGAAAATGACAATTTGAAAATTAGAATTGGGCAAGTGAAATTATAAAAGAATATAAGAGATCAAGATCAATAAATAAACAAAATAGGAATAACGAAAAAATAGAGGAGAATGTGAAACATCTTATAAAAAAACAGCAGATTTACAAAATATATCAGGAAGAGAAAATATACAAAATAATCAGAATAACTGAAAGTTATGATCAAAAAAGAATTTTGATACAATATTACGATGAGTAATTATAGAAAATTGTCCAAAGGCATTAGAACAAGGGGGGAAATAGAAAAACTTCAATGATCACCACTTCAAAGAGATCCTATGAGGAGGAAACTCATAGGAATATCATAATCAAAACTTCAAAACCCCCAGTTCCAGGATAAAATATAAAAAGCATCATGATTAACACAATTTAAATATGGTGGTGCCACAATCAGCAGAGACGTGAAAGGACGGCAGGTATTGGAACATAATATATGAAAAGGCAAAGGAACTGGGGCTCTGGGTGAAAATATCATTTCACAACTATTATATTAAGTATTATCCTGAATGAAAAATCATGGACATTTGCTAAACTTTCAGACTTTCAAGACTTTTTAAAAAAAATCCTGAACTTAATAGAAAATTTGACATACAAGAAACAAGAGAAATACAAGGTACATACTAAAGACTCATTATAAGGGATTCATAAGGATAAAGGAAAATCTGAGTAGGATATGAATTTTAAAAGTAAAGCCATAAAGGAACAAGTATAAAATAAGATGTAAGAGGAAGAATCAATATAGAGGAATTCTGTATTGAGGAGGGCTAGTAGTTCTGGTAACCTACTGTGATGACAATCTAATTAGGATCTTTTACTGCTTTTGATTTACTAAAAGAGCCTCTGATTGAATAATGTGACGAAATAAGATCTCCCACCCCCTTATTGATGGGCCTGCCCATTGTGCAAAGCTTGATCAGGGGTGTTGCTTTGTAGGCGGGTCCCAAGTACCTCTTTTTTTTTCTATTGAGACACTAGGTCAGAGGGTCATGCCCTCTGGCTCTAAAAAAGTGTATAAATACTCTGAGGGTGACATTTTACTTTGGGGCTTGCTTTTTGTAAGAAGATTTGAGTACAAAGGAGAACTCTGGGAAGCTGTTTTAAGGAGCCCCCTGCCTTGGAAAATCCAGATATTGGTGCATCCATCTCTGGTCACTATGGTCAGACAGTTGGAACTGCCTGTTGAATTCAGGCAGAGGAAGTTATGTCTGTTGACTTTTAATTTCTCTACATTTCCTTTGAAGTTCTGGGTGCTAACACCCCTCAACTAAATGAATGATATATGTGCTTAGTTAAAGGAATAATACATGTGCTTGATTAAAGTGACTGTAAATCCTTTAAAAGTTACTTTCCTTTTATGAATGAAGATCTAAGAACCTGTGATAGCAGGCCCCGCTGTGTATGTTAGGGTGTTTACTGATACACTACTTTCATCGGGAATGGGTTTCAGAGGGAATAATACATATGTATTTAGAAGAAAATTAAAATTTTCTAAATTTAGAAGCAACAAATCAGTAGTTGCAGAGGGAAGGGGGAGAGGACAAGGGAGGGATCTTTAGAGGGGAGGAGGAGGGAATAGGTAAAAGGGGGTTATGTAATGGCATTTAGATTTATGGCAGTGGGAGGGATCCTTGGAGGGGTAATAGTCAAGCAATAGGAGGGCAAGGTAGTGGGTAGAAGTTAAGTAGAGGAGGCAGGAGGGATAAGAAACAAGAGATATGCTCAAATATAAAAAACAATGATCAGGAGTAGAATATATTTGGGAAAGTATATGTCTATACGTATATGTGCATGTATATATCTATAGCTATAGAGAAAAATAACTTTATTGTAGCCTTGTGGAGGTAGGGGAGAGGAGAAAAGAACAAAGTAAAGAAGTGCACAGCAAAGGCCAAAAAACTCACAAGGAAGTAAAGAAAAGATGGACAATTTTCAACACAAGTGTACTTGTCATATAGGCTTTCTTGAAATGAAAATTTATTATTACACAACTTGAATCCTCTCATGCTCTGCTATGCATAAGATAGGCTTTTTTTTTTCTTTTTAACTTTGTGTTTAAGTTCCAGTGTTTAAGTTTATGATGTTTTTGGTTCTGTTTTCTACTCTTCATTTGGTGGCACAGAGAACATAGGCCCTGGAGTCAGGAGGACTTGAGTTCAAATTTAATCTCAGACATTTGACACTTCCTAGTTGAAAGACCTTGAACAAGTCCCTTAACCCCAATTCTCTTGCCTTCCTCCCTCCTTGATATTTTCTTAATTGTTACAATTTTACATTAAAATTGTTGTATTTAGAAAAATATATTTAAAAATACAGATGTAAGGTTTTAAGAGTCAAGTGACTATTTATATACATTTTACATATACATATACATTTTACAAATGTATATATTAATATATATATATTATACACACACACACACACATATCCATATATGCATAATCTTAGAATATACTTTGAGTTCCTCATCAATGGTAAAGAACTACAATGCATTATTATGCTCATGATATTTGAATATAAATTAATATAGTTTGACTTTGTTAGCAAGAATTCAGTTCAATCTATATTTTTTTCAGTGGAAAGAATATTGTGAAAGTAAGACCAATTATAAACTTAATAATAGACTTCTAATTTTAGACTAAAAATAATATTCAGAGATTCAGACAAAATAAAGTCATATTTAATGTATAGTCATTTACATAAAATTTTACTAGTTAATTAACCAATATAGTCAAACTTAAGCAACTTTGTATCTACAGATGTATTGGTGGAATATAGAATATCTGTGCATATGTGTGTGTATGTATGTGTGTGTGTGTGTGTGTGTGTGTGTGTGTGTGTGTGTGAATAATAAGAAAGAAAAAGAAATACTTTTTGTGCCAGTTTCAGGAAAGGTAGGAAAACTAATTACTCAATTTATTTCTAATAATGTGCATAAGATAGGCTATTTTCTTTTAACAGATTAGATCACACACATGTTATCTGTTGCTATCATATTTTCTTTAATTGTATTTGTTTTGTGGTTCATTTTTTTCCAGGGCAGGGAGCACAGGGGCAGTTCGCAAAATGGTTAACACAAAGTGGTCTTCTTACTCAACCCATTAAAAAAATTAGAAACAACAAAAAAATAGCCCTTGCAAATATATGCTACCTTAACAATTTTCAGATATTTTAACTATCACTATTTCTAGATTTGCTGATCAGAAGACTAGGAAATTACACCATTACAGATTTAGAAGTTAGTTTTATTTTATTTCAGTTTTAAAAAATCCCCAGTAAGCACATTACATTATTTTCCCAACTATTTCCAAAATTTAAGAAAAAAAATAAAATCATTGTTTATACAATAGAATACTAGATTTTTTGTGATCTATTTTCACTTAAAGAATAATAGTACCTCTGTAGCCCTGCTCATACTCAGATCTCAGCCACAGTGCTGGATGGAGAGGAGCACTAGTATACCAGAGCTTGCAGCCACAAAAGAGCAAAAACCCCCATTACAGTTCCAGCACAGAAAATGTTATGTTCATTCACAAACCAGAGCAAAGGCCAGGAGAGTAGTAAACACACTTCAATTTAGATGATGCCACCATGGAAGAACTGAAAACTTACAGATTCCTAGAAGTATCTGTGAAAACAGCTGCACAAAACCCCCAAAGCTAGGGAACAAGCTTCTAACCTCTACCCTAGAGGCAAAGTTCCACTTTAACAGAGTTAAAAGTCAAGAATTAGATTAGAAAACTGAGCAAACAAGTTTCTCTGAGAGAGGCCTCATTGCTCAAATATAAAGAGAACTGAGTAAAATTTATAAAAAAAAAAAATAGGAGCCATTCCTGAATTGATAAACAATCAAGAGATTATGAACAGTTTTCAGTAGTAATCAAAGCTGGAAAAAATTGAAACAGTTCTGAGAAACTACCTCATAACTATTAGATTGACTAATAAGACAAAAAAGGAGAATGACAACTTTTAGAGTGGATGTGGGAAAAATGAGACATTAATGCATTGTTGGTGGAGTTGTGAATGATTCAACCTTTCTGTAAAGCAATTTGGAACTATGCCCAAATGTCTATAAAACCATGTATACCTTTGACCCAGCAGTGTCACTATTAGGTCTCTATTCAAAAAAGATATTATAAAAAGGAAAAGGATTTATATGTACAAAAATACTCTTTTCCAGTGTGAGGAAGTTGGAAAATGGGAGAATGCCCATGAATTGGAGAATCAATGAACAAACTGTGCTATGTGATGGTGATCAAATACTCTCATGCCATAAGAAATGAAAAGCAAGGTGCTCTCAGAAAAACCTGGAAATACTTATATGAGCTTATACAAAGTGAAAAGTACTTTGTACAAAGTAACAGAAATATTTTAAAGTGATCATTTGTGAATGACTTAGTTATACTCGGCAATACAGTGATCTAAGACAACTCTGAAGGACTGATGATTAAAAATGCTATCCTTCCCTAGAAAAAGAATTGATGGTGTCTGAATACATATTTAAGCATTTTTTATATTCTTTAACAAACTTCTTGGTTATTTTTTCATATATGTTATATTTCACAACATTACTAATATGGAAATATGTTTTACATGATTACATATGTATCACCTATATTGAATTGCTTGCCTTCTCAATGAGTGGGGTGGATAGGAAAGAAGGCAGGGAATTTGAAACTCAAAAGTTTTAAAAATGAATGCTAAAAAATTGTTTTTATATGTAATTGGGGAAAAATTCCTAAATAAAAAAATAGAATAATAGTCATATCCCTGAAGAGTTAATAGAAAGTACATATGTAAATCTCTCACTTCTAAAGGGAAGGAAAATTACATTGTGAATAATAAAGTGCTGATATTGAATGCAAGAAAGCAATAGTTTGATATGAGTTGGTTGTTGTCCTTTCTTCTTGAAGAGGACCAAAATGACATCATCATAATAAAGTCAAGCTTCAATGTGTCTGACTGTGGCTGATCAAACCAGTAAGGGCTTGAAATGCTCTACCATAGAATGGGTACAGATAATCCATATGCACATTTGGGGTGGATACTCAAATTTGTGCATCCTATATTTCCTTTGTGCTGTTTCAATTCTGTTTTGCTCATAGAGCCCAGCACCCTTTCTTATGTGGACACGCCATGCTGAGTGCTCCTATGTCAGTATCTTCCATTTCACATAATCAAATCCACAGTTCTTGAGAAAGACCTTGAGAGTGTCCTTGTATCACTTCTGACCACCATGTGATCTCCTGTCCCATGCAAATTTGCCATAAAATAGTCTTTTTGGCAAATGTACATACAATGTGGCCAGTCCATCAGAGTTACAGTCTCTGAAACATAATTTGAAAGCTTGGCAGTTTAGTTTGAGAAAAGACCTCAATATCTGATACCTTATCCTGTCAGACTATCTTCAAATCTTCCTAAGACAGTTCAAATGGAAGTGATTCAGTTTCCTGTCCTGGTGCTGGTAGACTGTCCATATTTCACAGACACAACAATGAAGTGAGTACAATGACTCTGTTGACCTTCAGTTTAGTAATCAGTCTAATACCTCTTCTCTCCAATATTTTTCTTCGAGCCTCCCAAACACTGAGTTACCTCTGGCAATGCATCAACCTCACTGTCAGTGCATACGTCCCTGAAAAGTGTGTGTTCATCCTTCATGGCCAAAGAAGACCATGGCATCAGAGAAATAATGACATGACTTGAACTTGACTTTGTTTTGAGTGAGGGAGGGCTGTGCAGGTCACCAGTCTCACTTCTCCTCCAGCATCATCTGAATCCAGTGACCAGATATTCATCAGAATGACTGGAGATGACCCAGAATGAGGCAATTGGGGTTAAGTGACTTGTTCAATGTCACACAGCTAGTGAGTGTCAAGTGTCTGAGGTGAGATTTGAACTCAGGTCCTCCTGGCTCCTGCACTGGTGCTGTATCCACTGCAGCCCTTACCTGCCCCCCTCCCTGGAAAGTACACTACCAAGGTAAGTGAACTTATCCACAGCATCCAAAATTTCTCCATTTGCCATAATCAATGGTTCCATGTATAGGTGGTGTGGTAGTGGCTGATGGAGCACCTGTGTTTTCTTAGTGTTAATTATTAGGCCAAAATTAGCACAGGCAACAGAGAATTGATCCATACTTTGTTGCATCTCAGCTTCAAGGCTGCACTGAGTGCACAATCATCTGCAAACAGAAAATCATGCACCAACACTTCCTCCACTAAGGTTTTGACTTGTAACCTTTTCAAGTTAAAGAATTTACCATCAGTGCAGTAGCTAACCTTGATGCCATGTTCTTTCTCATTGATGGCATTTGACAACATGGCTGAAAACAGCTCTGTTTCACTCCATTAGTGACTGGGAAGGCACAAGAACATTGCCCACTATCCAAAACCTGGGCAAACATGTCATCATGAAATTGACATACAATACTGATGAACTTCTCTGGGCAACCAAATTTTGACATAATTTTCCATAAGCCCTCATGAATAACAATGTCAAAGGCCTTGGTCAGATCTACAAATGTTGCGTACAGACCTCTGTTCTGCTCCTGGCATTTCTCCTGGAGTTGTTGGCCAGCAAACACCATATCAACTGTTCCTTGGCCCTTTCAAAAGCCATACTGACTCTCAAGTAGATGACCATCTTCCAGGTGAAGTATCAGCCTATTAAGGAGGACTCTGGCAAGAATCTTGCCAGCAATGATTAAGAGAGAGACCCCTGTATGATTGTTTCAGGACAATCTATTTCTTTTAACTTTATAGAGATGGACAATAGAGGCATCTTTGAACTCCTGGGGAATAACCTCCTCTTGCCACATAACCTGGAAAATGTCAGTCAACTTTTGTATGAGCATGAACAGTGTGTTGGTAATTCACTCCAAATATTGTTTCAGTCTGTACAACATAGCATATATCCGTCTTCTCTCCATTCACGCAACCAACACCCTGATTTAGCCCCTTATCATCTCCTATCTGGATTATTGCAATAGCTTCCTAATTTGTTTGCCCACCAAGGTATTTTACATCTCCAAGTTATCCTTCACACTGATGCCAAATTGATTTTCCTATGTATAAATTAAACTGTATCACTCCCCATCTCTTCTCAATCAACTCTATTTATACCGATGTATGTAAGTGGGTGGATAAGGTCATATGTGTGTGCGCACACATATATGTGTACACACATATATATACATACATATATGTGTATGTGCACATACATAAACACATGTATACAGATAGATCTATCTATAAAAATCTATATGGATATACATCTATATCTATACCTAGAGAAAGTGAGTCTTCCTAGACGAAATATTAAGTCTTAGAATCCAAAAGCTATTTTTTTTTTCTTTTTATCCCCAGCACCTAGCATAGTGTAAGACACATAGCTGGTGCTTAATAAAGACTTGTTATTCATGTGAATGAATCATTTATAATAGTAGAATAACATAATCGAGGCACTGGGCGGGACTTCAGATGACAATAAGCAGTCCTCTTTCAACATCCTGACCAAAGCTCACCAAGCATATGATTGAACCTTCTAAATGAGAGAACTCACTACCTCCAAAGCAGCCCATTTCACTTTGGAATAGTTGAAATCTTTAGGGAGTTTTTAATTACATCCTACATAAATCAGTCTCTCAATAATTCTCATTACTTGGTCTTAGTTCTGGCAAGCAGGGTCTTTAATTCCTAATTCCTTTACCACAAGACAGATCTGAAGAAAAAAAAAAGTACTCCAACAAGTCTTCTTTTTCTCTAGACTAAACATTTCCAGTTCCTTCAACCCAATACCATGCCATGATCATGAAACTCTTTCCAATTCTGATCACCTTTCTATGAATCGCTCCAATATTATGAAAACCATTTCTAAAATTCACTGACCAGAATGGTCAGTGTTCTGATAGTAGCTCTGGAATCAGAAGTTCTTGCTTCAAATCCTGCCAATTATTTAATGTCCAAGGAACATTGAATAAATCAATTAAAAGTGCCTTAGTTTCCTCATTTTTCAGGCAAAGGGTCATTAGGGGTCAGGCAAGATTGACAGTGAGGTTTCTTCCAAGTCTACATCAAGGTTCTTATGATCCAAAGATTCTCACTTCCACCTTTTTACACAGTGTCTTTCTCAATGGAAACCTCCAAAAAGGTATTTTTTTTTTCATTCACAATGTTCACTCATTTTAAATTTTCATTTCACTAAAACCTCCAGATCTTTTACAGATGACCTATTCTCTACTTATGCTTTTCCATATTGTTACCTGTGATGTTGTTTTCTTGAAAAAGAAGATATAAATTAAATCTTACTGATTAAATATCATTGTATTTAATTCAGCTTAATATTTGAGCCTATTGAGATAATTTACCATCCTAACTACAATTCAAAGTATAATTAGTTTTCCTTTTTTTGACTCTGTGTCATTTGCACCATTGTTAAGCATAGTATCTATGCCAAATCACACACATACACAAAATGCTAAGTAAAACACAAGTTCAATGAAAAATAAAGATTCTCTTTTATTAAGACTTCCTTATAACTAGACATTGGCCTGTTAACCAAAATATATGGTCTTATCACTTAACCAGCACTATTATCATCTAGCTCATATTTTACCATGTTTTCCACATAAAAGACTGTGAAAAGCTTCCTGCAACATTTCCCATTTCTGCTAGTGTGGTCATGCTAAAACACTATGAGAACACAAAATTTAAAGGGACCTAAGAGATCTCTGGTCCATTGGATTCTAAAAGAGGTGCCCTGGGATACAGGGAGCAAACATTAGCACTTCTATTTATTTTTATGTGTATATGAAGAAAGAAAATGAGCTTTGCTAATATTTAACATAAGGATTAAGGATATAGGCAGTCTCATTCAGTTCATAAATCACAGGGTCACCTATCACATGCTGTAGAAAAAAAGTATCATCTTGGAGGAGGAAGTTTTACAGTGGATAGTTGTTGTCCATGACATCTTTACTTGTGTATTCATTTTTACCATATTGTGAAAAAAGTACTTCACACAGACCTACTTCTGTGGATTTACAGGTTATAATATATAAATTTAATTAAACTAATAAAACTTCATTTAATGGAGAAAGTACTTTAAATAGATTCCTGCAAAGAAATCAAAAATTGAAGATAACACTAATATTTTGAACACAAGCAAATAAAAACAAAGTGGCAGAGCTAACTTTTTCTATTCCTAGTACTACTTCTCAAGCTACTTTGTGAGCTAAAACCAATAATAATCTAATCAAACCTGACAAGAAATTTGGTTAAAAAAATTAAAATGATCAAGATTACTTTGAATATGGATTTTATTCATTAGCCTTGTTGATTAACCTTGTTTCACGTTTTTGTTTTTTTGAGATATTAATGATAGGATGAAGCCATCACAAATAGGAAGATATTTTAAAGATAAACTTTTATTGCTTTAAAAAATGTAAATATTACCTAAAATTTCTTTTTGTATACCTTAAAAACTTGGGAATGTAATTTTCCTGTAAGTTTAAAAATCTTTCAAAGAGCTTCAGTGGCTTTTAAACCAATTTGTTATGTAAAGATACAACACTAATTATTTTGCAAGAAAAACTTGGAAGACAAAATCTGGTAGTGGAATTTCAAACACAAGTTTGCAAAATTGGTGGGTAGGATTGTAAAATTAATACCATTTTTAAGTTTGTCTAAGCAACATTTATGCACTTTCGTAATTTAGATTTACTGTATATAATTTTGTGAATTACATTTTTCAGCTATGACAACCTTTACAACCAAGTATCAGAATATATTGAACTTAGAACTGTACTCATATCTTGCTATATGACACAGTATTACACCAAAATAACAATGAAACATGCTTATCTATACTATTGTCATTGAAAATATTATTGATATACTTACTGAGACTAAAATTCTTATTTCTTCTGTTTTAATAAAATAAATAATCTTTCTAAACTTCAGTTTCCTCATCTATAAACTAGATGGCTTTTGAGATTTCGTCTAATTCCAAATCTGTGACTCTACACGTACACATGCACACATACGTGTGTATATATACATTCTAAATTATTTGTTTCACTTTTATATCATCCTTTGAAAATTATCTAATTAGCATATGTCTTAGAGTTTATATGTTAATTATATGTGTTACATATATGTATATAATGTATTGTATATGTGCATATATGTATATAATGCGCATTTAATATTGTATATGTGTGTATTACATATATGTATATAATACACACACTCAGTAGAAGACAGATAATTTATAAACAAATCCATATATTGGATAATACATGTTTCAAACTTTCTATTGGTAGTAGTACACTATCAAAATATTTTGGTGATCACAGAGATAGCCAAGAAACAGAAAGATTCTTCAATTATTTCCAATGAAATAAGAGAAAGATTTTTGAGAAAAAAAACACATGAAATTTACTCACTTCCTTCAAGTTAGCAGTAAATCTACATTCCCGCAACAATATGTTCTTGACCTTATTCAATATAAAAGAATCAGCCCTCTGTGAGCTAATTAGGATAGTTCTAATTTTATCCTGCCTAATTAAAAAGCTTGAGGTCCATGACTCAGCTTCCAGGTAAAATTAGTATCAAAACCACCTTATAATTACAAATGCATACCGTAAAAGCATGGGGAACAAAAGAATACTCAGCTGATTTTAATGGTAGCTAAGGCCTACTTCAGTTTTTCAAAGGAAGGAAAATACAGAACTACACAATTCTACAAGAAACTCATACCTTTATGGCAGTGGATGCAATCTGAATGTGATGAAGTCTCCGTAGTGTGCTGTCCCTGTCAATGAAATAGGAGGCAGCAAGTTGATGGAGAGTCTCAAGAGTGACTGAGGAACTATTGGTTGTAGAATCACTTCCTTCTGATCTCTTGCTCAGCTTCCGCTTATCCACAAAAATTGTGAGTGACTCTTCTCCTGCATCAAGAACATATTCAGTCAATCATCACTCCCATTGATTATATCATAAAATAATCCTTACATAATTTCAACTCTTACTCAAACTACCCCTTTTCAGGCTCTGAAACATCTTGCCTTGGCAGTAATAATATGTTCCCCCCTCAACATTAGGTGAATCTCCCTAAAATATAGCATTGATTATGTCACTGTATTGTTCAGAAAACATTTTGGTGTCTCAATTGCCTACAGAAAGTCAAAAGTCAAAGAGTACACGTAGCCTCTGTATTCCTAAGATCGATGGGGGGTAAATTCTTCCTTTAACACTACAAGTCGTTTAAAATCTATGAGCTTCAGTTTATACATCTATCTGTAAAAGGAAGGGTTATGACTACATAGTCTCTCTAGTACCTTCTAGATCTATTATTTAATTATTCCTCCATACTCTTGCTCTGTCCTTCTCCGGTGTTATATTCTTCTTTACCTTTCCCATGTTCCAGACAATGGATACTGTCTAGAATTTGCTTAACAGGCCATGCATTTTCTTGCTTCCCTTCATGCTTGTGCCCATAATATTGCTCTACATAGAATACTCTATCTCCTTAGAACAACTTTGAAAAATTTCCTTCCTTCTTAAAGGCCCAACTCTAAATTCACCAACTCAATAAAACTGTCAGTCTCCAAAAGTCAGAAAGTCTTTTCCTGTCATGGTTCTCAGTTTAGCATTGAACTCTTCCTGACCATATCTTAGATCACTTATGTAATTCTACATAGAGTTCTTTGTACACTTATTTTGTCTGCCTTACTAGAATGTAAGGTTCTTTTTTTGATTGATTTATTTATTTTTAGTTTTCAACATCCATTTCCACAAGATTTTGAGTTACAAATTCTCCCCATCTCTCCCCTCACCCCACCCCAAGACAGCATGCATTCTGATTATCCCTTCCCCAAAATCTGCTCTCCCTTCTATCACACCCCTCTTCTTGTACCC
This sequence comes from Potorous gilbertii, assembly GCA_028658325.1. Lineage (NCBI taxonomy): Eukaryota > Metazoa > Chordata > Mammalia > Diprotodontia > Potoroidae > Potorous > Potorous gilbertii. The sequence continues at coordinate 618,237,146 of CM053770.1, read as the reverse complement.
ATCCCTCTATTTTCTTGGAGGGCAAGATGGATTTCTATACCTCATTGCTTGTATCTCTTATTTTCCAGTTGCATGTAAAAAACAATTTTTAACATTCATTTTAAAACATTGAGTTCCAATTTCTCTCCCTTCCTCCCTCCCCATCCAGCCCCACTGAAAAGGAAAGCAATTTGAATATATGGTATACATGTGTAGTTATGCAAAAACTTCCATGAAAGTCATATTGTGAAAGACTAACTCTATTTCTCTCCATCCTATCCTGCCTCTCATTTATTCTAGTCTGTCTTCTGACCTATCCCTCTTCAAAATTATTTGCTTTTAATTATGCCCTCCTCTCATTTGTCCTCCCTTCTATCATCTCTCCAACAGCCTCTTATCCCCTTCTTCCCTACTTTCCTGTAGTGTAAGATAGATTTTCATAGCAAATTGTGTATGCATGTTATTCCCTCCTTAAACCAAATGTGATGAAGAAAAGGTTAACTTTTTCTCTATCACCTCCCCTCTCTTCCCTTCCACTGAAAAAAATTTTTTCTTGCCTCTTTTATGTGAGGTAATTTTCCCCATTCTATTTTTCCCTTTCTCCTCCCAATATATTCCTCTCTCACTCCTTAATTTTATTTTTTTCAGATATCATCCCTTCCTATTCAACTCACTCTGTGCCCTCTGTATAAATGTATATAAACCCTCCAACTACACTAGTACTGAGAAAAATCTCGAGTTATTAATATTATCTTTCCATGTAGGAATGTAAACAGTTCAAATTTAGTAAGTCCTTTATGATTTCTCTTTCCTGTTTACCTTTACATGCTTCTCTTTATTCTTGTGTTTGAAAGTCAGATTTTTTATTTAGCTTTGGTCTTTTCATCAAGATTGTTTGAAAATTCTCTATTTCATTGAATGATCATTTTTTCCCCCAGAAGTATTATACTCAGTTTTGCTGGGTAGGTGATTATTAGTTTTGATCCTAGTTCCTTTGACATCTGGAATATCATATTCCAAGCCCTTTGATCCCTTAATGTAGAAGCTGCTAGATCTTGTGTTATCCTGATTGTATTTTCACAAGTTTGGAATTGTTTCTTTTTGGCTACTTGCAATATTTGCTGCTTGATCTAGGAGCTCTGAAAATTAGCTACAATATTCCTAGGAGTTTTCCTTTTGAGATATCTTCCAGGAGGTGATGGGTGGATTCTTTCAATTTTTATTTTACCCACTGGTTCCAGAATATCAGAATATCCGTGATAATTTTATGAAAGATGATGTCTAGGCTCTTTTTTTATCATGACTTTCAGGTAGTCCCATAGTTTTTAATTTGTCTCTCCTGAATCTATTTTCCAGGTTAGTTGTTTTTCCAATGAGATATTTCACATTGTCTGCTATTTTTTCATTCCTTTGGTTTTATTATAATTTCTTGATTTTTCATAGTCATTGGCTTCCATCTGTTCCATTCTAATCTTTAAGGAATTATTTTTTTTCAGTGAATTTTTGTACCTCCTTTTCCATCTGGCCAATTCTGCTTTTTAGGGATTTCTTCTCTTCATTGATTTTTTGGATCTCTTTTGTTATTTGGGTTAGTCTATTTTTTACACTATTATTTTCTTCAGCATTTTTTGGATCTCTTTTACCAAAAAGTTGGCTCATTTTTTCCTAATATTTTTGCATCATTCTTGTTTCTCTTCCCAATTTTTGCTCTACTTCTCTTATTTGATTTTCAAAATCCTTTTTGAGCTATTCCATGGCCTGAGATCAATTCATACTTTTCTTGGAAGCTTTGAATAAAGGAGCTTTGACTATATTGTCTTCTGTTTGTATATTTTGGACATCCTTGTCCCCAAAGTAGGATTCTATAGTTTGATTCTTTTTGCATTTTTTGCTCATTTTCCCAGCCATTTATTTGACTTTTGAGCTCTATGTTAAGTTAGATCTTTGCTTCCAGTGGGGTTGGGGGCTGTAATGTCAACTGCTTGATTTCCCCAAAATCTGTGGGCCTAGAGCTCCAGAAACAGTCGCTGTCTCTGCCCCTGATTCTACCATGGCTGCTGCAGTTTCCTCTGCTCCCTTCCCCCTGTGCTGCCTTGGGGCTGGGGTCAAAACCCTCCACTCTCCCAAACTGGTCCCACAGGCTTTTTTCACTGACCTTTCAATTTGTCCTTGGTGTATTTTGGGTCCTGAAGTCTGGAAACTGCCACAGGTATGAGAGATTCAGTCTCTCCAAGGCCTGTTCAGGTCCTGGCTGTGCCAGCACAGCCCAAGCTGTACTTCACCCTGCCCCTTGAATGGCATGATAGACACTTTCTAGGGACCTTCCAGGCTGTCTTGGGCTGGAGATTTGTTTCACTTTATCATTCTGTGGGTTCTGCAGCTCCAGAATTTGTTTAGAGTCATTTTTTCACAGGTACTTGGTTGAGCTTGGGGCAGTGCTCTAGAAAGTGAGTATTGTTACTCCACCATTTTGGCTCTGCACTGTACAATAATAGGTCCTTGAAAATAAAGGTTATATACAGATAGATGAATCTTACTATGTTTGTGAGTGCATGTACATGTGTGTGTATGTATGTGTGTTTACTTTCTTCTTGCCAGGTGACCTTCAGAATCACAGAATCAAGATCACTAGGTAAGATAAAGAGGTCCTTTCTCAAGCATCCAAACTCTACTGCAGAGAGTTATAACTCTGAGGCATTCAGTGGTCATGTTGTTCTAAAGCAAAAAATACATTTGCTTAAAAGAACTCACAAAAGGCAAATTCTCACATGGAGGTTAGAAGAAGCATTACAAGGACCCTCTCAAGGTCTCTCTGAAGATCTTTGGAATCAATTGAGAGACATGGGAGATACCAGCACAGGACCACCCAGGATGGCAGGTCTGCATCAAATAAGGTGCTATACTCCACAAGCAAAGAAGAATTGCAGTAGCTCAAAAGAAACATGAGATGTGCAACTTTATAAACATCTCCACTCTAAATTTTCATACAGATAATTTGTGCCTGACCTGTGGAAGAGTCTTCCAACCTAAAAATGGCCTGATCAGCCACAGTCGGACATACTGTATCTTGACCCCAACATTGTGATAACATTTTGGTCCTCTTCAATAATGAAGGACAATTATGAACATATATATATATATGTATATAATATATGTATACATGTATGTACACATATATGTGTATAAGTAGGTACCTTGTATTGGCATATGTGTGTACACACACATATATGTCCTCAGCACCAGAACATAGTAGGTATTACAAAATTGTTTTTCTAACTGACTTAATTTTACAAGTGTTGATAACATTTTGTGAATTTGAAGACTAACAATAATTAGGGCTAAAATTAAAGATCATATAGAAATTTGATAAAAGATAAGGTTATTACAGAAAAAGTTTAAAATGGAATGTCTTTTCACATATATTGCTGAACTAATTTGTCACTGTTTTATCCCCATAAACAACAATTTAGAGAGTTCTAGAATTCATCAGTCTTCTGAATTCACTTCTTTAAAATTTATCTCTACATTAAAATTTATATCTACATTATCCATCTTAAAATTATTTTAATAGCCTACTACAACTAATTCATAATTCTCATTTTTTCTAACCCGCAGATGAAATACCAAAAATCCCACATGAGAGTACTACAGATCATTTCTACATTTTTGCATGGGAAAGTGGTTCATAACAGTCAAACTTGATGCTTGCTCTAGTTTTCTTGTATCCCCATCTGTTATAATGGCAATGTGCCCACTCATAAAGTTTTATGCCAATTTCAAAAAAGCATATGAGCCAGACAACATACCCTGGGGGGATATCATGCCTCTTCTCTCCTTTTCTCCTCAACCTCCTCCTCATGACCCCAGCAAAAAATAAAATAAAATTCTTCTTACAAAACATGATCTTGATTGAAAATTAATCCAAATTAAGAACCCATTTTTATCTTGTTAAAGATATTAAATTACACTTAAATTTAAAATTAAATTATAGATAGCATTTTTATATTTTTAAAGGAACAATAAATACCATTATCTGAAAACTGCCTTTCCAATATGTGTTTCTAGAAAGAAAATTGAAACATTGAACCAAATACTTGCTGAAATTTCCCTCAAAATCTCATTTTTATGAAACTTAAATGTGGCTTAATATTGTGAATTTATTAACATAGATACCATTTAAAATTTATAGATATCTTCAGGAGCATCAACTGTATTAACAGAAGCTTCCTCATGACCCCTGATTTTTCTTCATGCTGGAAGAACTAGTGTAGGGCTAGAAGTAAATTCCTCTGTTATCTTGAAGCAGCTGTTTGAATACTCCCAGTGAGTATCTTCATCCTTGTTGCAAAGTCTCTTAAAGTAGACTTCGTGGTGAGCTTATTAGTTCTTCTACCTTCAGTTACCCAAAACTATAGAGACTAGTGTTGTGAAGTTATCCTCAAGAATCTCTCATCTCAAAGAGTTCTTACTACATCTTCCTATTTTTAGATAGCAGCTTCCTATTTACAGAACCACAGGGCAGATACTGCTTGGAACTCAGTCACAAAGTACAAAGCTATTCAGGGGAGGGAAAGTTAGCAATGAATTCTGTGGTATAATAGGATCATCAGGTTTGGCAGTTAGGCAAAACCATAGTGAATAAATAGAAATGAAGAAGATAGCAGCATTCAGGTAATATAGACCTATTGTTGATGTCCTGAGGTCCCAATTCTGTATGCTTCCAAAAGTGTTAGAATTGGAATACAATTATATCTCAGTACATAGTGAGAATTAGTACTGACTATTGAATTTATTGTTGGAATATTTATGTTTTCGGCTACCTTGAACAATCCATATCACATCACAGAGTATCAGCTTTCCCCTTAAAAGTGTTCTTATTGTAATGGCAAAATTCAAATTTGAGGATAATTCATACTCTGACCAACATGATGTATGAATTGTGCTAATATGTGAAACAATAATTCAGTACTACAAGGAATTATGATTTTACCATCATAGTAACAAAAATAACAAAAAAACAGACACTGATAAATGGAAAACAGGCACGTTGGTGCACTATTATCTATTATTGGTGGACTTGTGAATGAGTACAGCTCATTCTGGAATGCAATTTGGAATGGAACATACAAAATTAGTAAATAGTGAATTCTCTTTGACCTAGCTATGCTACTGCTATGCCTGTATGCCAAAGAGATTAAAAAAAGAAAATTATTCTAGCAGCTCTTTGACTGATTGCAAAAAAACTGGAAACTAAGGGAATGTTCATCAGTTTAAGAGTTGCTAAATAAATTGTGGCATATGAATGTGATGCAATATCATTGTGCCGTAAAAAATGATAGAATAGATTAATTCAAAAAAGATGTGGAAAGACATAGATGAAGTGATAGAAGTAAATAAAACCAGAAGCATAATTTCAACAATAAAATTAATATTAGAAAATAAAGAATCTTAAAGGCTCTTATAGCAGATGAAGAATGAAATGGGAAAAGATAGGACAACATTTTGTACAATAAGATTAACACTGTAGAAACAAACAACTTTTAAACCTATAATAACTATGATCAACGATGACAATTCACTACAAGGCTAATAGTCCAACCCCTTCTAATTTGGTAGGACAGGCCAAAGTTAATAATCCACTGGCACAGACTATGAGAATCAAATGTCAAAGGCATGTCAAAATTCCATATTGAGTAGGACTCATCCAACCCTTAGGATATTCCTTCATACAATTCCTTGTATTTTGATAACAAATAGTATTTAGAAAAAGACAGCATGGAGTAAAGGTTTGAACCTTGAAGCAAGAAGAACCTGTATTAAAGTGTTGCTTCTGCCACATTAGATCTATGACAATAAGCAAATGACTTCTTTAAATGTGGAAAAAAATTTATTTTGTATATGCAAATACATGTCAAATATTGTAAAATATTTCCATCAAATTTCTCTCAACACTGAAAATTATGATGTTCTATTCGATAAAAAGTAAAAGTTATTGTCTTTTTTTATTCAATTACACAAGAAAAAACAGAATTTGCTTTCTCATTCAGCATCACCACAACCCTCATTATTCCATCTGTACTCCACCCAAATGCAGACCTGTATAGAGTCCAAGTATTCTCCCATTTAATCCCATTCCTGTAGACCAAAGGGAAATATTTCAACTGGAAATGGATCATTAAGGTTTTTGAATCTCAGCAATGTTTTATGTAACAAGGTCAAATGAGGTCTTATCACTGGATTTCCCAGATGTTGCCATTTTACAATTGAAGCAACTGGGTTTTGGAATGTTTGCCTTGCCAAGGATCAGAAGAGATAATATATGGTAGAAAAGGGAATAAAGCCCCAATAATAAATGACTCTCTCTACCCCATTACTTGGTATATTTACCGTACTTTCTTATATGTATATATGATATTCCCCCTAGTAAAAACTATCTTTCAGAAGGGCAGATCCTACAATGTCACTCACCTTAATAATATAGTCCAGTGACTACCTACAACCAGGAATATTGTACCAGATAAGATAACAATTTAAAGTGCTTAGCACAGTGACTGGCACACGGTAAGTGCTATAGAAATATTGTTTTCTAGTACTCTCCATACCCTTAATTACCTCATAAGTATTTTGTATATATTCTGTATAAACTTATGTGTACATATTGTCTCCTCAATAGCATGAAAGTTTCTTAAGTGCAGAGACTAGGTCATTTTTGTCTTTGCACCTCCAGTGCTTATTATAATAGCTAACACAGAGTATGATCTTAATAGATTTTTGTGGATTTAATACACACACCTCCCCCCACATCCCTTAATGTCTTTACCTATCCAAAATAGAAAACTTCCCCATTCTAAGGCAATAAGGCCAATTTTTGAACCTTAAATTTAGGTATAACTATCAAACTATATTTCATTAGCTGAGAATTTTTGTAACAAAAGTTACCAAATGAATGAGTCATTAAAAGATAAAGAAAAGTGATGAATAATGTGAAAAAAACCTACATTCTGATGCATTTTATAAGCTTTTCTCTTTTATTTTTTTAAATAAACTTAGTTTTCCTTGAAAATATGTCATAGCTTTCATAAAAGATGAAAAGGGAACTTTTAAAAATTTTGATGTAATTCTAATATAAACACTTTCACTTTTAGTATAATTTCATTATCGTTCTTGCTATGGCATAATTATTGCTAGTATAATTTCATTATTTCTAATGATTTTCCTACAGAAAACCATTATTTGATTCTGAATGCAGGCAGGGAAAACCACCCATTGAAAGACCAGTATTAACAAAGAAGTCCTTTAACGCCAAGTATTTGGCAAAATATCAGAAAATAATAAAAATGGGTTCTTGGAATAATTCCATAATCAGAAATAATAGACAGATTTATGGATTTGAATTTCAAGTTTTTTTGTTAAGTAGACCTGCTTAAATATTTTTGATCAATCTAAATCAATGGAGACAAAAAAACGAACCCTAGAAAATATACTAAAGGTTATTAGTTGGCATCTATATAGTCACAACATCAGAGGATGACAAATTTAAACACAGAAGGGAACTGAGAGGACATGTAGTCCAACTCCATCATATAACAAATGAAGTAATAAGGTCAGAGAAGGGAAGTCACTCAGGAAGTAACTGACAAAAACAGTAATCTTGATGTACTTACTAAAAAAGATTCTAATAAAATATTTCTGTAATGGTTGGAATAAAGTATAGGAATGAGCAGTTCAGCATTTAATAGAATAGATCTTTCACTTGGATTTTAAATGATTTATAAAACCTTTAAACTTATGACAATGTGTTGTTTAGCTATAATAACACACTTTTCTCCTAACCTAAAAGTGTCATGTTTATGTGCATTTAAATTGAAATAAATTAGTATCATTTTAATAGGTCAGAAGAGTTAAAAACTTTAATATTGCTTGAGACATATAAAGAAAACCCAAGGTGTTAGAAATCATAATCACTTTTAGGAATGACAAATTTAGAGTACACTTACTTAATAATACTTTCTGTTACCAGTATATTTTTGTGTCCTTTGTTTTCTGAACAGTGACAAACACTACTTAACATTCTAGTTCCATTATCAATATAATAAATAAAACCAGCATTAAAAAGATTTGAGAGAACAAGAGATACTGGAAAGATTTATGATAAGTATCTCGGAACAAAATAGCAGAATTGTATGATTTGACCAATTAGAAATTGGATCTTTGAAAATGTAAAGTTTTCATTCTCCACTCATCATTACATTTCAGTCAATGAAACTTTTATTGCCACTGTTCACAAAAGATAAAATTCTAGCAAAATGATGTATTGGGTTGCTTCACTTTAGTCCTACCTTAAGGGTATCTTTTAGACATATACTTCTACTGTCAATTCTAATTACCTGTTTTGTTGAACTGATCTTCTGCCTTCACTCCAATTATTAGTACCAACCAATGGATAGTGAAGTTTTCAATTTCCACAAGTTAGGCTTTTAAAGAGGTTTATTTTCAGGGCAGAGACAAAAGGCCAATTATTTTCTTCTACTGACATTGGCAATGCGCTTTGTACAAATCTATTTGAGAATCACAGCCACCCTATGACCTAGGCAGCGCAAATACTATTATCTCTATTATTCTATGATGAAACTGAAGAAGAGTAATGTTATCTTATCAAGCTTACAAATACAGAAATCAAACTTCACCTTCACATACTATGATACCAAAACATTTAACTTTCCTTTCAACTGAGCTAGTCATCACTATTTCATAAATAAATTGTAACCCTATACCAAAGTGAAGTCAAAATGCGTATGATTTAGATATGAGGGTGGATACAACAGGCAAACTAGAAGAGAAAGGAATAGTTTACCTGTCAGATTTGTGGAGAATGGAAGAATTTATGGCCACACAAGAAATAGAGAACATTATGAAATGAAAAATGGATAACTATAATTAAATTGAAAAGATATTGCACAAACAAAGCCAATGAAACCAAGATTAGAAGGGAAGCAGAAAAATGGGAAATAATTTTTACAACCAGTGTCTCTGATAGAGGTTTCATTTATAAAATATATAAAGAACTGATTATTTATAAGAATACAAGTCAATACTGAGATTTCTAAGAATACAAGTCATTCCCCAAATGTTAAATGGTCTAAGGATATGAACAGGCAGTTTTAAGATGAAGAAATTAAAACTATCTATAGTCATATAAAAATGCTCTAAATCACTATTGATTAGAGAAATGCAAATCAAAACAACTCTGAGGTCACACCTATCAGATTGGCTAACATGATAAAACATGAAAATTATTTTAAATCTTGGAGAAGATATGAGAAAATTGGAACACTAGTGGTGTTGGTTAAGTTGTGAACTGATTCAACCATTCTGTAGAGCAATTTGGAACTATCCTCAAAGAGCTATAAAATGGTGCCATACCTTTTCACCCACCAATACCACTTCTAGGTCTGCAATCCAAAGAGAGCATAAAAATAGGAAAAGGACCAACATGTATAAAAAGATTTATAGCAGTTTTTTTTTGTGGTGACCAAGAATTGAAAGTTGAAGGGATGGCCATCAATTGGGGAGTTATAGTATATGAATTTAATGGAATACTATTTCTCCATAAGAAATGATGAGCAGGAATACTTCATAAAAACTTGGGAAGACTTCCATGAACTGATGCTGAGTGAAGTAGGCAGAAGCAGGAGAGCATTTTACACAGTAACAGCAATATTGCCCAATGACTAACTGATAGACTCTACTTAACAATGCAAGGATCTAAGACAACTCCCGAAGATGCATGATAGAAAATGCTATCCATATTCAGAAAAAGAATTATGGAGTCTAAATGTAGATGGAAGCATATTATTTGCTGTGTCTCTCATTTCTTATTTCCCATGATTTCTCCCATTGGTTCTAATTCTTCTTTACTACATGACAAATGTGAAAGTATGTTTAATATGCACATAAATATAGAGTTTGTATCAGTATGTACGTTATTTTTGGGTGGGGGAGAGGAATGGGGAGAAAATTTGGAACTCAGAATCTTATGGAAGTGAATAGTGAAAACTAAAATGAATGAAACAGGTCAATATTATCTGAATTTGTAATGCAGTCACAAATTGTGACAAACTTTAATAACCAATTATATAACCAATTAACTTTAATAACCAATGCTAAAATAAAGGAATACTAGTTTCATACACACCCCCTTCAAATTTCTTGCTCCAAATGCTCTTTCTGTGTCAGTTTTGCTAATGCATTATCACAACTTGGCTACAATTTAACCTGACTTTTATATGTTCGTGAGGCAGTAAATTAAGAAAGGTTCTATTTAAGTCAAGCCCATTCTCCTTAAAAGGAAAGGTGGGCTTTTTTTAATTTCAAAAGACATTTCTCATATATATTTCTTATTATCAGGAAACTAAGGATGCATATTAAGTTAAAAAGTTTTGTGATTTGATAGGAAAATTAATTCTCTAAAATTTGGTTCCACAACTGCTATAACAATACAATGTTCTTAAAATTTTCATCTACATTTAGGATCAACTTAAATGGTTCGAGACATAGTTAATAGTTATAACTATAGATAAAGATAGCTTACAAATAGATATCAATGAGAGATATATATTTTGTGTTTAATAGAATGTCCTTTGTGTTTGAAATGTGAATGAGGTAGTATAACAATATGATTGAAAATCTGCAATCATATGAAGTTAGATGAAAAGACTGCAAAATGTCTCATGAGTCCAGACATTGGGGATTGTCACAAGCTTCATCAATACAGCTTTATGTTTTAATTTCTCAATTTTATCATTCAAAATGAGTTGTTCCCTCTTTGATCTTGCAAACTATGTCACAATCACTCCATCTGTTGCTGTTTGACAGTATTTGATTTCCTCATTGCTTTGACTAAAGACCTGTTGCAGTTTTTTCGTGTTCCTGCTCTTCATCTTGTTCATCACTATCTCACTTTGGCTCACCTCATACAATAGTTGCTTAAGTTCCCTGCTACCATATGCTTTTTCCATGATGTCACAATTGCAAAAAAAGATTTTCATGAAGCTGGGCTGATCATGTTCTATGACATTTCTGTTGGTCAGTTCTTACCACTAATTAACTTGTTTCTAAGATGGTATTGATGAAAAATTCTTGGAACAAAGCAGGCTCCAACAAATTCATTTTGAATGAATGAATAAATGAATGAACAAATGACCTGTAAAATCAAATGGACTATCCCAGCTATGTTTATAATAGCTTTCAATTTTTCTCCAACATCAGCACTGTTTTTGACACATTTTCAAATATCAGATGATACAGACAGGGGAAAATTTCATTATTAACCAAGATAAAGAGGATCATATACTGCATACCACAGTGTCTGGAACATATTGTAGGTGCTAAATAAATATTGTTGATCAATTCAAGATAAATTGGATAATTTTATTATATGAAACTTTTAAGGTTCTGCAAAAAAAAATTAATACAGCAAAATTTAGAATGAAAAAGGTTAATGGATGGGGAAATTCTTCATAAGGTTTTTGTAATAATAGTTTCATTTGTAAGACATAGGAGGAACTAGTTCCAATTTATAAGGATGAGAACTATTCCTTAATTGATAAGTATTCAAAAATATGACAGTTTTCCAAAGGAAAAAATCCAAACTATCAAGAAAACTATCAAATGTATGAAAAATGCTCTAAATTGACAATGATTAAGGAAATGTAAATTGAAGCAACTTTGAGGTTCTTCTCACACCTACCGGACTAGAGAAGAGGCAACAGAGAAAGATAAACATCAGAGGGGAAATGATACAATAGTACGCAGCTGGTGGAATTTCTTTTTCTTTAAAAAAATATTCACTGATTGAGTAATTGGGATAGATAAATTCACTTTTAGAAATTAGTACTTAAAAAAAATAAAAAATATAAAATAAGAAAACACATATCTGATGAAAATTAATTGTTCCTATATTAGTCATAAAAGCCCAGTTTGCTAGGTTTATTGATTTTGTGTGTGTGTGTGTGTGATTTCAGGTCCTTTGTATTTTATAACAAAGTTCAAATAGGAAAACTGTATCATACTTCTTTCTGGATAACTTCTTTCATACCATTGGGAAATTTTATGCATTCAATCATTCATTAAGTCAGAATTGTTTGAAGAACAGGAAGCGGATATATACAGGGTAATATAGTGTATATAAAACATGTTCTCTGCCATCAAGGCTTATGATCATGAACTGGGCAGTATACACCTAGTGAAAATATGGAACAAAGCCAAATTTTCTAAAGCTCTTCCCTTCTTTTTAATGGTGCTCTCCATTTAACAATGGCACAGAGATTAATCCTATCAGATGAATTATTAGGATTAACTATGTAGGAAAAAATTTCCAGTTATCCATAAAAGGGAAGCTTCTAGCAGAGCTTTGGTTGCATGGAGCCTGCTTTCAAGTTAGATTTCCTCTTTTGATTCCTTTTATTTGAATGTTTTCATTTTATTTTATGTCATGATCCATCACTCACTTCTTCCTGCCTCAAGAAACACAGATTGTGATCTCTCCATGTAAATAAATGGTCTTCATGAGTTGTTGTAAGCAAACAAATTCATCATCTTGTAATGAATCTTTTTTTATATATATAAAAGTATGAAGTCATCTACAAATAGAGAAACATCTGGAGAACTTCACCATATATATGGAGGAATCTCTCTTCAACTTGAACACAATGGTATACATTTTTATCAAAACTCTATCTTCTCATTGACTGTCTAGCTTGGTATTAATAAGCCAGACAAGGATAACAAAAAAGTATCATGACAAATCCTTTGGGGACTGCATTAAAGAGCAATGATGTACTCTTGGTGGAACTATGAAATGTGCAATTTGGAATTACTCCCAAAAAGTCAGATCCAGTAATATCACTACAACACCTCTATCCCAAAGCAATCAACAACAGAAAAGGACTCCTATGGTGTGTGTGTGTGTGTGTGTGTGTGTGTGTGTGTGTGTGTGTGTGTGTATGTATCAGTTGTTTTTGTGCTGACAAATTCCTAGAAACTAAGAAGATGCCCAGCTATTGATGAAGGGCTGAAAGTTGAGTAGTCTTTGAACTGAAATATACTCACAATATTAAAACTACCTTTCGCTACTTCCCTTGGACTCCTCCAATCGCTCTACTTGTTTGAAAACTTCTGAGACTTGAGTCATGGTGCTAGAATAGCAAATAGCTTTGATTAGTCATCTCTCCCTTTCTTTAATCATGGAATTCTAGAGATTATATAATTTCAATGTATTACTACTATTATGTAAGAAATGACAACAGTGAGGGAGGAGCCAAGATGGCAGAGTAGAAAGATTCACATATGCTAGCTCTGAATCCTCAGCCCACAAATTACCTGTAAAGAGGAACTCCCAACAAATTCTGGAGCAGTGGAAGCCGTACAACAACAGAGTGGAGGAGATTTCTGTTCCAGAGAGGACTGAAAAATGACACCACAGGTCCATCGTGCACCAGACCCGGAGCAGAGCCCAGCCCTTCCTGGGCCACCTGGCCCCAAGAGGAGCAGATCTGAGCAGGCTTCAGGGACGGAATCTCTGGTGGCTGCAAAGGTCCCTCAACCCACTGATGCTACAGGTCAGTAAGAGAGTCTTCTGGACTGGCTGAGAGGGGAGCGGGGTGTCTCCATAACTAAGGCCCCCTTGGGAGGCAGTAGCAGGGAAAGCAGTGGACAGGGGCTCCCAAAGCAGACAGGAGCTTGGATCCATTGTTGAAGGTCTCTGCATAAAACCCCTGAGGGGACTGAGCCCTGTGAGATGGCCCTGCCCCCATCTGAGTACCTGATCTTAATTTCACATTGCATAGCAGCCCTGCCCCTGCTGAAAGCCCTGAGGCTGGGAAGCAGCATTTGAATCTCAGACCTCAAGCACTACCTGGGTGAATCTGGAGGCCAGGTGGGTGTGGAGAGGAATCTCAGAAGTCAAGTAACTGGCTGGGAAAATGCCCAGAAAAGGGGAAAAAAAAATAAGACCGCAGAAGGTTACTTTCTTGATGACCATAGATTTCCTCCTTTCCTTACTGATGAGGAAGAACAATGCTTACCATCAGGGAAAGACATAGAAGTCAAGGCCTCTGTATCCCAAACATCTGAAATAGATATCCAATGGGCTCAGGCCATGGAAGAGCTCAAAAGGGATTTTGAAAATCAAGTTAAACAGGTGGAGGAAAAACTGGGAAGAGAAATGAGAGAGATGCAAGAAAAGCAGGAAAAACAGGACAATACCTTAATAAAGGAGACCCAAAAAAAATGCTGAAGAAAATAATGCCTTGAAAAGTAGGCCAACTCAATTGGCAAAAGAGGTTCAAAAACTCAATGAGGTTCTGCTTTCAAAAGCGGAATTAGCCAAATGGAAAAGGAGGTTCAAAAGCTCACTGAAGAAAATAGTTCTCTCAAAATTAGAATGGAACAGATGGAGGCTAATGACTTTAGGAGAAACCAAGAAGTCACAAAACAAAACCAAAAGAATGAAAAAATGGAAGAGAATGTGAAATATCTCATTGGAAAAACAACTGACCTGGAAAATAGATCCAGGAGAGACAATTTAAAAATTATGGGACTACCTGAAAGCCATGATCAAAAAAAAGAGCCTAGACATCATCTTTCATGAAACTGTCAAGGAAAACTGCCCTGATATTCTAGAACCAGAGGGCAAAATAAGTATTCAAGGAGTTTATTGATCACCGCCTGAAAGAGATCCAAAAAGAGAAACTCCTAGGA
>CM053770.1:618191331-618221907 GCA_028658325.1 Potorous gilbertii | reverse complement strand
GAATAGAAGCAATGGGGGGCAGGATAGGATGGAGGGAAATATAGTCAGCCTTACACAACACGACTATTATGGAAGTCATTTTCATAACCACACAGATATGGCCTATATTGAATTGCCTGCCTTCCCAAGGGGAATGGGTGGGGAGGGAGAGATGGGGAGAAGTTGGAACTCAAAGTTTTAGGAACAACTGTGGAGTATTGTTCTTGCTACTAGGAAATAAGAGATACAGGTTATGGGGAATAGAAAGTTATCTGGCCCTTCAGGACAAAAGAGAAGATGGGGACAAGAGAAGGGAGGGATGATAGAAGAGAGGGCAGATTGGTGATAGGGGAAATTAGAATGCTGGGTATATTGGGGTGGGGGGAGGGGACAAATGGGGAGAAAATGTCAAACCCCAAATTTTGTGAAAATGCATGTAAAAAGTTAAATAAATAAATTTATTTAATTAAAAAAAAGAAATGATAATAGTGACAATTTCAAAGAAACAGGAAAAATTATGAAGTAATGCTAGGTAAAGTGAACATAATAAGGAGAACTGTTTCAAAAATAAAGATGTTTTGAAGACAAAGTATTTTAATGGACTTATGAACTCTGATAAATACAATGACCAAACACAATTCAAATATTACACGCTACCCAGCTTCCTACAGAAAGGTCATGGATATGAGATGCAAAGTGAAGTATTGGAGATGGTTAATGCCAGAATTTGTTTCACTTGAATATGTATAATTGTTCCAAAGGTTTAGTTTGGTGGTTCTTTCCTTCCTGCCTCCCTCTATGTCTCTGTCTGTCTCTGTTTGTCTGTCTCTCTTTCTTCCTCTCTCTCGTCTTCCTTCTCTTCTCTCCTGTTCTTCCTCTAATAATGAAATGGGAAAAGTGTTTTGGAAAAAATACATAGAAATATGTAGACAGCCAGAGAATCACTGACCAAGTCATCAGTACTGTTATATGTATATGTCTAACAAGAAATTTTTCATATGATGTCAGCATTACACATGGAAACTTCCTTTTTGGAGAAAAGCCATTTTGGGGGAGGAGCCAAGATGGCAGAGTAGAAAGACACACTTATGCTAGCTCCAAAACCACAGCCTATAAAATATCTGTAAAGAAGAACTCCTAACAAATTCTGGAGCAGTGGAAGCCACAGAACAACACAGTAAAGGAGATTTCTGTTCCAGAAAGACCTGAAAAACCTTCACTAAAGGTCCATCGCGCACCAGACTGGAGCGGAACCCAGCCCTACCTTGGCCGCACAGCCCCAGGAGGAGCAGATCTGAACAGGCTTCAGGGACAGAATATCTGGTGGCTGGGGGGTCCCTCCACCCACAGGTGCTGCAGGTCAGTGAGAGAGATTTCTGGGCTGGCTGAGAGGGGAGCAGGGTGTCTCCATAACTCAGGCCCCCTCGGGAGGCAGCAGCAGAGGCAGCAGTGGCCAGAGGCTCCCAGAGCAGGCAGGAGCTGTACAGGAGCTCCATTACTGAAGGTCTCTGCATAAACCCCCCTGAGGGAACTGAGCTTGGGAGGTGGCCCTGCACACCTGATTTAATCTTACCCTGAATAGCAGCCCCGCCCACCTCTGAAAGTCCTGAGGCTGAGGAGCAGCATTTGAATCTCAGACCCCAAGCACTAGCTGGGTGAATCTAGGTGGGGTTGGAGAGGAATCTCAGAAGTCAACTAACTACCTGGGAAAATACCCAGAAAAGGGAAAAAAAAATAAGACCATAGATGGTTGCTTTCTGATGAGGAAGAACAATGCTTATCATCAGGGAAAGAAATAGGAGTCAAGGTCTCTGTATCCCAAACATCCAAAATAAATATTCAGTGGGCTCAGGCCATGGAAGAGCTCAAAGGGATTTTGAAAATCAAGTTAGACAGGTGGAGGAAAAATTGGGAAGAGAAATGAGAGAGATGCAAGAAAAGCAGGAAATACGGGTCAATACCTTGATAAAGGAGACCCAAAAAAATGCTGAAGAAAATAACACCTTGAAAAGTAGGCTAACTCAATTGGCAAAAGAGGTTCAAAAAGCCAATGAGGAGAAGAATGCTTTCAAAAGCAGAATTAGCCAAGTGGAAAAAGAGGTGCAAAAGTTCACTGAAGAAAATAGTTCTCACAAAATTAGAATGTAACAGATGGAGGCTAATGATTTTCTGAGAAACCAAGAAATCACAAAACAAAACCAAAAGAGAAAAGTCATTTGGAATGATTCACTTTGCTGAGTTAAGTACTTCCTGCTATTAAAACAAATAAAGATAGGAGGGATTAGATCCCCTACACCTCTTAGTAAATTGTTTAACTATGAAAGATTTCTTCTGTTCTAGGAAATCAGAATAATCCTGCTTTTTCTTTCTCATTATTTTCATTGGGGAAAAAATTCCATTGTATTGTTTAGGCCTTCTATTGAAGATATCAACAAGAATGACACAATTAGAAGACATAGATAGATTGTAATCTGCCCAAATGGAGAGAAGGTCAACATTAATGAAAACATGAATCCATTAATGGAGTGAATTATATCTTAAAATATGTATCTATTGTAGCAAGGAAAATATGACTATAAGGATTACAAAAAAAAGTATCCATGGTTATACTCAATATGCACTATACGTTTTGTTCAGTATATTTACCACTCTAAATAAAATTATTTTACTTAGTCTAACAGTAAAACTTTCTTTTTTTTAGAGTATACTATCTAAAATTACCTGGTGATACACTCAATATACAGGGAACATATCAAGAGCTGATCTAGTATTATAATTGGCTAGAAAGATATAATTCAAAAAGAAAATAACTTGCAAATAGATGCTTGAAATTTCAGTTTCTCAAATCATGGAAAGGTTATTATCTAACTATAGGTCAACATATTCAAGGAATGTCAGAATTTTAAGTGATATCTAAATTTCTCTACTTTACACACACAGTATTCTCTCTACTTTACACACACAGTATTCTCTCCCAACATCAATTTCATTATTTTTTTTTGCAAGAGAAGCAAAGAAATAACTTGCCATTTCCTCTTGGTCAAAGAAAAAATATTTCAAGGATATAGTTAAATATACAATGAAGTTCTCTGATACCATTTATTAAATTATCCTTCTAGAAATTAAATATTATCTTTCTGAATAGTGAAATAAGTTTTCTGTTTTATTGGTTAGGTGCACTAGTGCACTACTTGAAAGTATTTGTGAAGTTACTTAAAAGTGCATTCCATTCATTTTTAAATAAATGTAAGTTTAAAAAATGAATGCAATACTCCAAAGGGAGATTCTCAAAGTAGTCCATGATTCAATAAAAATCTTTCACTTTGCCAGTGAGGAAACCCTCAACAAAGACATTACCCTTCTCTGGCTTTAGTAAATGAACTTCATGAGTCACTGCAGCCAAAATTTCATTTTTCTTCTTCTAATAAGTCTCTTGGTACTGGGAACAGCTGGTAATGACCTTCTCTATACTTAACTAGGATTGATCCTAAGATAGGACATTTAAAAACCATGACTAACTTTACATTCCAGCCCTTTCCAAGGGGGAACCTGCCAGATCTGTCGCATTTCCAACCAGATTGCGCTTGGACTTCACTGACACAGAGTTTTAGAACTCAGGGTCATGCTATCAAATAGCACATTTTTATTAAAGAAACAGAAAAACATAATAAATGTTGTAATTGAATTTTTAACATAATTAATGAATTTTCTAAATTAGATCCAAGCTAAGTAATCAAAGTAGATTAATTTTCTATACTTTCAAGATGAAATTTTTATTTTATATTGAAATATTGATTAATTTTCAAATGATGTCTCCTTTATCCTGGCATGTCTTTTTTTCACTCAGGTACTTTACACAACTAAAGATTCTCCTTTTCCCTATTCAATTGTTTTTCCCTACTTCTGTATTCAGTTGACACATACAGTATTTGATTTAAGTATTTGTCCCATATTGTATTATGATGAAACACATTACAAAAATAATCATGAAATATGTTTCATAGCCAAAATCAATACCTCCTAGGTGTGCAATCTATCTCTGAATTGACTCTTTAAATTGAAATGTTTATTTTAGATATATAAACAGTCATACAGTTTTGATGTCTTTTCCAAAATACAAACAAGGCAAATAACTCCCTTGATAAATAGTTCAGCTATTTGGTGAAATGTAGTAAAGGATTTTTTTTTTCCTTTACAGAGAGCTTTGTAAAACTCTTTACATCTATATGAAGGTAATGCAACCATTAGATTCAGCTATCACAGAACAGCTAATTAAAGGCATCTCATATGCTTCATTTTAAAATGTCATTAATAATTCAAAAAATTCCTATTATAGTGCTTAATGTGGTGATAGCTATGTAAGCAAAATGAATCTCTGGCAGGTCCAATCAAGCTGGAAACTCAGAATATGGACCTACTGAAGGATTTTCCTCTCATTAGAGGACAAAATTAATTTCAAAAGGCTTGTCACCTGGAGACTGGCCACCAAAAGATGAATGTTTTAACTACAGCAGCTCAAAACAGAGGGGCTACAAATTATGCCAGTGGAGGGAGTAACCACACTGATAAAATTATAGACCCTCAAGTGTCCATATAAATAATTTTTGTGTCTGATTCCTTTTCATCCATGCCATATTATGCCTCTGCCAAAACAAATTAAGTTTCAAAAGCTGTTCAATTCAAACAAAGGTATAGCTACGTTTTAAAAACTAGTAGTTTGACCAAATTCAACAGTGGTCCTTTTATTCTTCTTTATCAAGGGGATAGAAATATATTAACATCTAGAAGATGTATTCTTCACCTTTCATAAATTTTTATGATTTGATTATCTATGAAAAATCTCTTGATTAACAGCAAAAGAATCATCCTGTCTATGACATTATTTCTTTTTGAACTTATAATTATTACAATCTAGGTTTCTTAGTTGATTCCTATGCAAGGAATTCTGTCAATTTTTCAAGTAACTCAGCAAAAGTTATAACTTATTATAATGTCAGAGAGGGCATTTAATTTGAAATCATTCTTTTTATATGTACAACGAAGGGATGACAGGAGATTAGCATATTAAAATATTTTCATTGGTCATAGAAATTTGTTAATCCTAAACAAGGAATCTTTTTTTTTTAATAACAGTGACTCTATTTCCATAATGTACTCTGATGCTAAACAATATTAATTAATCTGACATCATCCATGACTAAGGAACAGGGACTCACTCAAAAATACATCCGTAGTTGATATTCCTGAACTTCCCAATTGTTTTAAGCACCGTGGAATAAAAAAAGTTAGATAATTGTTAGTATGTAACATAATCCTTCTATAGTTAAACTTTTAGAATGAGTCACTATATTTTTAGATGCCATTTCATCACTTTCAATTCTCAAACCCTTGTAGTCCAACTCTTGAGCTTACCTCTTGACTGAAATTCTTCTCACCAAGGTCACTGACAATCTCTTAACTGCTACGTCTAATGGTCTTCTCTCAATCTCCTTTCTGTAAACCTATCAATGATTGTTGATCAATCACCTACTTTTACAGGATGCTCTTTCCTTCTTGGCCTTCTGCAGTATTATTCTTTCTTGCTTGTTTTCTGATCTTTCCAACCATTCCTGATCTGTAGGTGCTGATAAAATCCAAAGCCCTGTCCTAGGACCTCTTCTCTCTCTCTAACCCTTCTTTTAATAATCTAATCAGCTCCCAGAAGTTGAATTATCATCTGTATACAAAAGACTTGCAAACCTATATATCTTCCTTAGTCTATGTTCCGACCTCTGGCCCTACATTACCAATTGCTTCCTGGGAATATCTACCTGAATATCTGATAAACATCTACAATTCCTTGTGTCCAAAAACCATAACATATTCTGTATTCCACAAAATTTATCCTCACTTCAAACCTTTCTTTGGTGGTACCAACATCTTCCCAGTTATCTATGTTCACCATCTTGGAGTTAGGCTTAGCTCTTCCTTCTCCCCTTTCCCCCCCCCCACCAATAACTAATCACTTGCAAATTACTGTAAATTCTATCTTCATAACATTTCCACCTGCCTTCCCTAACTGTTCTATCTCAGATTCTCATCTGACTTGAATGTTTCCAAAAGCCTTATAAACCATCTCTCTGCTCTCTTCAATCCATTCTTCACATAACTGCTAAAGTGATAATCCTAAAACACAGATAAAACCATGGCTCTCCCTTCTTCAAAAATCTTCAGGCACTCCCTATTGCTGCTAAGATAATGTGCTAAAAGCATCCATTTGGCATGGAAAGTCCTTCAAAAGCTGAAGGACTATCACCTTATTTCTTATATCTCTCCACCAGAAACCCTCTGATGCGGTCAATTTTCTTACTAGTCATTCATCACACAACATTCCATTTCTTGATTCATTGCCTTTGAAAAAACTCTTCCTCCTATCTAAAATGTACTTTCTTCCTCACTTTTCCCACTTAAAACACCAAGCTTTTAAAAAAAGAACAGATTAGATGGAACTACCTACAAAATGCTTTTCTTGATGACCAGGATTCCATTAATGCGGTTGGTATTATGCCCCTTTTGTAATCACTGTGCACATGCTACAAACTTATACATAAATATTCATGTATATACACACATATATGTGTGTGTATGTGTGTGTGTATAAAAATATATTCAGGATAGGTTTCAATGTCATTGAAAAAGATGTGCCAGGGTCAGGTATCCCCTAGTGATCCCCCCATTTTCAAACTCCTTTTTGTGTGTTTTCTTCCCCCACTAAACTGTTATCTCCTCAAAAGCAGGGACTATCATGTGCCCAATAACAGTGCTTGGTGCCCTTGGACTCTTAATAAGTGCAAATTGAATTAAAATTGAATATATCAGTGTGTGTCTCTATGTGTTACCATATCTGTATACATTACATTTATTTATTTTGTATATGAAAAAGTGAAGGAAAATTACTTGAAGTCAGAGATTATGTTTTTTGTTTTTGTTTTTTTTTTTGGTAGGAAAACAAGGGAAAGGCCTTATATTACTAGTACTCAGTTCCTTGCCCAGGTGAAGTGACTCCAAATGTTTGGTGACAAAGTCAATGACCAAATCAAAAAAGAAAAAGTAATACCCAAACTCTATGTCTAAGTTTGCTTATACACCTCATCATGAAGCCTTCACTTATCTACCCACAAGAAGTGACTTCCTTCTCCTTTGAACCTTATAGTATATTTACCTAAACTTAGGACTCAATGCATACTGCTTTTTATTCTCATTTTTTTAAAATTCTAAGATTTAGAATTCAAAATGTTCTTTTTTTAAGAAATCAATCCCAACATCTTTATTTTATATTTAAGCTTTCTTTGTAGATTATAAGAATCTTGAGGTCAAATCTATCCATCACTCAAACTTCCAGCCTCTCACTACAGCTCAGACATAAGAACTACTCAACAAATAAATGTTAGAGGAATGAACTTTCATTGTCGCGCATGCCAGGATTTCACATCACATGATAGAAACATGAAGTCATCCTTGTTTTAAAATAAATTCAGAGATAAGAAGGTATACTGGAAACAATTATGACTGTAATAGTTATGATTTTTTATTATGGAGAGGGGAGGGAACAAGCATTTGTGAAATGCTTCCTATGTGTCAAATACTGTGAGAAGCATTTAATAAATAATATCTTATTTTTATATTATTATTAAGGAGCAGGAGGTAGAGAAGCAGGCAGAAGCTTAGCTAAATGGAACAGTGAATTGCGAAACTGACCTGGAGGCAGAAACAGCTGAGTTGACACACAGCCTCAGAAACTTACTAATTAACCTCTCTCTCTCTCTCTCTCTCTCTCTCTCTCTCTACATATATATATATATATACGTATATATATATATACGTATATATATATATACATATGTATACGTATATATATACATATATATATATACACACACACATATATATGTATATATACGTATAGATATATAGATATAGATGGATAGATAGATAGATCTCCACATATGACCATGGGCACAGTCAATTTACTTATCTGCCTTAGTTTCCTCATGTGTAAAATGGGGATAATAAATAGTATTTACCTCCCTATATGGTTGTGAAGATCAAATGAGATATTTGTAAATTCTTTGTTATATAAGTATAAACTATTATTATTTTTATTAAAAAGGTTTGTTCAGCTTTCATTGAAAAGCAAGAAAGGAGACACTAATACAAAAGTATAGCTTTTCATTAGATATTATTAGTCCGGACTGATTTACATTGGTAACATGTGATATCAAAAAAAATATTTTTGTAGAGTCATACCTCCCAAGGTGGCTGATAGCAAGAAGTGAGTCCCATATTTCTTGATGAGGTTTTCCGTGATTTGCTGAAGGGTGGGCCGACGTCCCAATAGTCTTATATTGCGGAAGAATTCAGGGGCAAGAGGCAGTGGGGAGCCAAGGAAATTTCTTCTCTCCACAGCGAGGTTATTTACTTTCCAGCGGCCAAACTCTCTGAAAAGCAAATTTACTTTTATTCACAAACACATATTCTATCCATATGTTTTCATTTGTCTCATTCACTTGATAGTTAGCCTGGGGTCACCGTATTACAACAATTCTCTGTTGTAGTCATCTGTCATCAGCTCTATTGAGGAGAAGTGACATTTATAATGAACATAACTAGAGTGAACACTCCAATACCGAAATGTGAAGAGAAGTGCTAAAGCTTCCACTGATTTGCTTTTACATGATGACATGATATAAGAAGGAAAGCAGTTGTGATGTATGTCATGGAAAATGAGGTGGCCTCAAAGTCAGGAAGTCATGAGTTCCAGTTCTGCATCTCATTCCTACTAGCTATGTGAGCATGACAAGTTGTTAAATCACTCTCAGCAACCCCTGACAATTCTCTAAAACCATAACTTACAGATCCCTTCTAATTGATAGAAGTTTACACAGCAATAAAATCACTGGTCCACATCAAATTAGCAAATAAAACTTTAAGGAATAATCAGGAAACAGGTAGTCACTTTTTGAGAAGCCAAAGAAACTCTTCCATCTCCTTATCTGTTTAAAGTAGTTCATTTTCCCCCTTTTGCCTCAAGATACTATGGAAAAATCAACTAGTTACATGTTAAAAAGTAAAAATAAAAAAAATACCCAATAACTATCTTTTTGGAGCTTAACAGAAGCTCAGACCCTGACAAGAATCTTTGAGAAAAGGCAGATCTTTTCTTCTCTTAATAACTTCACAGGATGCAATATGGGACATGAACATGAAGTACATGTTCTTTGAAATTCAGTCAAAGATTCTGTCTTTTCTGTAAACATAGTGGCCTGTTGCTTTTGCTAACTAGATGTATAATTATGCTAGCTGCTTCAGAACAAGAATATTTTGTACTGCTTTCACTGAATAAATGTACTGACTACTGTTTATCCCTTTTCATCTGTGAATTATATAAATGAATATACTAATTCCATGTGGTTGCTATAAAAATGATTCAACATCAAATATTCACTTTATAGACTTTCAAAATATAATAGTATATACAAATAAATAAAACATCTAAATACCTTTCATTATTTTTAAATTAAATCATGATGTGACATGGTTTTAGTACCTAGACAGTTGGGCATGCCAACTTAAGGCACACATCCAGATGGAGATATACAACTGTCACATACAAATACTGTCACCATCATAACCCAACAACTCCCCTCAAGGCACAATCACAAATCTTTCTACACATGCCAAGACAAATTAGAATTTATTTTATCATCATGTTCTTTCCTTTCTTTTTTACAAGAATTATACTGTTCTTTAGAATTTTTCTCACATGTACAGAGAATAAAAAAACCAATTTCAAAATATATTAAATGTTTACTAATACTTGCAAAGCATTATACTAGGCACTGGTGAAACAGACATAAAATAATACCGACCCTGTCTGGAAGGAGCTTATATGAATAAAAATATGTGACATGTAACTAAGAAATAAGATGACAACAAGTCGAATGCAAAGGCAAACTGATGACAAAGAGTGTCTTGTCATATTTTATAGAAATCAAGAGTTACAAGAAAGCTTCCATATTATATAATGCAATCTATATCCTAAAGAAGAATTAGCCAATAAATTCTCTGAAAAAGTAAATAATCTTTCAACCATTACTGAACGATATCTAAAAATGGCAAACTCACCACTTACTAAGATAATTCTGATTTATAGAAACTTTTTTTGTACAGAGCTAAAAGTATAAATTTCAACTGTCTAAATTTTGCCCTCTGCCAAGAAAAATAAATCTAATTTCAATGACACTCAAGATTAATACTTACTACATATAAGACACTGTTAAAATGATGAAAGACAACAGTTCTTGCTCTCAATTAAAAACAACTCTATATAGTCCTTTCTATATAGTATATAGTGCCTATCGTCCTAAGTGCTTTAAGAATATTATGTCATTTGATCCCCACAACAACTCTGGGAGGTAAATGCTATTAATATCTTCATTTTCAGTCAAAGAAACTAAGTGACTTGCTTAGAACAATATAACTATTAAGGACATGAGACTGGATTTGAACTCAGATCTTTATAAAACCTTGATATTTAATAGATCTGTTTAGATTTTTGTATATAAAATCCTATGGAGCAAGGTAAAATATAGTAAGGTCACAGTGACAATCAAAAGTATTATAACAAATATTTAGGGGTAAAGGACACTTTCAGCGGGTATTAACAAAGCAGGCTTCATGAAGGAGCTGACACTTGAGCTAGGCATTGTAAGAAGAGAAGAATTTTGAGAGAGAAAATGAAATGGCCAAGAAGAAAGCAATACAATTTTGTTCCCCAAATAATTACTGCAATGAAGATCTCAGACTAGCACCAGATTAAGTACTATCCAAATATATAAGGAGAAACTATAATGTTTCACATATTCCAACAAATATCACAAAGTGTATACACAGGTTCAAATGATAAGTACAGAAAGGATGGAGTAGGATGAATCAGCATCACTGACGTCGATGTTGACAGCAGAAGAGGGTCATCATGGTATGACTTGCTCTAAATTAGGAACAAAGATCTTGGAGTTGCAACCTGAGAGCAAAAATGAGCTATGGCAATGTTGTGCTCTTGCTGCTGCTGCTGTTGTTAATGTTGTTGAAGTCGGAGTAAGACTCTAGCAGAAAAACACCTAAGACCGTCCCCCATCTTACAAGACCATTAAAACCCCAGTGAACGTACACAAATTTAAAGTTTAACTCCAAGTTCCAATCTGAGAAGTGAGGTTGAGAGAATTCATTCTTATTTCAATTAAAAGATAAAAAGCTATTATGAGATCAGGTATGTTCAAAAAACAAACTCAGAAAAAAGAATAACCGCAAAATACTTGCAATAAAGACAAGACAATAAATTGCACACTAGACTAATTGCAATTCCTAGAATATTAAATAGTAATAATTATGTGCGTGTTTTCATCCTTCTTTGCCAAAGAAGACCATGCCATCAGAGAAATCACGACATGACTTGCACTTCACTTTGTTTTGAGTGAGGGAGGGTTGAATAATTATAGCATATAATGTAATGAACACAATGTAAAATATTATATGTATATATGAATATAAATATATAAAATTATATTTTCAAGTATATGTCCTAAGCCCTTTAAAATTATCTCCTTTGGTCCTCACAATAATGCCTGGAGGGAGGGTGCTATTATTGTATCAGTTTTTGAGTCAGACAAAAGTTAAGTGACTTTACAATGGTGACATAGATAATAAGCATCTGAGGCTGAAATTTAATTCAGGTCTTTTTCACTCTGAGCCTGACACTCTGTCTACAGTCATAAAGCTGAAAGAATTTAAAAAAAAATGAATGGAAAAGTTATATCATAGGGGAAAAATGAGAATTCTAAAGGAAAGAACTGGAAAAGAAATAAAAACTATAGAAGAAAGACAAGAAAATTAAAAGCATAAGAGTTACAAAACCTTATACAAGTCAAACACTATATGAAAACCAGCACTGACTAAAAAGAAGATAATCTCTCTATGAAAAAAAAGAAATATTAAAAGTAAAAAAGATTAAAAAAAGTTGAATAAATTGTATGGCATCTCATACTAGAACTAATTATCTAAAAAATATGAATCAAGGTGAAGTAATTTAAGAATGACTGAAAATCTGAAAATTTGACAGAAGTCTAAAAATCATGACAAAAAAGGGAAAAGCATAAATATCATTAAAAAAACTGTCCAAATACATTGCACAGATAAATTAGAGCAAGAGGACAGCAGGCTAACATGGTGGAATAAAGGCAGAGATTCCTCTAAGCTCTCCTAAATTCTCCTCCAAACAACTTTAAAATAATGCATGAAAAATAATTCTAGAGAAGCAAAAACAACAAATGGATGCAGTTAAACAGTTTTTCCATCCCAGGCACCTTAGACAGTGAACAAGAAAGTCCTATTTCTATGGAGTGGGAGTGAAACTCAGTCCAGTGCAGGCCTTAACACAGCAAACCAGCACAATGCCTTAGGGGAGAAAAATTGATAGTGGTGGCTTCTGGAGCTCTCAACCTATAGTCTGTAAGGGTGTCCAAAAACTGGTCAGAAAAAGTTTACAGGGAATACTTTCCTGGCACTGGATGCAGCACTTGATTGCACTACCCATACAGGTTGCTGCCCCTTGTTGCAGTAAGCACCCCAACATACTCAGGTGGACCTGCTATCACAGGTTATTAGATTTGCATTCATAAAAGGAAAGGTAACTTGAGGGATTAACAATTACTTTAATCAAGCATATATATCATTCCTTTAACCAAGTTCATATATCATTCAGTTAGTTCAAGGAATCATCACCCTGAAATTGAAAGAAAATACAAAGAAATCAGATCAATAGACATAGTTTCCTGTCTGAATTCAATAGACAGTTGGGGTTCAACTGCCTGACCATAGTAACCAGAGAGGGAAGCATGACATCTGGGTTCTCAAATAGGGGGACTCCTTAGAGGCTTCCCAGAGTCCTTATCTGGCTAAACAAATACTTCCAATCAGTAAGCCTTAAAATAATCAACAGACATGGCTTCCTCTGCCTGACCATAATTCAAAAGACAGGTACACCTGTCTGACCATTTACCAGAGAGGGAAGCATGACATCTGGGTTCTCAAAGCCAGGGAGACTCCTTAAAGGCTTCCCAGAGTCTTCATTTGGCACTCAAAACTTCTTACCAAAAACTAGGCCCCAAAGTAAAACTTCACCCTCAGAGTATTTATTCCTTTTTTGGGGGGGACCAGAGGGCATTAACCCAGTGCCTCAATAGAAAAAAAAAAAGGTACTTGGGACCCTCCTACAAAACAACTCCCCTAATCAAACTTCTGATAATGTGTGGGCCCATCAATGGGTGGGAAAGATCTTTAATCACATTAAGATAATTAACAATACAAATACATATACTGTCTCTACCTAAAGATATTCTTGTTTCTTTACTCCTTGTAAAGACTTTTGATTGATAAAGGCAAGGTTCAATCAGAGGCACTTGCTTATACTAAAACAAAAGCAGCACAAGATTCTATTTTGATTGCCATCACAACAGGAGTGCCTGCTATCACAAGTTCTTTGATCTACATTCATAAAAGGAAAGGCCACTTTTGAGGGAATTAACAATCACTTTAATGAAGCATATGCATCATTCCTTTAACCAAGCACATATATCATTTCCCTACTTTAGGGGAGTCAGTACCCTGAACTTCAAAGAAAATACAGAAAAGTCAAAAGTCAGCAAATATGGCTTCCTCTGACTGACCATCAACGGATGGTCCAACTCTCTGACCACAGTTAACCAGATAGAAAAACACCAACATCTGGGTTTTCAAAGCTGGGAGGCTCCTTAGCAATTTTCCAGAGTCCTCATGTGGCCAAACAAACATTTCCAGTCAATAAGCCCAGCAGTAAAACCTCACCCTCAGAGGATTTATACCTTTTTTAGATCCGTAGGGTTTCCCAACCCTTGAGAACCAGTGCCTCATTAACAAAAGGTGTGGCCTTCCTATAAATCTTCCCTAATCAAACTCCCCTTAATGGGCAGGCCTGTTAATGGGTGGGGAAGATCTTTAATCATATTAGCAATACAAATACATATACTGTTTCCAGTTAAAGAAACTCTTGTTTCTGTACTTTACTCCTAGTAAAGACTCTTGGTTTATACAGGCAAGATTCAATGAGAGGCATTTGCTTATACTAAAACAAAAACAGCAACAGATTCCACATTGTTTGCCATCACACTCCACCCTTCCAGGATCCTTGGCCTTACAATCTAAATGTCCGTGGATCCTGGAACAAATAGAGTCATTACACTTCTTGGTTACACAAAAACAGCAAACGATACCACTTTGCCAGGAAGAGGAAGAGCAATAACGCATAGGAGTATGTGGCCCTGGGGACTCTAGTCACTCGGGCAGAAAAAGAGTGCTAGCAGTTACTCAAATGCCAGAGCACAGGCTAGTAGAGAAGTTACCACACTTCTCAGATCATACCTCCTTGAAAGAAATGAAAATACTCTGAAAACACAAGCATGAAAAACATGAAGCTTGGGACAATGCCTGCCTAACTTTAACATAAACTTTAAAGTCAAGAAATAGGCCGAAAAAAATGAGCAAACAACAAGAAAGAACCTGACCATAGAAAGTTGCTATGGTAACAGGAGGATAAAGATGAAAGTTAAAAAGAAAACAGTCAGAACCCCTAACTCCACAGTCACAAAGATAAATGTATTTTGGTCTCAGGCCAAAAAGGAATTCCTGAAAAGGTTCAAACAGGATTTTGAAAATCAAATAAGAAAAGTTGAGGGGACAAATGGGGAAAAGAAATGTGATGCAAGAAACTCATAAAAAGAGAATTAATAGCTTGATGGGGGCACACACTCACACACACACACACACATACACAATACTGGAAAAAAATATCACCTTAAAAAAGCTGGCACTGAATGGTAAACATGGCACACAAATTCACCGAAGAGAACTCTTAAAATTTGGTTAAATGGAAGAAAAGATACTCCTTAAAAAATGAGAATTGTTAAGAGGAAGGTAATTACTCCATGAGAAATCAAGAAACAATAAAACAAAAACAAAAAGATAAAAAAAAATAGAAGAAAATCTGAAACATCTTACTGGAAAAACAGCTGATCTGGAAAACAGTTAAATTAATTTAAGTTTTTAAGATAATTTAAGACTTAGTAGTCATGGTTTAAAAAAAAAGCCAAGACATTATTTAAAAAAAAAATTATCAGAGAACTGCCTATATATCATAGCACCAGAAGTTAAAAAAGAAATTGAAAGAATTCATTAATCATCTCCTAAAAGAGATTCCAAAATGAAAACTCCCAGAAATATTATATAAAATATGACTATATAGATTTACAAGTGAATTTTACCATTCAAAATGTAATTTTGATATGTTAATTTAAAGAAAAATGGATACTATTATATTTCTTTTGTGATACTAAAACAATCTTTTTTCACAAACCAAAGAGAGTCAAAACAGTGAAAGAAAACCAAAGATCAATATTTCTCATGAATAATGATGCAAAAAATGTCAAATAAAAAGTTAGCAAAGAGGTAACAGGAATATAACACTAAGATTATACTTGAAATCTAAGGTTGGTTTACTATTAGCAAAAATACCAGTAGACTATAGTAGACTATACAGTAGTCTACTATACAGTAGACTATATTGATAGCAAGAATAAAACCTTATATGATTATATCAGCAAACATGAAAAAATTTTAAGAAAACCAAAACTATTTAAAAAAAAAAACCTAGTAAACACGGGGACAAACATAACTTTCCTTAACATGATAAGTAGTTTATATCTGAAATCCAAATGCCTGGATCATTTATAATGGTGAGAAAGTAGAATTCTTCCCAGCAAGATCAGTGATAAAGCAAAGATACCAATTTTTGCCCCCATTATTTACAATGGTCCTAAATTAATAGCTATAGCAGTAAGACAAGAAAAACAATTGAGGCTATAGTCACAAGCAAAGAAGAAAAAAGAACTTTTACCAGATCATATGATTGTTTTAAAAAGTCCTAGAGAATCAATTAAAAATTGATTAAATAATTGAAATTTTTTTTAAATAAATTTATTTAACTTTTTACATTCATTTTCACAAGATTTTGGGTTCCAAAATTTTCTCCCCATTTGTCCCCTCCCCCCTCCCCAATACACTGGACATTCTAATTACCCATATCATAAATCTGCCCTCTCTTCTATCATCCCTCCCTTCCCTTACCCCATCTTCTCTTTTGTCCTGTAGGGTCAGATAACTTTCTATTCCCCATTATCTGTATTTCTTATTTCCTAGTAGCAAGAACAATACTCAACAGTTGATCCTAAAACTTTAAGTTCCAGTTTCTCCCCATCCCTCCCATTAGCAATATGGAAGAATAAAAAGTGAATCTACCTAAGTCATCCATAATTTTATATATTAACAACCAAACTCAGTAGGAAGAGCTAAAAAAGGAGTTTATTTCAAAATAACTGCAGTATTGGTGGCACACTTATTTAAGAGCTGGGCCTACAGTCATGAAGAATAATCTAAGTTCAATGCCAATCTCAGAAACTTACTAGCTGTTTGATCGGGGCAAGTCATTTAACCCTGTTTGCCTCAATTCCCTCATCTGTAAAATGAACTAGAGAAGGAAATGGCAAATAGCTCTAGTATCTTTTCCAGGAAAACCTGAAAAAGTGTCATGAAGAGTCAAAAATGACTGAATGAATGGAATACATGCACACCAGATACATGCAAGAATTATATTAACATATATACAAAATACTGTTTTTAAAAAGAATACTTATTTCTAGCAGAAATAAATAATTGGAAAATTATTAGTTGCAAATGAAAGATAAGCATAGATTCATTTCTGAACCAATGTAATAAAAATGATATTGCTACTTATCATAATTTGTTGATTTGCCACACCAAACTACTACAGATTTTGTGCAACTAAATAATGATAACAACACAACTGACCCAGAAGAACAAAAGATTAAAAATCTCATGAGAAATAATGAAAAAATGGTGGACTGGAAAGAGGAGTCTAGTACTATGAAATATCAAATTATAATATAAAGTAGTAATTATTTTTTTTTAAATTGATGCTAGTGAATAGAGAGATTGAGTAGTGGAATAAACTAGGTAGGTAACATACCAAAACAAATAAAATTCAGAGATTATAGGTGTCAAACTCATGGTCCATAGGCAGTAAGAAGTCTAAGAAAGAGTGTGGCTACAACTGATTAAAATATAATTGGGAAATGTTTAACAAAAATATAAATATAACATATATAATGTTAATTCATACCTTGATAAGTTAATATGAGGACCAGGAGGGAGATAATTTATATTTGCTTTGACACCACTAGATTCCTTCATTTGAGATAAACTCAAAGACATTATTTAATGCGATAAAGAGGACTCATTTCACAAAAGTGTTTGGAAAAAACTCTACAGAAGTCTGATAGAAATTAAACTTAGACTAACACCCTTTATCAATACAAATCAATTCAGATCCAAATGGATCTGAAAACTAGATATAAAAGGTCAAATTAGATCCAAATAAGAGGCCCAAGCAAGAAACTATTCTTTTGAACTATGGCTACCAGAATAAGAGATAAAGAGGATCACAAAAAATAAAATATGCAATTTCCATTGCATAAATTTTTAAAATTTAGGTACAAGCAAATCCATAGAAGCCAAGATTAGAAAAGAGGGGAAATATTTTTGCACACATTTCTTTGATAAAGCTATCATTTTCAAAATATTTACATCAAAGAAAGGCAGAGACAGAATTATATATCTATATTATCTATAGATATACATGTATGTATGATATATATTTGTAAATACTTATATGTGTATATACATATATTACAAACTTGGTATGTGTGTATGTATGCATATATATATGTATATGGAAGTGATTCAAATTTATAAAAATAAGGAGCATTCTTCAATACATAAATGTCTAAGTATATGAACAGACAGCTCTCAAGAGAAGAAAGAAGCCAGGCATATAAAACCATATAAAAATTTAAATTAAGCATTTTTGAGATTCTGCTGCCTTCCCATCAGTTTAGTGAAGATAAAAAAAGTGGCAAAAATGACAAAAGTTGGAAAGGCTGCAGGGAAAAAGACACTCTGCTCCATTTTTGGTAGAGTTGGGAATTTTTCCTGACATTCTGGAAAGTAATTTCAAACTTTGAACAAAAAGTTAGTAAAGTATCTGATGTGAATAACAGGCCTGTACCCTCAAAATAGGAAAAGGTTCAATGTACATAAAATATATATGCAGGTGTAAATATATATATATATATATATATATATATACATATATATGCATGTATATACATATGCTGTTTTCATGGATGTGAACATTAATGGGAGAACGCCTGGACAGATTAGGGCACATTCTTTTGCTATAATAAACAATAAAACTACATTTTCAGGGAAATCTGGGAAGATGTCATGGATTGAGATAAAGTGAGTAAAACAAGGAACAAAGATGAGGGACACAGCATTGGGAACATCAGTATTTACAAAATGGAAATAGAGCAGTGAGTCAGCTTTAATAGCAAGTCGATAATATTACAGAACAAATTATAAAAAAATAGAGAAAATTGACCATCTCGTTAATCAAAAACAGATCAAACTTATTTTGATTCTAGTCTCCCTCAGATTGAAATTATAAAATATATATTTTTAAAATCATCACCATCTTTCAACCTAGGATAAAAAGTTCCTCCATGTAATTCTCCTCTGTTGTTGTTCAGTTATTTTAGACATGTTTAACTCTCCATGACCCCATTTGGGATATTCTTGGCAAAAATACTGGAGTGGTTAGTCTTCTCCAGTTCATTTTACAGAAGAGGAAACTGAGGCAAATGGTAAATTAAATGACGCCCACGGCCACACATCTAGTAAGGGTCTGAGGCCAGATTTGAACTCAGGAAGATGCGTTTTTTGTTTGTTTTTTACTTTAGGACTGATACTCTATCCATTGTACCACCTAGCTACCCCTCTGTTACCAGGGTTTGGTTTTGGTTTGTCTTTCTGCAACTCATTCACAGATTACTTAATCAGTCTGATATTAAAGCTAATTTGTTTTCTAGCAAATCTACTGCCTTTCAAGCAATCTAATGCTGTCCTATAATATCCCATCTCTTTGCCTTTACACATGGTGAGAACTAGTACATTTGTGACATTTCCTTTGTCCTCGCTTTCTCTTGAAGCAAAGGGAATGTTACATCCAGCTATGTTAAACATCGCTGTGTTAAAAGAATAAAAGAGGCAAGTTTTTTTTCTTCAAGTCAAGTTTCTGGTTATCTGTTCTATCATGTTTAGCTCCCTCTTCTACCCTTTTCAATCAGTTAATCCTTTATCAATTCATTCTCATAGATTTCTTCTTTTCCTAGCTATAAACTCAATCTTGGGTCAAAATACATTCTTTTAAATGGGGAGAAAGGAGGACCTGGGAAGGGAGGCAGAGGTTTAAACTCCTTTCCTCACAGCCTCATGGCTGGAGACTGCTTTAAGAAGGATTAAAGATTTGGGGGACTAGATCTGTGAGCCTAGTGTAGCATAGATGCAAACTAAGCCACTTATAGAAAATTGTCTGCTGTAAAGATCGACTTTTTTGAATAACACAGCGGAAAAATCAAATTGTGAAATCATATTTCTGGTTGGGTAGTTATGGTCATGGTGCCTGTGAGTTAATATGACTGTGCTTATATAGTCGTATGCCTACTTGTCAAACCCAATACATGTCATGGATATCACATAGAATGTGCATTTATAAACAAAACATTTTAAAAACAGACAGAGCAGTTTAAAGCTGCTTTATTTTCTTTGTTGTTTCTGCTCACCCTCAATTATTTTTATTGCATGGCTCTTTCTGCTATAGCAATAGCAATTGCATGAAATATCAAGGAAACATAGAACATTGTCACCCTAGGCTATCGTTTTCAAGTCAATAAGCTTGAGTAGCTGATACTGACATCTATTTTTCCACACACTAAATAGGTCAGGTTATTTGATTTTCCTGAAAATAACTCGACAGTACCCATAGGTACAACAAGGAAAGTCTCTTCATATTCCTTATCTTATAAATCATGCAGAAAGCATTGTATTTTTGTCTATTTCTGGAGACATTATCTGTAACTACAAAATGTAAGGTTCTGAATGTTTGCTATTCAATAGGTCTACTTTATATGCTGGTACAATGACTTATGGTGAGGAAACCACTTTGTACTCTGCCTTTTTTTCTGACAAGTCAATTTTCCTTTTCTTTTGATTATAAGAGGGAGTGGTACTGTCATAAATACAGTTAAGGGGAGAAGGGACATTAGAGAATATCTAGTGCCTATCATTTTATAGTTGAGGAAACTAGAATATTAGGTGAAATGACTTTTAAGTAGCAAAAGGAGGATTTGAACCTAAACGTTCTGATGCTCTTTCCACTTGACCATACTACCTACTCTTAGACAATTGGATTTTTCCTTAAAATGGATATAATTAAGATATATACAGATTTCATTGGTTCAGTTCCACCTTGCTTACCAAAATGTCCTGTTCCTTAATTTTATCAGTTCATTTATAACGGAGTCTTACAATATATTGCATTTCCCATTAAGTTTTACAAAATTGTCTTGTCCTTTCCATATCTTCCAGCAAATATCCTTTCTATTCTGGATTACTTGCTAGCATCCTCCATTTGGGTCTTTGAGATCTCTAAGTTAGACAGAACCTTGGGCTATTCTGTTTGAAAAGTAAGGAAAACTGAAGACAATGGTCTGAGCATGATTAATTTATTAGTTAGTTTAGTAATAACCAATCAAATTGGGGAAGTTAGGTGGTGCAGTGGATACTGCATCAGCTCTGGATTCCACCAGCCCTGAGTTCAAATCCAAACCCATCACTCAATAGCTATTTGACCCTAGGCAAGTTACTTAATTCTGTTTGCCTGAGTTTCCTCATCTGTAAAATGAACTGTAGCAGGAAATGGTGAAGCACTCCAGTATCTTTGCCAGAAAGATCCCAAATGGGGTAATTAAGAGTCAGAAAAGACTGGAAGGATTCCACAGTAACAACAGTAACAAACAAACCAAGAGATTGGTTCTTGTGCTTTCACAGTGATCAGAAACCATGAGCGAGTGTAGACAGGGTCTTTACACATAGGTGTGTCTTCCTTCTGATTGGCCTGACAGAACATCATTTAAACTTCCCCTGGCAATAGTAAGACAATCCCAACAGGGAGACATTTTAATGAGGATGAGGGGTAAGTGTCACATTACTTCCTCTTTGGCATATGAGAGTGATCCTCAGGGAACAGAATTAGTCTGCACACATAGCTGTAGTCTTCAAGGGTTCTAATCAAATCAACTTAAATTTGAGTTATTGGTGGTCGATCAGGTTACAAAGGTGGACAATGCCAGGGTGGACATACAAGATACAATAACAAAATTGAGACTCAAAGGACTGGAAGCTACTGGAATTAAGGGTAAAGGTAATTACAAAACAAAAGCATTATCTTTAGGCCAGATTCTGTGGAATGTAGGTAAAGAGTGAAGTTACAAGGATAGGGAGCTTAAACTCACAGGATCTGGGAGAGTATTAAACCTATGCCATCATGATTGTGTCTTAAAATTAGAATTAAGATCAATTTTCATTTTTATAGGTGGGAAAATGAGGACAGCATGATTTAACAATGTGATAGTTCTCTTAAGGAAAATGTAATAATTTGAACATGCAAAAGTGGTCAGGGATATTTGAGATTTGGGGATATCTTCAAATAATGATAGATCATGTGAAAATATATATATAATTCAATCATACTGGTGTTATAGTTCTTTGTCACACACAACATTCCATTTCCCACCTACATGCCTTTGCACAACCTAACTTCCCCAAGGGGAAGGAGTGCTCCCAGATGTCTCTAATATCATGTCTAAAGTCTTATCAAGTTGACCAGCTACATGATAATCAAATAATTTATCTATGAATACTATTACATACATGTTATATATAATGTATGTCATGTACACAAAATTATGGCTTATTTAAAACTTTTCTTCTATTATATCAATGTCACAGAAACGATACTGTTTTTTGTTTGGCTACTAAAAAGCGTTACATTACTGAGTGAGAACTCTAATTGATAGGCTCTGAAGCCAGTGTTTTTCAGGCAGCTACATGCTAAGTTAGTAAAGTAGGAAGGCTGAGGGCATATATTATTTTCTCGGAAGGCTGAGGGCATATATTATTTTCTCCTTCAACACTGACAATGTCATTCTGACTTTAAAAAAAGTGAAGTTTCTAATGTTTGAGGGCATTATAAAATATAACATCTAAAGCAGGAGTGAAGCAATGAATATCTTCCATATAATGCTTGTATATGCATGATTTACCAGTAAATGACTACATTTTTGTGAAGTAGTCAAAGTGAAAAAATCTTACTAGGCAACTGACAATTCTGTGCTAAATTTGTGAAGGTCTGCAAAGAAATTTGGGTTCTTTGTATTCATGATTATATTACTTGAGACAATCAATCATCTCGGAAAGAGACAAATTGACAATGAAGAATAGAGTTGCTCAGGATTTCTGAATGAAAATTCTGTTATGAACATGATTGTTAAATTTTTTAGTAGTTTAAAATTCCACTAAGTTTGGATTAGATTCTGAAATTTTAAGTTAAATATTACCTAACTTAATTGAGTATAGTATCATTAAAAATGTTTTCCACTTAATAAATTAAGATATTCAACCACAATGAAATTCCATAGAATTTTAACAATATACTCACTGTCATCATCCAAAATCATCTAACATCATCCAAGAAGAGGTTAGTACTACTGTATGTATACATGATTCATAACGTATATTGTACATAACTGTATTAGAGCTTTCATTTTTTCTTCTACTTCATCTGTCTTATAAATACCACTGTTCTGTATTTGGCTGGAATATCTGGTCACTGGCTCCAAATGGCTCAGGAGGAGAAAGTGAGGCTGGTGACCTTGCACAGCACTCCTCCTCATTTGAAACAAAGTCAAGTGCAAGTCATGTCATCATTTCCCTGATATCACGGTCCTCTTTGAAAATGAAGGACGAACACAACAACAGCAACAACAAATGAGGATATATAAGTAAAGGACAGGAATGACCATTGGGATCTGAAGCAAGCATTTTTTGAGGCAATTATCAACTAAGTAGTAGTTGATAAAGTAGTTCAAACATAAGGCATGTGCTATTTTTCTCCTTCCTCAATTTAATATTCCAACACCATCTTTTCTTTAAAAGAATTTCTTAATGGTTCAGGGCTCTGAATGAAAAAACATCATTAAAATTTGAGATCAATTCTTCCACATGTACCTTTGATCCTAGCCCTTCCCATTTGAACCAGCAGACTGCGCCTTATGTCATCCCCACTCTCTAATCTTGAATTTTTCCTTTCTGCTGACAACAAATATACCCAAATCTCCCTCATCATGAAAAAAAACCAGTACCCTCATTAGACCCTACCATTTCCTTGTGCTACTCTCCCCATATCTCTTCTCCCTTTTACAAACTACTAGAAATAGCTCACAACATTCTTGTCTCTACTTCCTTTATTTCTTACTCACTTTTCAAAGCTTTGTGAGTAGGTTTCTTATCTCATCACTCCACTGCTGTCCACAACTACCAATGATCTCTTAATGGCCATAACAGCGACCATTTTCTCAATCTTCTTACTTCCTGATGTTTCTGAAGCACTTGACACTATGGACTCCTCCTAGATAGTCTCTTCTCTCTGTTTTCTGTGATTTTGTTCTTTGGTTTCACTTCCTGACTATTACTTGCTGCTTAGTTTTTATTGTTCATATGGCTCTACCTAATTGTGAAACCCAAGGCTCTGTTCTAGCAATTCTTCTGTTGTCTGACTTCATTTTCTCACTTAGAGACCTCATCAACCACCATGAGTTAAATGATCATCCCCATACCCATGACTTCCATATCCATATTTCTAGTCTTAGTTTCTCTACTGAATGTACTGGACATTTCAAATTGTATATATTGAAAAAAATGCTTAAAACAAAGCTTATTATCTCTCTTTTTAAAACTCGCTTCTCTTCTGATTTTCCTATTTCTTCAAAGTGCACCACTACCCCTGCAGACACCCAGATTCACAACCTTACTATTACCCTTAATTCCTCATACTCCCTAAACTCCCACACTGAATCTGTTGACAAATCTATCTCCAGAATATCTCTAATAATAACCCCTTTTTGTCTATGCTCAGTGCCCGCATGTCTTCTTTCACCTAGAATTTTTGTCTTAGTTTCCTACTTGCCTCAAGTCCCTCTCCCATTTTATCCAATCTCTATGCAACTGCTAAAGGGATTTTACTAACCTGAAGGTATAACCATATATAATTTTTCTACTCAATAAATTTCAATGACTCCAAATTGCCTTTAGGCTTAAATATAAAATCCTTGATTTGACCTGCAAAGCCTTCCACAACCTGGCACCAATCTAATTTCCCAGTCTCATTACTTTCCTTCCCATGATTTCTTGTTGTTTCTCATAAGTACATTCAATCTCCCATAATTGAAATGAAAACAAGAAGAAGAATTTATAGAGAACTAGAAGATTACTGTAGAGCACAAAGTGCTTTAAAATATATAATTTTTATCCTAAAGCTCACTGAGTTCAGAGGTTGTCTTTTCTTTGTTTTTGGATGTTCAGTGCTCAGCACAATGCTTAATGAATATGTATTTACTGATTGTCTGATGCCTTTGAATTGACTATTCCACATCCTCTCTATTCTCCGTCCTCTTAAAATGATTTCTTTCCTTCAAAATTCAGCTCAGGCACCATCCTCTAAATGAAACCTTTCCTGATCAACACAGTTTATTAGTGCCTCCTCCCAACTACATATCATTTATCTTTATATACTTACCAATATAAAGGTCTACCACATTCCAAAGCAATATGTTGCATGAGGGCAGAGGCTATACCATTTTTGTCTTTGTATTAAAAACAGTTACCATAATAGGTACGTGGCACATACTAGATACTTCATAAAATACCTGTCTATTGATTTGTTAATATTGTATTAGTGTAATTACAATAAGAAGGACAATGGAGGTAACAATTTAGTAACTATTTATATATACTTCATTCACACCATACTTTGTTAATACACTGTCAAGAATCCTTATGGTGATAAACTTTGCAGCATTTGATATTGTTGACTCATTCCCTCCTTCACTCTTCTGTGGCTTCATAGACAATATACTTTCCAGGTTCTCCCTTCTTTTAATTGTTCCTTCTGAGTTTCGCTCATTAACTTGATCATCCTCTTCCTTATAACAAGGTAGGCTTACCTCCAAGGTTCTATAGTTGGCTTTTTCTACTATCTATATATTTTGTTCCCTGGGAATCTCATTCATTCCCAAGACTTGTACTACCATGCAGGTCTAATGAAGGTAAATATATATGTATACATATATTTATTGCTGTTGCTGAGTGATTTTTCAGTTATGTCTGACTTTCTGTAACCCCATGTGGGGTTTTCATGGCAAAGATACTGCAGTGGTCTGTCATTTTCTTTTCCAGCTCATTTTATAGATGAGGAAACTGAGGCAAACAGGGTATAGTGACCTGCCCAGTGTCATAGAGCTAGTAATTGTCTGAGGCCAGATTTGAATTCATGAAGATGAGTCTTCCTGATTCCAAGTCCAGTGATCTATCCACTGCACCACCTAGATGCCCTTACACACACACACATACACACACACATACACACACATATACACATGTATGTGGGTGTATGCTCCAGAGCCGTACTTATGACTGACTAGAAAGAAAATCCAACTGAATATTCCATTGTCACGTCAAAAGTCAAAGTGTCCAAAAACTGAAATACTATCTTCCCCCCTAAATCTATTTCTATTTCTTTATGTTCATATTTCTGCCAATGACATAGTCATTCCCTTAGTCTCAAAAGTTTGGCCCTTTGTTATTACCTTTGATTCTTCCAACTCCTTGAACTTTAAAAAAAAAATCATTCATGAAATCCTCTAATTCTGCTTCTGCAATATCTCTCAAAGCAATTCTTTCCTTTTTTTTTTTTCACTCCCCTTAGCCTAGTCCATGCCCTCATTACCATCTACCTGAACTAATACATTAACTTCATGACAGTTCCTCCTACCTTCTTTCTCGTTTCCAATCCATCCTTCATACTGCTACCAGAATAAACTTCCCGCAAGGTCTGTTCATGTCACTTGGCTCAAAAATTCTCAGTAATTAACCTTCATAATAGGAATATAAACAAAAGTAGAGATATTAAATTTGAGAACTTTTCCTATGTGATAAGGACGGTGATGAATAGAAGTTAATTACTTATGCATAAAAGCAAAATGGTAGGTAAATGAAGAGGATTTGGAGTTTCTAGGCAAGGTGATGTCTTTCACTGATGCTGTTCTGAAACTGATCTATGACTTATTGTCTTAGAAGGATGCCTGGGACATCAAGAGGTTAAGTAACCTGCTATGTTTATCACGTGTCAGAAGGAAAACTCAAGTCCAGGTCTTCCTCCTTCTCATGCCAAACTTCTATTTATTCATTACATTATGGGGCTAAATAGGAAAATATGTAATGAAGGAAAGACCTTTTTTTTATATAACAAGTCCATAAAAATGTTCACTAACTTTATCCAAGATTCTTTTACGAAATGAGCATATACTCTCTACACTGAGCAGCGCTTAATAAGCGTATCTTCCAACAATAATGATGAAAACTAAAACATCTGAGTTAAAAAGCAAAGTATGACTGACAGAAAAGTGCGATATGATGAAATTAGCAGGACTTACTGCAGCAGTGATGTGGTATTTCATTGCAAGTAAGAGATGGAATTAAGAGGTAGGTACATTTATAAAAGTAACATTTGTAGGAAATGGTTAAAAGCATGTTAAACTGAAATTGCCCTGAAGAATTAACAACATAAATATTATGATTTTAATATAAACCTGATACAGTAGATTTATTTTCTAAAATATAGAATAAAAATAAAATATTTGACGTTGAAGTGACTGAAAGGAAAACTTTGTTCATTTTATGGCTTTTCTCCCATAAGATATGCAAATAAAAATGGGCTGCAGTAGCCATGGGCCAAAGTTCAAAAATTAAGTATAGCTTGTTTTGACTCGCCTCTAATTTGATAATTTTCTCATGTGTTTACACTTCATTCAAAAAAGGAGGAAATGATCACATAAGAGAAAATGTTTAGGGGAACAAAAAAAAAATTTCAGAAAGATTTATGATCTAATTTTCCAGGATATATATCAGTATTCATCTGGTAATTGTGACGTCATCTTGAGTCAAAGACATGAGTTGTCAGCGGTAGTTTTTAAGAATAAAATACTTGCAAAGTGAAAATTGGTAATGCCATTTCTGTTCTGGACATCACTGTTAGATTCTACAGCTTACAAATGGGACAGTGTTACCTTTCAGGCACTTAGACCTCGCATCCCTCCAGCTTACTATTTGTGCTAAATGACTTCGGAAAATAACATACACTACAGACTTCAAAGCTACCAGTAAACACAGGCTGTTTCATTTTCATCAAGTTGTCTCTGATACCACAGTGCTTAAAACAGGAAAGAGAACAGAATCTCCTACATTAAGACAAAAGCAATAATTTCAGGCAATACTCTAGTCATGTCAAATTTGTTTCTCACTGTTTCAATCTCCTGTATCTACCATGAGTTTCTTTCTTTCTAAGCATACATGAAAATGTTTTTATAGCCCATTTTAGAAGTAAATTTTATTCTTTCCTGCTTAAGATTAATTTACGAACATCATAACTTCAAAAGAATGAGGTAGCCCATACAAAAATAAAGGAATTCTATTGTACTGAAGTCTTCCAATTCTACTTCATTATCCTTATTTTCCAAATTTATGTTTCATGTTACTGTATTATTTCATACATATTTTATTTTTCTAACTTAATGCAATGGTATTGGTATACTCAGTATGGTTTCTGGAATGTTCTGAATGCTAAATTATTAAAATTACAAAATTATTAAAATATTAAATTAATATTAAAATTATTAAAATTAAAACCCATACTTGTTTTTTCTTCCTTCTAGACTTTTAGCCACTTCTGAATTGATCAATGATCTCTCCATCCTTGAATTTATTATAAGGCTTTGTTATACAATGTTAGAACTTTAACTTCCATTACAGATATGTCTACACACGCCTTATACTCATTTTTATGTTCTATGCTCCTCAAAGGAAAACATTATTTTGTAGTGTCGGATTTTTTTATTGTATTCCCACCACACTAAATTTCCTTCTCAAACAGAGAAATATAGTAGTCAAGGGCAAATTAATTTACAAAATTATAAAAAAGATGATAGTAGAAGTTAATGAATAACAACACTTCTTAAAACACCAAGACGCTACTTAGGGAAAACAAAGTTTGCAAAGAGACTGGTGTAATACTCT
Organism: Potorous gilbertii; assembly: GCA_028658325.1. Classification (NCBI taxonomy): domain Eukaryota; kingdom Metazoa; phylum Chordata; class Mammalia; order Diprotodontia; family Potoroidae; genus Potorous; species Potorous gilbertii. Next base: position 618,193,416 of record CM053770.1, on the reverse strand, counting down.
GTTCATTTAAACTAAATCCTCCCAAGAGCATTTAAGGACAAAACTGAAAGAAAAAGAAGAGACTCAAACATAGAAAAGACCCATCACAATTTCTATGACAAATAATTTTCTCCATAGATGAAAGTAGATACACTACATTTGTATTCTAATAAGGAAGTAAATATGGTAACAAAGAAAACTAAAAGAGGAAAAGGCAGCTAAACAGACCAAAAATACACATGGAAAATCATGAGGAAGCTAACATAATTTTGCCTACTTGAGGTGGAAAAGAAGTGACCACTTCTCAAGGTATTTGAGAGAATGTAAGATATTAATGACTGAGAGAAAATCACAGGCTTTTCTGTTGTAAAGAAAAAGGAAATCTAGGAGACATTAATAACACTCCTACCTTTTTTTTTTTAACTCTACAAAATTTTCACCTTCAGAAAATTTATTCATGACAAGGACATTCTTTTGAAAACACTATTCTACTGCAAATCATATTTTTACAGTTACATAACTGATTAAACAAAGGCACCAAATGCCAATGAGGCATGTAACCATTACAAAGAATTTATGAACATAAATATATAAAAGTCATAGAATAAGAGATTGTGGATAGTGTGTGATCCTATAAGAACTGACAAAGTCATGTATCCCCCAGAGCTCTGAAGCATGCCATGTCCATTACACAAAGTTGGAGTTTAATAAATGCTTGTTGAAATAAATGCCCACTTTAGGGCAAAGAATTAGAAGTTGAAATTTTGCAACTTTTTTTGGGAAAAACTTGACTAGGATGGCTAAAATCAATGATTTTACATCAGCTAAACATTTTACACACCAGTACTATGCCTTGGTATAGACAGTTGAAGATTCAATTACTGTTATAGTGTCAGAAGGTTCAAACCAATCACTATGGCTTATCAACTTGTGTGACAATTTAAATGATCAATACCTGAGAGAATTTGCTGATCCCACTGCCATGCAAAATGGTTCATGCTAATTGCTTTGGCTAAAAATTGTAGTTAGCATATTTTGGCGATCATTCTGATACTATAAATCTAAGTACAGCTAAATAAGATACTGGTAGGCTACTTATTAAGCATAACTCCAACAATATTAGCACTTAGAAATTCCATTAGCATTTCAGCTCAGATACATCAGTGAATACTGTTTACTGACATATCCATTTATACATGAATTTACCATTTTAACTTTTCTTCAGTAATTTTAATTATCTTAAAGATTTTTAAAAGGATGGTCCAAAGTTACTATCAATGAAAAATAGAAACACCTAATGTATTGATGCTTAAGTCAAAATATTCACATAAAATCAAATAAAGGCAGTACTCATTCATTATGAAGAGTAAGCATGTTGAAGTGGATAGAAAGCCAGCCTTGAAGCTAGGAGGACCTGGCTTCAAGTTCCACTTCTGAAACATATTGGCTATGTGTCCCTGGGCAAGTCACCTAACTTCCCTGGGCTCTAATCAATTCACTAAGGTTATAAGTTGCAGAGAAGGTGGTGACCTATATTCTTATGGGAAATTCCCTATATTAATGAAATCACAAATTCATTCCCATATCCTAAAACCTATTTGGTATCAAGTACAGCTGGAAAACATGGTACAACAAAGATATTACATATATTAGGTTTATATTCATCACCACATTAATTTGACTCATTTGAAGAACAGTCCTCTTTTAAAAATTTTCCCTGATTACCACTAATAAAACCACCATTGCTGCTGCTGTTACCGACACCACCACCACTGAAAATGGTAATACTAAGAAAAATAGTAATAGTTGACATTCATAAATTACTTTGTGGTATATAAAGTGTTTCATACATATTGCCTCATTTGATCCCACTTCATTCAGCCAAAACACTTTAAGAGACAACCACATGACTCTCATCTTTCTGTTTGCTCTAGGGAAGACGGAACATACAAGAATGTATCGTTAATAATCAGTTCCTAACGTCAAAGCCAAATTACAATGAGGCCCTTTGTCTTTGGCAAGTCAATTTTTTTTTTAAATACATTTATTTAACTTTTTACATTCATTTTCACAAGATTTTGGGTTCCAAAATTTTCTCCCCATTTG
>CM053770.1:618115640-618190831 GCA_028658325.1 Potorous gilbertii | reverse complement strand
CCGTCCAGGGTACCTTTGCGGTCGGTTTTTCAGGGCTCTCTGCAACGGAAATCTCCTTCACTGTGTTTCTGCGCGGCTTCCACTGCTCCAGAATTTGTCAGGAGTTCTTTTTACAGGAAATCTATGGGCTCTGGGTTCAGACCTAGCATAGGTGAGTCTTTCTACTCCTCCATCTTAGCCGGCAAGTCAATTTTTAAAAGCAAATCTGTGTCAATACTTGGAATCACCACCAGAAAATACAGTTTACAATTACGTAGCAATTTTAAGAGATTTGCAAAGTGTACCGTATTATCTATTGAGAACAATCCTATTAGGTAGGTAGGAAGAAGAATTTACTGCTATTTCACAGACCAAGAAATCAAGATTCTTAGAGGTTAAATGACTCATCCAAGGTGACACAAGTACTAGGGGACAAAACTGAAACCGAAACACCCCATCGTGGTGTAATGCCAAAGCAGGTCCTGTCTGAAGAGCACCATATGGAATACAGGGCAGACTCCTTTTCCAACTGCCTTAACAACAAGTAAACATGCATTTCAAGTATAAAAATGGAAAATTATCATTAAGAACCAAACTTCTATCTGTATAAATTATGTTGAAATCTCATAAAGAGTGGAATAGGATGTGGGGGATTATAAGCAGGATATTATTAGTATTTATTTAGAAAAAAATTCTAATTTCATAAAAAAAATTTGGCATGAGGGTTTTGATTTTAAAACTGAGTAAAAATGTTTAACTATTAAATCAGTAAATATGAGTGTTAAAACAAAGTCGAAATTTTGAAGTTGTTCTTTCCAACAGTGCCCAGGACAAAGTCATAGATGGGGGCAGGGTACTTAGCATTCCACTATGATTTTTGACTTAAATTCATTTCCTGGCTTTAGCAGAAAACTGCTAACATGAAGCTAAAAGCTTACTGACATTATTGACTACGATATGATTGATGAGTTTTTGGAAGAATGATACAGTGACATCTTATTCCATTTGCAGGAAAATGTTGTGGGAATGGATGCAATGTTTAAGTAGCTTGCATTCAAATAGTTTAGTAGATTTAAGAATTAGAACTTGGAATTCTTAAACTGGGGTTAAGGAGGCAGGGAAGCACCTCATCTTCTCATCAGTGTGTAAATCTGTAGGAGACTAGGTCCAGTGATTTTACAAATCTAATTTTCAGCCTGTAGGAAATAGAAATTGTCTAGTTAAATTCATTTTTACTCCCCTCCTCCCCAAAATTATATTCATGTTTAATGAAACATAGCAATGTTTTCATTTGAAGTGGGGAGTTCATTGATAAATATAAAGGATTTTTGAGTCACTTGTCAATGGCAAATACATTTTGATTTAATGTGAAATTTAAAGACAACACTTTAACATCAATGTTAAAGTGTTAAGACAATTATATCCAAAGGCCAAATTTTCAAAAGTAAGAATTGGTCTCAGAATTAGAGGTTTACAATGGCACCCTTATGAAGTACAAAAATCAAAAAGAGAATGGTCAATTTCTTGATCCATACATAAACATAAACCAAGTCTAAAAAAATAAAAAAATCACCAAGTACAAAGGAAAGAATGAGGAGGATCAGTAGACTTATAAACAATCTTCCCAGGGAACATGCTACATGGAGCATCACAAAAATGGCAGTTTTTCATGACCACTTTCAGGGAAAATTTTCAGAGATTTAAATTAAAATTTATTCAGTTAGAAGTCAAGAAGTACAGACCTGGCTGTACAGTTTATTGTACTCAATGTATTACATCAAAGCACCTTCTGCAAAGCAGCTATTTTCCTGGCCCCAGAAAAACAAATACATCCTCTGCAAGAAAGGTGGACTGAGTCTCTAAATAACATCTGGCTTTTAGGTTTGTCAAGGAGCAACCCTAGCTCCAGTAAAAAAGTCTATTTAAGAGAATGATAGCTTCATGGAATATGGTACAAAGATGGAGAGAAAAAAGAAGACCTTTGGAAAACTTCTATCTAAAAAGTGTTTTACAGAATCTCCAGAATGAAACTGGGGAACTGCTGGCTAAAGATTAAGCAACCAGCTGGTCCCCACAAATCACCACTCTGTTCAGAGAATATAAATGAAAAAGAATATAAGATTCTTGAGGAGAAGAACTGGTTTATTTTTAGAAGTCTTTGTTTCTTCAGAACTTAGTATTATGAGTGGCAAGTAACAGAAACTTAACAAGACTTGTTCATTAATTAATTGATTGATTTCATTTTAAAAGAAATCTCCTGGGTGACCTATGGAATTACACTAGTGAATTATGTCTCTTTACTAGTTAAAGTGAAGTCACAATAAAAATTAGGATCACTAAATGCAGAAATAAAATAAATGGAATTCAAGGTCATAATCTGGGACCATCCTCCCTTTCTAGTCTTATTTCATATTATTCGGTTCTATGCACTCAAACAGGAGTAGTTTATCCTCCAAATATGCTAGCCCCTTCCTTGGCTCTATGCTTTTACTTCTGAGGTGCCATATGCCTCTGCTTATCTCCCCCCTTAATTCCTGCCCAACCCTTACAGCAAAACTTAAATGCTTCCTCCTCAAGGAAGTCTTAAATCAACAATACAAACTTCAGAGCTTTACATTCCTGACAAATCACCTTAGTAACTTTTCTCTGAACCTGATACTCTTGCTGCTTTGCATTTACACATTCAAGTCTAGAAATGTACTCCCTTCTCATATCTACCTGTAAGAATTATTTTCTTGTTTCAAAGATCAACTCATAAAGCGTTCACTGATCTGATTCAGACAATTGTATTTGCTCCACCCTACAGTTCCCTTCTAGATTTTTATTTGAGAGGTAGCAATGCATAGCACATGGAAGTCTGTCCAGGGAGTAAGGAAGACCCGACGTCTAGTCTCACCAGTGATAAATAGTTGCTTCACCATGGGTTACTCATTTAACGTCTCAGGTCCCTAGTTAAACCACCATGGCTAAAGTTATAGAGAAATTGTTGATATATGTTGGTGTAGAGAATTTGCACCCAGACAAAATCAGTGGGTCAACATAAACGGTGATATGCCTCTCCCAAGTAAACAGCACACAATTTATATATATATATATATATATATATATATATATATACTAACTTGTTTTATCTTCAGTGTTGGTTTAATTGAATTATACTATATCACCCTCTCAACAGTTTTATAAGACACCACAAGAATTCCTATACATATAACACCATGAGATCTCTTTTTTATAAAGAAAGAATTATATACTGAAACTCAGTCCTGTTTTGATTTCTCTCCATATTTATATTATACCCTAAAATAACAAAAAAAGCTTGATTTGGTTATTTCTTCTGAGATTGTTAGAATCCCAAGATTCTGTCTGCCCTTGGCCCTCTTGTCTTTTGTTCTCTGGGTTCTCTCAATCACTCTCATAGTGTCTAATGTAAACTCTGGGTCAATGATTCCCAAATCTACTTGGCTAGCCCTAACTTCTACTAAGAAGAGTATGATTCTCTACTCTAATTCTCTGCCTGAGGAAATGTTCAAGTGCATCATACAAACCATGTCACTCTTCTTCTAAACCTGAAGTTTAGTTTAAATAAAGTTTAGTTTCCTTGTCATGTTATTAAAGGATCTCTACAATCTGGTTTCAGTTTTTTGTGTTGCATAATAGAATATGGACAGCTGAGATTTACAAGGTATGGGGTTCACTGCTCATACTGAGAATACCACTAATCATCCTGACTATGTTTTCTTGATTCATCTTGTGAAGTGGAGCTCCAAGATATACTCTCTTTTATTGGTTTCTCTCTGAAAATAAGTAGAATAGTCAGATATCCCCTTCAAATGTAATTCAAACACAAACAAAAGACACAACATCACAACAAAAGACCTCAAAATGATTCTTTTAAAAGCATGCTATAGTGCTGGAAATTCCCATTTGGATTAGCCAAGATTTTGGATTAAAATGCAGAAGTTAGGCGGTGCGGTAGATAGAACACCAGCCCTGGAGTCAGGAAAACCTGTGTAAAAACCTGGTCCCAGACACTTCGTAGTTGTGTAACCCTGGTCAAGTCATTTAACCCTGTTTGCCTCAGTTTTCCCATTTGTAAAATGAAATAGAGAAGGAAATGGCAAACTAATATCTTTGCCAAGAATATTTCAAGTGGGTTCACCGAGAGTAGGACACAGCTGAAATGAATGAATAAAAAACTGAAATTACCATACTGAAGTGTTAATATTGTCTGAGAAGATGACAGGAGTCCAGAACCATACATATAAAGATGAAAGGTTCTTAGAGGACATATATTCAGTCACTTGTATAACAATAGAGGAAAGGAAGCTCCAGGAAGTTGTGACTTCCTGAAGGTCACACAGTTAGGAAATGGAAGAGCTGAAATTTAATCTCAGACCCTGGAACTCTGAGGTCAGCATTCTTTACAGTGCAGTGGAGAGATAAACACAATGGATGAGAATGACTTTTATTTCTGCATAAAGGAAAGGATCCAAGCTATTCATAAAATAGGGGATTTTTAAAAATTTTCAGAATAAAATAATCTATTTCTTATTTTAAAACATCTCTCATCATAACTATTTCTTTTGAAATATTATTCAATCTATTTGTATGGAAGGGGAAAGTAGTGCTTTCTACCAGTGGATCTATTACAAATTCAGAATATCTATAAGAGAAGGGTAATTCATAAGCCCTATGTAAAATATGCTACTAATTAATCACAAAAATGATGAAACTGAAAAATGCCTAATCATACCATTACATTTTATTTTATTCCTCAAGTAAGCAAATCGCTGAAGAATTTCATTATATAAGGAGAACAAACTAATTGTCTTTAAAATGCAAATTTAGTTAGAAAGGATTTTATAGATGAAAAAGAAATACATCAACCTTGCAAATTATTGAAATGCATTCATGTTCTCTCAGGAAAATGTTTAAAATGTAATTTGTTTTAAATATTTCATTATTTTAGAGGATTTATAATTACCAGTACTGTTGCTTTAACAGAAATATCTGAAAATAAATTTCAGTATAATATAAAGTTCAATATTCCAAGAATTTGACAGAATATACCTAAATTATTTACCTAATTTTTCTTTGAAAATTTGGAAAAATATATTCATTTTTCAGAGACAAAATGACATCTTCTATTATCAGAATTCATATGTACTAAAATATGTGTATATATACATATGCATAAAATTATACATATATGTATACATGTATCTATATGTATGCATATATATATATATATATATATACATATATACACACACACACACACACTATACACTCCTCACCTAAACACACAACTTACTATTTTCTGTTCTCCTTCAGAATCGCATTATGAGTACACAAGTGTTGAGAAATGAAACAGAACTACAGTTAGTTACAAGAACAATTTAGCACAGATATAAATTCTTTGAAAATTTAAAATTCACATTTGTTAAAGTATCAGGTAAAAAAAGCTGCAGATCTGTTTATATTCACAACTAGGGAAGGTTAAAGGAAAGAGCATTGCCCTGGTAATAAGAAAACCTAGAAGTCTCATATATGCACTAAAAGTAAAAATAGTTGGCACTTACATTCTGATTTGTGGTTGTAAAATGTTTTAAATACATCATCTCATTTGCTCTTCACCTGAACTCTGCAAAATAAGTTTTGAAAATATGATCACCCCCATTTTACAGATGAGGCAGCCAACTGTACTCTGAGTCTTGAAGAAGTCTTTCTAATGCATGTGGAGGTTCAATTTCTTCACTGAAGTTGAATGAAATCCTCTCTATGAACTCTATCATCTATAAAATTATGGTCCTATGATATTATAGAAAAATAATGCATTCATTTTCCTGTCATAAGGTACAATTTTTAAAAGCTAAATTTGCTCAATGATATATTTATGGTTCAAATACCAATAAAATAGTTATCATTAGAATGATGAGAATATTCAAAGTTTTAAATTTGGTTGTGACTAAATAAAATACAGTAGGAGGAAAAAGAAATACTAATTACATAAATATATCTCCTTAAAACATAAACTTTTTTAATAAGTACTGATAAAATCTGTGGCAACACATAAATGAAAGATTTTAAAAATGAGTTAATAGTGAAGCAATCCATGAATTTAGAATTTTCCATTTAGATCTTGTTAGAACATTTCATAAATATTTTTAAAAACATTGTCCGTACCTGAGGAAGGTTTATTTTTTTTCTGTAATTTTTAGGAGATAAATATTTCATCATGGTAATAGCTAAGAAATGTTTCTATCGTGTGTGTGTGTATGTGTGAATGCATGTCTGTATGTGTGTATGTGTATGTGTGTGTGTGTGTGTGTGTGTGTACAAAATTCCTTCAAGGTATTCCAAGAACATTTTTTTCATAATGGCAGCATTAAATTTGTGTTAAATATTCTTGAAGAAACAAAAATGAAAAAAGTTATAACAAGGAAGCCATTACTTTACATATTAACAGAAAATACATTCTATAATTGCATCAAAGTATTTTATGTAGAGACTGATGTTTTCTAGCTGGATTAACATTTAAAAAATTAGCCACTAGCCAATTATCCTGTGGGATAGTGATTGAAAAATGATTAGCAAAAATAACTCAAACTCATCAAAATTCCTGTAGGGAGATAACCTGAAAAAATGTGTCAAAAGTTTTTATTTTTTGATTTGCCCTGTCATATAAATTGCTATTGCACATTTTGAGGTAGAGAATCCCAAATGTTTCAGGGAAAATATTACAGAAGAAGAAGCAAAAATGTTGCAGAGATACTTCTAGATTACATAAGTGATATTTTTTTTTAATGCACTGATGTGCTTGACATGCCTGTTAAAAAAAGGCAAACTAAAGGGATGAATATAGGAAATCTTATGATACCTGAAATATCAATTTCTGTAATCGGAAAGTATTTGTTCAAAGAATGAAAGTGATAAAATGAAGTGCAATTTTAATGAAATATTATGTTAGCTTTTCTAATATGAAATGCACTTCTGGAATAATGGAACTAAAATTTGATAATATCAGTTAAGTAATTTTTTTAAAGGAAATTTCAAGCTAAACCTGGGCACCCAAAAGGTCTTGAAAAGTTAGAGAAAGAGTAAAAATTTAATGAGACTCAATTTAGCAAGGATAAATGTAAAGAGTGGAAGTGTAGTTCTACAAGATTTTTTGGGGAAAAAAAACATCTTCAGGTTCTAATGGACCACTAATTCAATATTAATCAAAAACAACATGCAATAAGGTATATTACAAAATTAAATGTGGTCTTCAGTTATGCCAATTTAAAAAACAGTTTCCAAGATGAGCACCAGAGTCCTGTTGATCCTGGTCAGTATATGCAAAAAATACTGTCATATTTGAGGACATTAACAGTTGAGGCATATCCAGGAATGTGAGCAGGAGATAGGTAGCTAGGTAGGTAGGTAGATAGATAGATACAAACATACATATAAATTGATGGAAATAATCAATAAGTATTTATTAAGTAACTGCTATGTATTAAACACCATACAAAGCGTTAGTGATATAAAAAAGCAAAAAAAACCCCAAACAGTTGTGTCTCTTAAGGAATTCACACTATAATGGGAGAGACAACAAAAATTACTTACAAAAAAGATACACACATGTATATGTGGATATATGTATATGTATGTGCATGTATATACATATACACATATGAAATTTTGGAGATTATCATGGAAGGAAGGCATTAGCATTTTAGATAGAGGATTTATTAATCATTTCCTATATTGTCAGAAACTGTGCTAAATTCTTTAACCACAAATGCAAGCAAAAAGAAAGGTATCTCCTACCCTCAAATAGTCAACCTTCTAGCAGAGATGACGCAGGAACATGGTATAAAGTACAAACACCACAGGAGAGATGGTGTTACCAACTTGAGAAGGCAGCTGTGGTAGAGGTATCAAAGTCTTTTGATTCAAGAGCAGAGCCAGATGCAAATAGTCCCTACCCTGAAGGTCAGTATATTTTAATCAGGGTTTATACAATATGAAGGAGTGATGGAAAATGGGGGAAGGAGTACATGCCTGGTAACATGGTAAAGAGATGGCAGAGGAATAGTATGGAGGTCTGAGTCATGGCCAAAGGTCTCTTATCAGAGCTGAAGGAGTCAGAAGCAAAGTTCAAGTTTCCAGAGGAAGAGGTGAGAATAATAGTTGGAGAGGAGAGGGAGGGAAGGAGAGGGAGGAGAGGGAGAGGGAGAGAGGGAAGGAAGAGAAGGAGGGAGGGAGAAGGAGAGGGAGAAGGAGAGAGAGAGAAGGAGAGGGAGGAGAGGGAGAGGGGGAGGGAGAGGGAGAGAGGTTAATGCAAGATTAGATCTCATCAGAATCTAGATTTGGATCTGTGGATCTTAAAACCATCTACCAGGGATTGACAATGATCCTCTGGGAGCTGAAAAGATTACCAAGTTAAGATGATATAAAGAAAAAAAGCCAGAGGTTCAAGGACAGAGTCTTAAGAGATAGCTGTAGTTAATAGGTGTGACAGAGATAAAGTTCTAACAATGGAAAGAGTATTCAGGAACTGATTAGTGCCAATTTTTTTCATATTTCCTTATGTTTATTTTCTCTAGGTATCTCCAAAGCCATAGACACTCTCAAGGCTAGCAAAAGGAAGAGTTGATCTAATTGCCTACCCTCTCAATTTGACAGTCTGTACTATTACTGTCTGGGAATCTGAGAAAGGAGTTGAACAAATGTATGTACTATTAGATGAATCCTGAACCAACCTCCCTAGGACCCTGAAGGACTGACCACTAAGGAATCATGGTACTCTATGAAGGGCAATGGAAAGGCAATGGAGAGAGAAGTCTATGGAGGGTGTAGTTCTCTGCAACATTAACAAAAAGACTAGAGGAGGAAAATGGGAGACAGACAGGGATGCTTCATTTCTTTGATCCTCATGAGAAAATTTGTATAATTTCATAGGAATAAGGTAGATTCATCATCTTTAATGGTCTTGCTCATTCATTCAGTCATGGATAGAGAGAGAGACATTTCTGTGGTCTTGTTACCTAAGAGCACCAAGGGAGAGCATTCACTGAAGCGATATTTTAATTAATAAGAACAAATTAATAACATGCTAAGAACTAAGAAAAAAGAACATTTTAAATCAGGCTGACTCAATCAGGAGATGGCGTATATTCATTATTTATAAGTAGAAGATGATGTCATTAATTTTTAAAGTGAAAGCCCATAATAACTACTAAAAATATGGTTAGAAACAGTAGTTCAGTGAATCAATTTTACCTGTACTTTACAAGATGGTCTAATTGGTGAACTATAGCTCCTTACCTCTGTAAAAATTCATTAAACATTATTGAAGTGTGTTCTTATTAATATGTCAGTATAAATAGAATGGCTATTTGAATGACTATGTCATTGTAATCAAGTTAATGAGGCCTGGTTAAGGCAAGCTAGACTTTGGGGCCTGCCTGTTTACCTGTCTATCTGTCTAAGTAATTATCAATCTATCTAGGATTTATATACCACTTATTCTTAACAAAATTTGAGGTGGTTTATAAAACAAGCAAATGCAAAATGAGATAATTAGGAATAATATCAAAAAAGATATCATATAAATGAAACAGAGGAATAAATGCTATCAGGTATCTCCAATGAGCCTACTAATAAAATTTTACCCTGAACTTGTTTCTAGTTTTCTGGTAACTAGGGAAAAATGTATTCTATTATACAGATTTCATCTCCTGAAAGGTTGAAGCATACAAAAATTGTTTACAGCCATCATTTGTTTTGTTTTCAGGAAGTAAACTCAAACAGGATTTACCAAATATATCCTTATAGAGTGGACACTAGGTAACACAGTGGTCAGTATGTTCAACTATGATTTTTTTTAACAACATAGAAATGTTGAGTGTGGATGATCTTTGTATCTTTTCTCTGTAATAACAGAGAGTATATTAAAAGGCAATTAAATGAAAATATTTCTTCAGATAACTGAGATAATATTTCTTTCCCTTTTTGGATACAATCAAAAAAAGCATGAGGAATTTAAAATCAGTATTTCCCAACCTTCAGGTCATGATGCAGAGTTATTGAAAGAGATCCACATATCCATAAGCCCCCTTTGCCCGTATTATTTTGTTCTATATTTAGCTACAATAAAATATGGAGGGTGATAATACAAAAAGCTGAAAAAAGACACAGCTACATAATATTCAAAATGTAATTAATAATAACAACTTTTATATATTGCTTACGCTGTGCCAGATACTGTGCTTAATGCTTTACGATTTTTGTCTCATTTGATCCTTATAAGAACCTGGGAGGTAGATACTATTCCCATTTTACAGATGAGGAACCTGAGACAGACAGGTAAACAGACTATGAACCTAGCCTTTGCATTCAAGAACGGAAATCTTGTATTTACACTGCTTGCTGTGGTTCCCATTACATACTGAGGGTTAATGAATGTTGGTTGAAGTAAAATGAATGTTATTATTTTCTCGGTAAGTGGAAAATAGTGGTATAGCTGCTCTAACGTGGATATCTTTTAAATATTCTGACAGTTTTCAAAAAGATTAGGAATGACTGATCTAGATAAATTGGTTGGTAATAAGTTTCAAATCCTTGCTTTACTATTTATCGTCTGTGTAACACTGGGCAATTAATTTTTCTATGCCTCAGTTTGACCATCTGTAAAATGAAGGTTTTGAAACAGAAGGCCTCTGAAGTCCCTTGGAATTGTACATCTATGACATTCCCATCACATTCGTTCTCTTCAATATGAACTGTCCTTAGTATATATGCCTCCGGTGCCTGCAAGGTCTTTCTTGTTTTCTTTTGTTTTTCACACCAGATTTCCTTGCTTTCTACTCCACCTCTGTTAAGTTACTAATCCTTAACAATATAAATATTCAAAGTTAATAAGTCATATAGCACCCTGGTTTCCCATGTCTTCAACCTTCCTGAACCTTAGGAAATTTGTCTATAATCTACTTCAGCTCAGACCTTGTCTTTACCATTAACTTTCACGTACTAACCCTAAATTCCCCTCTCTGATGAACCTATTCTTGGCCCTAAACGCATGCTACAGAGCCAAGAGAAAACTAAAACAAGGGACTCTTCTGGCCATAACTCCTTGCCAACATTCAACCTTGGGTCACTGCCACCATCTTCCTTCTCTGCTCTTACTTCTAAGCCATAAGATAGCGCACTGTGAAGTCCTCAGACCATGCGGACAAGGGCCATGATAAGTTCATGCTATCTAACTTCAGCTGGCCACTTACTTCTTTACAAAAAGATTTTATCTCTGGATGACTTCTTGTCACATTCCCCAAAACAACTAAGCTAAAAAAAAAAAAAAACTTCTTGTTTTTCCTCAAGGAACGTTTTGCTCTCCAAAAATAACTGATATTGATGTTTTATCACGTCAACATTTATAAAATGCTTTACATGCGCTATTTTACTTAACAACCAGCATCTGTGCATAGTAATTTAAGATCTGCAAGCATTTTACACTTTTTCTCATTTGGTTATTTGGTGATAATATTTCCCTTATTTTTCTGTTTAGAAAACTGAGATTGAGAGAGGTTAAAGTGCCATAGCTAGGATCACACAGCTAGTAAGCATCTGAAGCACAATTCAAACTCTACGTTAGTAAGACTTAGCAACTTACTCAAACTACCAGCTGGCAAGCGCCTGAGGCATGTATGAATCAAACGCAGATCTCTTTTGCCTACTTTTCAAAACACTACTGTCTTGGGACGACTTTGCCACTTAGTTCACCAGTAATACTGCTACCAGTCTTCTGTACCCAAACTCTTCTTCCTTTGCTAGATTTAGCCTCAGAGAATGAAATTTCCCTACTTCTTATGGAGACTAACCGTTATATTCATGACCTTGTCCATAGCTTTACTATCTCCAGTAGAAGATTGCCTTATGGTTCAAAATCCTTCTCCATCTTCTCTCCCACTTTCTCCAGCTTTCCCTCTTTCTCTATCTTTTATTTGTCATCTTCTCTGTCTCTTTCTTTCTAATTTTTAACCTTCCTCTGTTAACTGTCGTTGGGGGCATAATAGACAGAGTGCCAAACCTGGAGTCAGAAAGACTTACCTTCCAGTGTTCAAATCCAGCTTCAGATGTTTATTAGTTGTGTAACCCTGGGGAAATCACTTAACCTTGTTTGCCTCAGTTTCTTCATTTGTAAAAGTAGCTGGAGAAGGGAATGGTAAACCACTCCAATATCTTTTGCCAAGAAAACCCAAAGTGCGCTTGGGAAGAGTTGAACACAACTTAAAAATGACTGAACACCAACATCAACTATCTTCCCAATCCTTCCTGAAGGCATTATATTTTTACTTTATCATTGTACAAGTTGTTCAATGATTCAGTATGGTGGAGGGGAAAGAGAATTGGCTTTAGAACCAGGAAGAACAAAGTTCATGTCCAAACACTGACACATACTAAAAGAAGTATTTAACCTTGTAAGTCATTTACCTTCTTGGTGGTCTGGATGACTCTCTAAGATGATAAATTGCAAGGAAAATATTGACCAGCATTTGAATAAGTTTCCTATACTAATTAAATCACAAATTCAGTCCCAATACCTTTTATCAAATGAAATGCTATTTGAAAAAAGCACTTAGCAAAGTTTCTGACACATGGTAAGTTCTATATAGATCGTATACCTTTCCCCTTCCTCTCCTCTTTTAGAGGTTGCATATCCCTAGTGGAACCCAAGCACCTTCCTACAGGAAGCACTTGTTTCATTTCTAAGTATCCTTAATTTTAAGCACAATATCTTATACATAATAGAAATTTAATACTCAATTTTCAATTGGATATCTACATACAAATATATGCATTTCTCTCCATCCCTACTTCCTTTGTCTTCCTGTTTCTGCCTAAATAGATAGATAAAGACAGACATAGGGATAGAGATATAAATTTAATTGTATATTATACAGAAGTACAATTTTAAACTGGAACAAAAATCATTTATAATAGAGTAAAATTGTCAAGGTCACTGACCTCTGACAATGGCATGGCCAGTGATGGAGGAGATGGTGGGTACAATGAAAAGTATAACAATTGCTGTTTCTGTGACACAAATTGAACCCCATCTAAATCTTTTAGTTTAGCTCCTGGCCCAGAAGTCAGGAAACTCTGAGCATGACCTAGTACAAAAAAACATAAAAAGCACAAGGGGAACCTATGCACAAAATTCACTCAGGAATACCCAAACCCTTTAGCCAAACTGCTTAGCTTTGATGAAATTCTGTCTATCTGCACTTTCTCCCCTCTAAAACTAACAATTTATGTTTCAGAACTTTCTTGAAGGTGGTCTGAAATAGCTGCAACAAAAACCCCACTTTTCTTTCTCACTCTTTGTATGTGGTGACCAGAGGCAGATACAGGTACACTCCTCAGGGTTGCTGACCTTGGCTGCTGCCTTGCTGATCCACAGTTCAACTCTGCTTTTTGTTTTTTTTTGGGTTAACAAAAAAAAAAGTGGGCCCAAATTAAACTGATAGAAATGTGTGGGGAATTTTTTTTTAATTCTAAAACTCTATTAAATCTATGTACAATTTATGTGAGAAATCTTGTCCTTTCTATTTCATTCCATAATATCAAATGTATCCCCCTTCTCTTGACTCACAAAACAACCACACTCATTTAGGCACCTATCACCTATTTTTCAAATGGACTGTTAGTTGATCTACCTAAAGGTTTTCCCCACCTTGCTGTCTTCTACACAGTGCCAAAGTGAAATTCCTAAAGTGTGGACTGTACTATTTCAGTCACATACTCAATAAAATTTAGTTATTCATTTTAATCTCAAGAATTAAATGTAAACTTTGATGTTTGGCACTTAAACTTTTCCAATCTTGCAACAGCCTAACTTTCCAGCAGTATTAAACTTTACTTCCCTTCATGCACTGTTTACCAGATGAAATATTGTTTCTTATTGTTTCTATGTATGAAATTTCATCTCCCATTTCCATAGCTTTGAATAGGCTTTCACTCATGCCCAGAATATACTCCTTAGACCTTTTAGAATACCTGGTTTCCTGCAGCGTTCAGCACAAATTCCATTTTACATATTAGATCTCAGGTCATTCCTGGAAATCTGTGTGTGTGTGTGTGTGTGTATAGTATTAACTTTATTTTTCTGTCCACTTGTATCTGTACATATTGTTTTTCCCCTAGACATCTAGGTGGCTTGGTTGATAGAATACTGGACCTAGAGTGAGGAAGATTGTGATGGTCATTTAAATGGGGAGATATGTCATATTTATTAGTAGGCCCATATAACCTGTCTGGAAACCTGAGCCACATGAGTCTGAGCGTGTGGTAGAGGTGTTTGCTGAATGGGTGGAAAAGGAAGAGGTGGGTGTAGAACAGAGCTGAAAGGCAGTCAGTCAGAGAACAGAACCGAATGATGTAGGCAACCCCGCAGCTGGTTATGAGTGTGAGAAGGGCATTTTGTTTAAGGGAAGCCTGTTTGTGATTTGTTTAATGGACCTGGTTTGTGGGAAGCCCAGCAATAGGAGGAAGGCTTGAGGATGGTGTTATTCTCTGCATTGTTATTATGCATAGATTTTTGTTACTATGTTGGGTTTGACTTTCTGGTGTCTGAATAAATATTTTGGTTCTGTCTTTCATGTGGAGAGTCTGTGGTATTTTGTGATTCAGAATTGTACTGGGATATTTATGGCTACCACAGGTACTGTGAATATCACAATGGTGCTACAAAGACCTAACTTCAAATCTAGCTGGATAACTCTAGACAAGTAACTTAAATTCTTGCTTCCTCAGTTGTCTCACTTGTGGAATAAGGACAACAATAGCATCTACTTCACAGTGTTGTTGTGAGGATAAAATAATATTTCTAAACACTTAGTACAATGCTTGACAAATAGTATGCACTTAATAAGTGCTTGTTTCCATCTCCTTCCCTTCCTCTGAGAGAAGGAAAGCTCCTTGCTGGAAGGGGCCATTTGATTTTTCTCTTTGTATTTCCAGAATTTAGAATGGTGCATATATCACAGAAGGTACTTAATAAATTGCATGTTGATTTGAAATTAAATGGATTCTAGATATAGTTTTGCCTCTAACTAAATATGAAACATTGGAAATGTCAGTTACTTTACCTCAGCCTCAGTTTCTTCATCTGTAAAACTGGAATATCCAATCTTTCTACCTTACACATTTACTCTCTAAATAAAAAAGTCACTACTGCTAACCACTCTCCTAATAAAATGAATACAGCTTTCTTATAAATATTTAGCAATTAGGGAGATGGCACTTAAATTTAGAAATTTATGAGAGTCTCCCTCTTTCCAATCAATATGTTCAAATTTAAGAGCAATAAGTTGTTTCTTTAATAATGGAGCCAATTTAAAACTCAATAATGAATTTAACCATAAGGTAGCAGGAATATTTTGTTCTTGATATGACTGATATTTCGGTAATATTAGTTTATCATTTGCATAGTCTCAATTGATAGAACCAACACATTGATTTACATTATATATCCTTATTTATATAGCTTAATTTTCCTCACATTGATTTAAATGTAACATCCAATACAAACATATAGGCAGATACAGACTCAAGGGAAAGGAAGGATAGAGAACGAATTTTTTTTTTTAATAATATAAACAGTATCAGTAAATATATATTAGGGAAGTAAAACTGCACTCTCCTTGGCACATAGCAATCCTGGAAGCAGGCTTTCCCACCCCATTCCACTGTTATTCCACACTGCCTATGGACCTAGAGAGGAAAGCAGTCTTGAATATCTTGAATAACTCCCTAAAGTTAACTCCAGAGGGATATGAGCACTCATAGTATCATCGACAGAACTAAAGGAATTAGAAGCTCTCTAAATCCTGTTGTGGTGCAAATGCAAATACTCCCCAAGGGCAAGGGCAGAGAAAACAATGGATTATGGAATTCATTCTCACCCAGCCTGGCATTTGGTTCAAAGACCTAAGCGAAAGATTCAAGACGCAGTGTGTTGGCTGATTACAGATCAAGCCAGCTTAAGACCACATGCCAACAGGAATTGTAGCATAAGCAAGAAATCAAGAAATCTGTCCTTTTCCTCACAAGGTATCAGAGCTAAAAGCAGGGAGACAAAGTATCATAAACCAAAATAAGAGTTGTATCCCCTAAAATAGTAGGACAAGCCTTCTGGGAAAGGATTCTTTGGAAGAACTATATGACTGTCCTTAGCGTCTATCTATCTGATAGGAGCTGAGATCACAGGCTGACAAAAGCAGCTCCATTATACAGATGACTAGAGGGATTGAGGATGATATTGATAATGAGGAAAACCAAAGGCTGCCCTGATGGGACTGCTAATAGGCAGGACTCCTAAATTTTCCATGACCTATTTTGTGAATAAGATTTGTTTTCTTTGACTTATAAGTTAACCTTTCTTTCTCCTTTAAGACTGTGAACAATGTGCTTACAAGGGGAAGAAGTGACAAAGGACCAAGTAATTTCTGACAACAGAATTCCCAGATGACAGATAAGATAGGGAAACGGGTTAGAAGGGTAAGAAATCCTACAAATGTATCTAAGTGCTTCGAGTCACATTAAAAGTTCTGATAAAAGGGAAGAAAAAGGAAGAAAGAGGAGAATAAAAGTTGGAATGAAGGAGGGTGGGAGAGAGGAAGAAAGGAATAAGGAACTGCACTATTGTATATGGTGTAACATTCCAAAGGCAGAATTTTTTAAAATAATATTCAGATTTCTTTTTCCTTCTTCTTCTTCTCCTTCTCCTTCCTCTTCTTCTTCTTCTTTTTTTTTTTTTTTGATATAATGGTATTTAGGGAAACTAGATTGGTAAACCGGAAAAAATAATCAGGGCATTTTATATCACGCTGGTAGATATATGCCTGTGATATGCTGCAATTTGCAAAGAATTTTCTAAAAATGCATAAGTGTTGCTGATAAAAGCTTACAACTGAAATATACACAGTACTGACAAAAATACAGGGAGCTTGCTTTATTCCATAAATTAAAAATAAAACAAGCGTGTGTGTATGTGTGTGTGTGTGTGTGTGTGTGTGTGTGTGTGAGTGTGTGTGTATAGGATGAGAATAGGACTTGCAATTTCACTGATGTAAGGATTTCCTGTTGAGAAACTTCTACCAATATAGGTCTGTATTTTCTCTGCAATTTATATTCATAAGCACAGGTTCTTAACTTGGTTTAATGAAATTAAAAAATATATATATATATATTTGATAACTGCATTTCAGTATAACTGGATTCCTTTGTTATACTATTATTTTAAATGTTTAAAAGCATTATTCTGACAAAGCTCAGTCAGTCCATGACTGCCAAAGGTCTATGGAAAAAAACACCAATAAATAAATAAATTTAGCCTCCCTCCTCCCTTAAACATCACTACTTACAGCACTGGAAACTTAAGCAATTTGTCCAGTTTTATTCAAGTAGCATATTCCAGAGGCAAGATTTGAAACCAGGTCATCCTGACTTCACAGGCAACTTGTTATCCACGATACCATATGCCTTTCAACAGAAATATCTGACACCAAAAACCATTTCTCAAAATAGATAAATGGTCGAAGGGTATGGAAAAAAGTTTTACAAAGCAGATTTAAAAACTAGAAATGACCAATGAAAATGTGCTCCAAATTACTATTAGAAAAAAAGAAATTTAAATCGAAACAATTCAAGATTTAACTTCATACCATCCAAGTTGAAAAAGATGGAAAATAATGGAAATAAGCAAAGGTTTGTGAAAGCAGCAAAATATGTTTTGTGGTAAGAAGTGATGAACGGAAGGAATTCAGAGACACATAGGAAGATTTTTATGAACTTACTCAGGGCAACATGTGCAGAATCAACAGAACAATATGCACATTGAGGACATAATATAAAAGAACATGCTGTTGTATATAGAGACCTGGCCTTGAAGCTGCAGATACCTGAGTCTTGACTCTGGCACATACTGGCTGTGATGCTCAGCAAGTCACTTAATACCTCAATGTTACAGACAACACTTTGAAAGTTTCAAATAAGATGCTTGTTTGTTGTTTATTGTCAAAGAGGACCAATGACAGAAGGAAGGTGATGTCTTGACTTGCAAGTGAACTGGATTTAAGTGAGTCAGAGTTGTGCAGTCACCAGCCTCAAGACATAGATGAGGACAACTGGAGATGGCCCTGGACGCATTGTGAGACTTTGGCCTTTTTAAGCTAGTGTCTTTCCCAGGTCTCAGTTTATCTGTGGGCAGTTAGGTGGGGCAGTGGATAAGAACACCAGTGCAGGAGCCACGAGGACCTGAGTTCAAATCTCACCTCAGACACTTAACACTCACTAACTGTGTGACCTTGGGCAAGTCACTTAACCCCAATTGCCTCATCCTGAGTCATCTCTCATCATCCTGATAAATATCTGGTCACTGGATTCAGATGGCTCTGGAGGAGAAGTGAGGCTGGTGACCTGCAGAGCCCTCCCTCACTCAAAACAAAGTGAAGTGCAAGTCATGTCATCATTTCTCTGATGGCATGTTCTTCTTCTTCGGCAATGAAGGATGAACACACATACGGTTAGTCTGAGATAAGACCCATTCAATGATTTAGAGAGGTAAGAAATGAGGCAAAAGATGGCCTCTTTTACCTACTTTAAAAAAAAAAAAACTAATCTGGGAGGAAAACCCTCAGGGCTTCAGGCCAGAACAGAAACAATTGGTATTTACACTTACTTTAACAAAATCAAACAATTGGGTTGGACCAATTATTGGCCAAACAGTGACAGCCAGTGATTTGGGTTTAAGGCATAGTTAAGTAGCTCCATTTGAATCCCAATGGGCTTTATGAAAGCTTGGCTTCCAGAGTCCAACCTAAGAAATTCATGTAAGGTTTTTCCCTAATGTCAATTTGTCTGAGACAACCATCATTCATGACAAGACCAGAAGTATCCACAAGGCAGATTATCCCAATAGCAGCATAAAGAATGGATACTAAGAGGGATGTTAGGCTACAGTTAGGCCTCTATTAACGTGGTCCAGGCAGTGGAAATAGCTTGGACCACCAACTAAAATGCTAGTGGGCATTAGAGGGTGGTGGGAAGGGAGACGTTATCTGAGAGTTCTTCATAATATTTTAACCACATGCAAAAGCAAGGACCCTTATATACAGGAGAGTCTGCTAGCACAAGTTCTTTGATCTGTTTTTCTCAAAGGAAAGGGAACTTTTGAGGAGGTCAACAATCACTTTAATCAAGCAGGCCCATGAATGGGTAGGGAAGATCTTCCCATTAACAAGAAAAATTATATTAACAATAAACAAAACTTCATCACACATCTAACCTCTATACTATCCCTAAAAATAAAGTCAACTTCTTTTTTGGTAATATTATTTGATACATATTGCTCTTTCCTTGAAAAAAATTATTAACATTAGGCTTGGAGTTGTATAAAAGCCTTTGGTCCATACACTACCCAGATATAGATAAACACTTCTCTCTTCCTCCCCACCTTCGGTGTGTGTGCATATGTGTGTATGTATGGGTCTGAATCAAATTTTCAATAGGTTTTTCACTAGAAATTGTATTATTGATTGTAAGATTTCTATTTTAGCAAAAGTCTATCTCTTCAATATAAACATTTTACTTGGTTTGATCCTTTACTTCTCACTCTTCCTTATCCCACATTTTCAATCTTTTGCAAATTCTTGATGTTTCCTCCTTTACATCTTGTATAGGACCTCTTCTCTCCACTATCACAACTATAATCCTAGTTTAGACTTTCATTATTTTTTGCTTGGACTATTGTAAGACTCTTCATACTCTTCTCCCTACTTCAAGTCTCTCCCTACTAAATCCACCCTCTACTCAGCAGGCAAAATGTTGTATGTGAGTGTATTACTAGCCCCCATACCCTACCCTGTTCAATGAGCTCCAGTGGACCTCTATGACTTCTAATAATAAACTCTTTTGTTTAGCATTTCAAATACTTCATGTCCTGACCCCTTCCTATCTTCCCAGTCTTCTTACATTTTTCTCTTCTCCAGGCATTCTATAGTTTAGCTAAAGTGGCCTTTTATATTTCCACAAAGACGAAACTCCATCTTTCATCTCCATGGCTCTTCACTGGATGTCATCTATGTTCAGAATTCTCTGTCCCCTCAACTCCACCATTTATTTGTCTTCCTTCAGGACTCATCTCAAAGCCCACATTTTTTCCAGGAGGTCTTTCTCAGTCCCTCTAGCTACTAACACCTCATCTTCCAAATTACCTTCTTCCAATATGATGGGTGTACCTCTGAAGAGAACTTTTACAGGGACATGGATAATAGTCCCCTTGGATACATAAGCATGGATGGGTAGTGATCTGATCCTAATGATTTGAAGGGAACTCCAAAATAGATGAGATCATCGGACCATTTGAGCATATGAACATTTTTTTTTAAATAGCAACAATAAATATTTGCACTGAAGTCATGGAGTCATCAACAAATATCTTGATTTAATTTTGAGTGTCTTATTAAGTTTTATGTAGAATTGCCCTTCCTTCTTTACAATAATTGTTTATGTGATTATTTTCAAGACAATCTTAATAAATTCCTATTATGGGCAATGAATAGAGAGTTGATCAACTGTCCCATAAAATAATCTTTGTTCTTGCTTAGAGGCCCCCAACCAAACAAATGAATTTACAAGTGACTAAGCACTTACTATGTTAGAGGCATTATGTTAAATGCTGGAAACACAGAAATATGTTAAACAGTTCCTATCCTCAAACAGCTATTATTCTAATGCAAGAATTCATAAGTGGAGCACTGGCCCCTAACAAATACTACATCTCTGCCTTTGAAATATCATTAAACTCTCTGAACATCAGCTTCTTCATCTTCAAAATGAGGAGGTTGCACCACGAGCTTTAAACTCCTTTCCAATTATAATTTTATGATCAATGAATCTAAATTAGCTTAGTAAGAAACAGCACCACTAAACTAAACAACTAAAGGAAATTAGGAAAGGTTTTAAAAGAGGTAACGTTCAAGCTGCTCCTAACAGGAAGCAGGAGATTACAGAAACCAGAGGTGAAGAGGGAGTACACTCCAGGAATGGGGGACAGGAAGGGGAAAGACATAGAGAGGAAAAATAAGAGTGCAATAGGTATAGTTCAAAATTTCAGTCAATAAATTCTACCAAGCTCTTTTATTTGCCTCTCCTATGAGACTTCTGTGAGACCATGGTGTCAGACTTAAATAGACACAGAACTTCTCTGGTCACACATTGACTATCAAAACCTGAAATTAACATTATCCAAATTGTATTGTATTTTTATGTTCTTTGTTAAATGATTCCTAATTATATTTTAATCTGGTTCACCTAGCTGAAGTTTAACACCTTTGCTGTGGGCTATGTTTCTATGTAACTATAATTGCCTTTTTTCTTCCTATTCCATTCATAGAAATGCCAAAATTATATGATTCTTATCCTTTGGTTATACTACTTATTCACTGGCCAAGAATGTTACACTTAAAAAATAACAGCTAAACTAAAGACTGTATGTAATAAAAAAAAATAGAGTGACATTTATTACCCTTCACCCCGGTCTGTACTATTCTGTTGTACCATTGAAGATCCAGAAAGGGAAAAGGATACAAATTGTAGAGAAGGCCAATCCCTATTGTTCTTCTGTTCATGATTTTCCATGACTAAAATCTTTATCACTAAGTGGTCAGACTCTAGGTGATCAGTCTCTCTGTATTTAATTAAGCTGGTCATCAGATAGTAGGAATGGTCTCTTGCCAGAACTCCCATGGAAGTTCCTCCAGCTTCATGTAACTTGTCATTATGCAAAATCAAAAACCAAAGGTCAACTTCACAGCAGGAGTAAGCAGGACTTTGTAAAACTGTAATGGTAATTTAAATGGGGAGATCTTTTCCATTCATTAATAGGTCTATATCATCTGCCTGAGTCACAAGGAATTCTGAGTGACATGGAGCCTGTGGTGGCAGGAGCTTGCTGAACATTTAGAACAAGAAGAATGCAACAAGAAGAGGCAGAGTTAGAGCAGGGTTGAGAGAGAAAAATTGGTCAGAGTCTAGTCAGAGCCAGGAAGGATGCAGGCAAGCAGGTAGCTGGCTAGTGTGAGTGAAAGAGCTTGTTTGTGATTTTGTCTAATGGAGCTGGTCTGTGGGTCTAGTAGTCTTGGGGCTGGTGTTGCCCACTGCATTGTTATTGTGTAGAGATTTTTGTTACTGTGATGGATTTGGCTTTCTGGTGTCTGAATAAATGTTTTGGTTCTATCTTCCATGTGGAGAGTATGTGGTACTTTGCAATTCAGAATTTCACTGGAATATTCATGGCTGCTGTAGGTGCTATAAATATTGCATTGGTGTTACGAAAAGTATGTCAAGTAACTTTTTTGGTTTTCTTCTTACAAGAGGTCAAATATAATTTACTTTTCACTATTTACTTTTCTTTTGGAATTAAAGGGATAGGACCAAAAGATACAATTAAAATAGATTTCTAAGGATTGGGAACATATTAATATAGTAGAAAAAATAATAACATTATATTACATGGCATTTTTCTTACCATAACTTTATGAGACAGTTAAAAATGGAAATATCATCACTCTCATTTTGTAACTGGGTAAATCTAGGCTCAGTAATTTCTCCAAGTTGGAGTGACTTGTTCATAGTTACATATTAAGCACTGATATTAAGATCGAACCTAAGTTCTAACTTTGTGTTTTGGTCTTTTTTCACCATGATATGCTACTTTCTACTAAAGCCTATTCAAAAAATAATTTCCATCTTTCAAAATAATAGTTATTAAAAGTTTCATGACAAACCAATTCATATTTATTTGGCACTTAAAGGTTTATAAAGTACTTCCCCTCAATTTCCTAAATAAGGAAACTGAGACCAAAAGAAGTTTTTTGTTTTGCTCAAGGTGACACAATTGGTTAGTATTGACTACTTTACACGAACTCATATATTTGATATTCAAGTTTGGTGCTGTTTTCACTATATCACACTATTTTTCAATATCATTAAAAAAATTCAAATATCTTCTAACTTAACTGTGAAAAATTTCAGTAAAAGGTTTTGTGATCAAAATGAGTGCCTATTTCAAATTACAGATTTTCTACAGCTAGAAAGGAACATGTATACAACAAGGTATTAATGTAGAACCTTTTCAAATAGGAATATAATACTTGATAAAAAAAATCATTCTCACTATCTAAAAATGAGATATATGTATATAGGTATGTATGTGTACAAGTTCATGATCGTTTAATGTGAAAAATAAGTTTTGTCAGAGAGTTATTTGGAATGTCAGGTATTTATAATAGGTGCATAAAACTACTAGATTTGGAGCAATAACATACATAATATCTTAAGTAGGATTTTTAAAAGAATTAATAAAGCACATTATTATGATTTTTTATATATGTATATTTATATATGAATTATTTCATCTAGACCTATGTTTTAATTGGTTCAGAAAACTTTTGGTAAGGAAACTTGCTTTATCAATTATCTGCCACTATTATGAAGCATACAGTCCTACAGAATTTCTTGAGATTCTTCAAAACTTGTTGGGGTGTAAGCTCGGTTTTCATGTGAACAGTCTCAGGTTAGGTAAAGGTGAGGGCTTCTAAACTGCAGAGCTCTCGCGAGGTCCCCCCAGGGAACAGCTGGGAATTATGGAGTGAAACACGAGCTATCTTGTTTTTCCACCTCTTCTCAGTGGAAACTTGCTGGGGAGAGCATTCCACCCTTGAGATTGGTCCCTGGTCTGAGCACACCTGTTGTTAATTGGCTAAGGGGCTGAGAGCACACCGTCCATGAGCAAACTATACAGCTGGGAGAGCTTAAATGGGGACAGGAAAGCCTGGGGATTGGGCTCCTCTCTCCTCCGGAAGGAGCGAGGGGCTCCATGGGTAGAACGCATCCTGCATGCTGACACGTAGCTGGTATCCAGAATAAAGACTACACTTCTGTTTGACTCTGGAGGTCTCTTCTCTTATTATGTTTATCTGGTTGGCCACTTGAAGACCTGACTTAGGTAAGAAGGACCCGGCAGCCCACAGCAGGTAGGCCAGACAAAAACTTAACTTTCATGACCCCTATGGGTCAGAGGAAGGACATGAACCCAGCTGTTTCTTATCTGAGCATCCCCATCTACTATGCCATTCTTTCTCTTAGCATTGCTTTATTATTCTGTTAGGCTTTATCATATTTCATTTTATTAATTATAGTATATATTGTTATATTATAGGAACAAAAATTGGACCTGTGATTTTCCTGATATACAAGATTCTAGATGATGAAACTTTCTCTACAAATGGAGGTGCTACCATATGTTAAGTGACTTATCCAGGGTCACATAGGCAATGAGTATCAGAAAAAGCAAATAAACCTAGATCTTCTTTTGAGACCAGTTCTTCATCTATTATATCATGTGCCTATATTTGTAGTTATTTTATTTTATTACAACTTTGTTAATGTAAAGTTACAAACTCTATCATACCACTACATAAAATTGTATAACTATGCCTCAAAACTTATTTGCATGGGATTTTCCTTATTTGTGGAAACAGATTACTCAATGCTTCATAGCTATGTGAGGAGGGAAAGTTGGTAAGACCTTAAGAGGAGAGAGATCCTCACCTTGAGCATTCCAGTTTCAAGAGAGTAGACACGGTTTCAGAATCTCTTCAGGTCTTGAAGGATGAAAAAGATTCTAAGAAGGAGTCAACATATAGAGGAGGCTGTACATTGATCATGTCCCTAGTACAGACTTCAGGGAATTTCCCCATCGGTAAGACCAGGGACTTTCTTTTTTGGCTAAGATTTCTCAGTCCTAAGGAAGAGTTAAGTATACTTTGTCTATTGTCTGGTATATACTCTTACAGGTACAATTCCTCTGATTTCTGTTTGCTATCAGTTTGGATAAATGGGTTAACTTGCTATTTGCTACAAATGTTCATAGTGAGATTGGCATTTGGAATTGGTATGTAGAGTCACATAGGCAGGGGGTACAAGCCTTGGATATATAGGACAGGGAATTCCTTTCCTATTAAGAGATAGAGATCAGAAACAAACCTTGAAAATAGAATAATTATTTCTCCCAGATTAATGACATTTAGATAAAAATATACAGGTATAAACAGCTAAAAATCTGACCAGGTTCTCCCTCTCTCTTTGAGGAAAGCAACTGACTTCAACTTCCTATTTTTACTCCTTCCTGGAATCAAAGTCTCCCTAACTCTAGCAATATTTACTGTGACAGTCCTTCCAAACATATCTAGATAAACTCATATAGATACACGTAACTCACATGAGCAAAACAGCACATACGACCCTAGTTCATAAGGGGCAGTGCTCAAAGAAAAAAAATTCTTTACTCTTAAATAGCCAACTCTTAATTACTCTATTTACCCAATGAAAGAGTTTCACTGTTACACTTTAGGATAAACATAAGAAATAATAACTGTACTCATGAGAGTAGTAATATAGACTGTATAAAGCGCTTTGCCCACATTAAAGTCCTTTGTAAGTGTTACTTATTGTTATTAATTATAAAAATAAAAGGGAAATGCAGTTAACCAGGATTTGGAGGATTTATCTTGTTTTGCTTTAGTGTCTTTATTTAGTTTATTTAAAAATACAAACAACAGACTATTCGTTCTGGGATTTAATGGTTCTTATTTTTGTCAGGACACCAGGCTTCCAGCCCTCACACTGTCTTCTAATATTAGCTGCCCTTGTGCCTCTCCCAGGAAGCAGAGTCTCATCCTCTCTAAGGAGAATCTTCCTCAATTATTCTCCTGTCTTTATAGTATAAAGAGCACTATGGTCTCAGGGTAACTGTGACCTGTAATCTTAATAAACTACTTTATTATCGGTGCGAGGATCTGTCAGGGCAGAAGTCATATATAGTTGACAATTATATGCAAATAGAGTATATAAAAAGTCCAGTTCAGTGAATAAATCTTTCTTAGTGATCCCTTGCTTCTACTAGCCTCTATCTCATCTCCTCACTTTGACCTACTCTTGGTGCAAATATTTCTTTGCCTGTATTCAAGAAAGACCCTTTCTCTAATGAGTATTGGTATATAGCAGTCCTGAAAAGATTCTCAGCAAAGCTTGTGATATTATGAAACCTAGGAGTAAATAGCTACAGTTTATACTCTGGAGACCTGGCAGTGGTTTGGTACTTGTGGGTGGTCTGCTTTTCTTTCTTGCTCCCTACAACCCTTTTATCTATAACCCTGGCTATTAATCATCCAGGAGAGACCGTCAGGAGCTCATGTGGTGTCTGATTGCCCAAAGTAGAGAGAGACGTGTGGGGTCTGATGCTTCGAGTACGGAATATTCAGTAGGATATGTTAGCGATGATGTGTTCTGTAAATCCCTATTCTCCATGAGATCTCAGTGTCCTCTTTCTTCAAAGAAAAATTCAGTCATGGGTGTCATGATGTGGAAAATACACCAATATCAACAGATCTCTCTTTTGCCTGGTTATCTTTAAAGGAATAACAGAGCTGCTGAATAAGTTGAGGAAGGAATGGTAGAAATTTCAGAAAGTAAACAACAAAGCTTTGGCTCAGGAGTGGTCTTTGCAAATGAGGGCACCTCCTTCTGTTAGCATTATCAAGAGCTACTCTCAGAGTTTCCTATGTTTTTCCCCTATATATTTTTGAAGGACAGAAAGCACTAACTTTCTTTTCTTAGTGAGAAATAGCCTTTAAAACTTGACTTACTTTGCCATAGGGAAAATGGGGGAGCGGAAGACCGTGTTGATTGGGAGACACTGTTAATAGAGAGGAAAAGTCCTAAGAGAAACCAGCCATATTTCAGGGCTGCACCATAAGTGATTTGTTTAATCCATGCAGAGAAAGAAAGACACTG
The DNA here is from genome assembly GCA_028658325.1 of Potorous gilbertii. Taxonomy (NCBI): domain Eukaryota; kingdom Metazoa; phylum Chordata; class Mammalia; order Diprotodontia; family Potoroidae; genus Potorous; species Potorous gilbertii. Next base: position 618,163,942 of record CM053770.1, on the reverse strand, counting down.
CCAAGTTAATGTTAGGATTAAAGCACAGTATTCAGACCTATATAAATTAATTGAATATATTAACAAATTTCAATGGCTGAGACATCTCTGAAACTGGAAAGTTGCATTTTTGGTTGAGATTATGATGAGAGTATGAATATATATCAGTTCATTAATTCCCAGAATTTAACAGAGCTAAGGTCTAGCTAAAAAAAACCAATGGAAGTAGAGAAAAATGGTCAGAATTTTGTTAGAAATAGCAGACAGCCAGTAAAAATATTATTGGGAGCCAGTCAGATGCCTCAGGCACTAGGTGAATTAGTCCCTTAAAGCTACCACAGATTTACTTTCTGATAAGGCAAAGCTAATCACCTCTTGGCACTATCAGAAAATGCCACATAGGCAAGAAGAACCATTCCAGAATGAGATAGCAAATTCTACCTAGAGCTTGGGACCCCGGAGAAACTACCACATATGCCTCCCTTTTCATTAAGGGGAGTGAATGACTAGGCAAAATAAAGCACTAAGAGACTTTATGGTACTGAGAAGTTATAGTGCCTAGAGCTTGGTAAGAATACTTAAAGAAGTTATATGAACATGTGGTAAACCATAGAAAATAGCCTGAGATGGGGATGAAGGGGAGAGGCAGTGTCTAGAGTAGCATGAAATTACTCATTTCACTTGATAATGATAAGATGATGACAATAGCCTCCACATTGAATGGGACAAATTTTTATGTACTCTGACAGCAGAAACCACCTCAAGTGTAAGTGAGTTATTGAACGTTCTAATTCCAAAGTAGTAAAAACAACAGCAACTACCATTTAAAAACAATTTAAGGTTTACAAAGCACTACCAATCTCTCTAGGTGTATATACATGTGTGTACATATAAATACATACATGTATATGTATGTATATACATAAAAGCTTATTTGAGTTTCATAGCTACTCTGTGAATTTGGTGCTTTCATTATCCCCACTATACAGACAGAAAACTGAGTCTAAATAGTAGTTTAATTACTGGTTCAGGGTCACACAGATTTTAAGTTTCAAAGACAGGATTCAGACACATAACTTACTACTAACACTCTATTAATTAGTCACTGAAATACAGATACAGTTACAAAATTTGTTAGTTAACAGGGAGTGATTCAGGTTTAGTCTCACGGGAGCTGTCATGGCTCATTGATAAGACCTTAGTTCTTGACAAACAGCATAGGATCACATCCATTCCATGCACAGACAAGGACTTTAAATGAGCAAAAGAAGCAAACATTTTGGGGAAGAGTTCAAATGAGTATGAAGCATGAGTCCTTCTTTCTCTGTATGCTTTCCTCCCCAATAGCATGTAAGCTCCTTTGAAAGTAAAGTCTGCTTTACTTCTGTCTTTATATTCCTAGAACTGGGCATAAAGTATGTTCTTCATACACAATTGTTTAAGGAATAAATGATTGCCAGCAGGAGAACCCTGTTCTTTGTCCTTAGGAATGGAGGTGGGTGGGAGGGCAGGACCCATTATTGACTATAAGGAGATCAAGGAACTAACTGTCTGCAGTCTTTGTTATCCCTTCATTCAAATATCCTAGAAAGGATGCAGGAGGTGTGCATTTATATTAAACTGGATTTTCAAAGGGATAATATCCTTGTGAAAACTATAACTGAAGATAAATAGAAGACAGTTTTTCATGCTAGATTTGTACATGGAGAACACCAGGTTATGAATGTCTTTTGTCATAGCCAAAGCCCCTAGTAACATGTCAACATTCAGTGATGATCTCACTGGCCTTTTGTACCAGTCTATCATCACTTAACAAAATGCCATTTATTATATTTTTACTATAAGTAAAACCATATCACCAATGTGAAGAAAATATTAATATCATAGAGGAAAATCATCTATGATTTTGATATGATTTGATATCACAAGGATGTCCCTTAAGATTTGATTAGAATAAGAATTTTGAGATGAGAAAACTTCCTCTACCAATGCAAATCAGTATCTTGTCTGTAACTGATAGTCTGAGAGAACTGCATAGAGCATTTAGAGGTTCACTGGCTTGCCTAGGTTTATACAACCAGTATGTATCAGAAACAAGGCACAAAATTCAAATCTTATGAGTCAGAGAGATGGTACCATGGTATCAGTCCAATGGATAGAGCACTGGACCTGGAGTCGGTAAGACCTGAGTTCAAATTTGGTCTCCAATGCTAGTATCTGATCCCTGGGCAAGTCATAGAACCTCTGCCTGCCTCAATTTCCTCATCTGTAAAATGGAAATAATAGTACCTCTCTCATAGGGTTGTGAAAATCAGAGACAATATTTGTAAAGTGCTTATCATAGTACCTAGCATGTAGTAAGTAATGTATAAATGTTAGCTAGGATTCTTATTATTAACATATTTTACAGTGTCTGACATATAGAAAGTATTTAATAAATGATTATTCTATCGCTTCCTTATTCTGAAATCAATTTTCTATCCATTATGCAACACTACTTCTTGGCTTTTATCTTAGATTGGACAAATGAATTTTCCTCAGTATCATGTGACATTCATTAGATTTATTTTAGTACAAGACAGACAAGAAATGAAGCAGATTATTGGCACATCAGATGTGACTAGATTGCAATTCCTGAAACAAAATCCCCACAGGATTATTTTGAAACTACAAACTTCAAACAGAAGTTTATTCCAGGATAGTGATCATCAATGGAGCTGCTGATAAAAATTTATAAAAAAAAGGGCTTAGATTTCCATGGGGGCTAGAACAAATAGATCTCTTAGATGCCTTGAAGAAATAATTAGTAATGGTTTCCTTATTATAAAACCCCTGTTTTAAACACATTTCTTTCTGTATCAGAGGTACTATTTTGGACAATATTTACATAAGGAATTGTAGAGGACTTAAACTCAGAAACTGTGCAACTGACCAGCCATTGCCTGTTACTGCCTAAAGCTATTACCAGCTAGAATCATGGGAAAGTAATTATACAATAAAGTAAAAGGTAATTGCTGGTAATTAAGGCAGTCTTGGAATTAGGAGTTGGAATTTATCTTTTCTTTGGAATTGTCCTTTTCACCATTTGAAAGTATATAATATCCATAAAAAAGTCTGCAATGAACACAAACATCTACTAAACTTTGAAGGAATATTAATCTTAGTTAGTATATCACATACATAATGTTACTATATCACATACAGGAGAAGGTTTTCTCTTCCAATATTTCCTTGGAAACATAGGAGTAGAATTCTAACCCTAAATCTATGATCCTTAGAATATAGTGGGAAAACCTTTTTTCCATTAGGTAGCATAGGAGAAACTCAGTCTTGATACTGAGATTTGCAAATGTGGGTTGGGGAGAAGAGAGATTTTTTTTGCCATACTTAAGACAACAATACTTTTAAAATTATTAATATTTTGGGGCTTCACATTGTCCTCAACTTCCAAATGTACCTCCTCCCCTTCTCAGAGAGCCTGCCTCATAACTAACAATAAAAAGAGAGGGGAAAAAATGTTTCAATGAAGCTAACATATCAGTCAATTCCTACAATACATGCAGTATTCCATATGCAGTATTCTTGCAGTATATGGAGTCTCCCATTATGGAAAAAAAGGGGGGAGAGACACTTGTAAATTTCTTCTTCAAAGCCAAGCTTGGTCAATATAATTCTATAGTAATTAGTCTCAATTTTTTCATTGGTCTTTCCATTTCCATTATTTTTAGACATTGTGCTTATTTTTTTTTTGGCCTGGTTCTACTTACTTTATGTTGATTCATATAAATCTTCTCATTTTTGTCTGTATTCATCATATTAATAATCTCTTACATTTTATAATATCCCATTAGATGCATGTTCCATAACTTCCCAACCCTTTCCCCAATTAATAGGCATCTAGTTTCCAAATCTTTTCTCCTTTTATGACAAAAAGAATTGCTATAAATATGTTGCATCATACAGAACCAATAATATTTCAGTACATGAGTTTTGATGTACCCATTATGCCAACTGGGGATCTAGAAGGCAGACCATCATAACTAGGAGAACTAAGCAATCAATTAAAAATCCATGTATTAAGTACTCACTATGTACAAAACACTGCACTAATCATTTGGGGATACAAATGATTCCTGTCAAGGAGCTCACCTTATAACCAGGGAAAACAAAATAGATGGAAAGGTCTCATGGCCCTTAGACTGTATAGGCAAAACAGATAATTCATCTTTATTGTCTTTTCACTGGTGAAATAATATTAAATTATGTAACAGTGCCAAAACTTTTAATTGCAAGAGCTTTCTTTTCTGACTCTCCAATAGCTGTGACTGTACCAACTGCCCAGGCAGTTATGAAGTTATATCTCCATAGGTGATGTTTTCCTGATGATATTTATGGGTACTGGGGTAAAGTATGACTTTCAAGATCTTAGAATGGCTTCATCAGAGTCCAAGATAAGACATTACGAGGCAAATCACACCACCACTACCTTGACCAGTGTATGAGTATTTTCAGTGTCAATTGTTTTGCCATTCTCTCATTTGTACTGTTTTAATCATACTGCATATTATTTTTCTGATTCTGCTTACTTTATTTTGCATTGTAGTACATCCATGATTTCTGATCTTGGGTAGCACTAGATGATATCTTTTCAAAAACTTCACAAGTCCTATCTCATAAGCTACAAGTCTCACTCTTTCTTTATACGGTAGCTAACAAGGCAACTTTGTCTTCTCATCTGTTACTTCTACCTCTCATTTTATGATCAATCTCCTTTTTTCAATCATATATAGCCTTGATTATATATTTTACAACACTTATTGCATGCAAGAGAAATCTATAATATGTTTGAGCCTACTTATATCATATATATGTGTGTGTATGTGTGTGTATGCATGTATTTTCATTGCCCTATTGGTTACCAATATTTATTCTTTGGAGATGTGACTAACAGCCACACAGCCTAACAGAGGGAATATGGATGCCAAAAAGATGGGCTTTGGCAAAAAGTAGTTTGTCAAATGATATCCATTCTGCTTTCCTCCTACTACTCAGTTTTGGACATAGCTCATTTTCCATTTGCAACAGCTATCTAATTTGATATTTACAAATATTTAAATAGAATATTCATGTTAACCCCATCTCCTTGTCTATAAGGCTTCTCTTGCACAGCTGCCCTTTCCATCATGCCATTTTTTTCTCCTTTCCCTGTTCATAAGTATACATCTACATATATGGTAGTTGAGTATAATAAATTACCATAATATAACTCATTTAGCTGAATCACAAATTTATCTCTTGCCCTTGAATTTTGAAAGTTAAAAATCTAGATCTCATTTAATTTGAGCTTTGTCATTATCAAATGAAATAGTATATTCAATTTGATTAGCAAATTTTAAAACTCTATAAAAACATCAGATACAGTTCTTCCTGTTTAATGGGTGGTGGTTGTGGTGGTGGTCATCATCTCTGGGTTTGACCTTGCATTTCTCCTTAATATCCATGGCACTCTCAGATAATTGGCTGGATCACAGGGTTCCATGTATGACCCCCCCTCTGTTCTGAAATTTGGCCTTTACCTCTCAGTTCTTATTCCAAGAGAAGAAAGAGTTCCCCTACCTGGATGTCATCAAGGCACATTCTATACCCATCTCCAACTCTAATTTCAGCCCTTCCCAGGAACAGGTCCAGTATGTTACATCAGTAAAGTTAAAACAGAGTAATTAGGACTTTGACAAGGTGCAAAACTCCAAGAAGATATGCTTCTTCTCCCGTCTCTGGGGTATTCTTCTTTTTCCATCCATGACCATAGTTATGGTCCCTATGTCTAGTCTAATCCCTAAGTACTTCTGTCCTCCCTTTCCACTGTTATATTTTTAAAGTCCTCTCTGTCATCAATATCTTCTTCTCACATCCCTTTTTATTGTTTTCAATCAATGAAACTTAGATTTCTCCTGAAGACACTACATCTCTTTGCACACTCATCAATTTTTTTTTCTCTTTCACACTTCTATACATAGGGCTCTGAAGAACAGTTGGTATACTTGTTAATCACTCTCAGACCTTTCCTCTGGTGCCATTGTTGATGATGATGTCTTCTTTAAAGTTTAATTTAAATTGCCCAGATGATTCTGTCATCTTTGGGTCTTCAGGTTACTCTCCTTCCTTCCCCTAGAGGTCAAAACGTTAACCATTGCCTTCGCCATGACCTGTGTTCCCTTTTAACACTTTTGACCTCCCAGTTCCTCAACCTCCTTTACTTTTATTACCACATTCTCCAGCCTATATTACTATAGAGAAGGATTGGTCACAGCTTAGAACCTTGCCTCCCCTTCCCCTGAGAACCTTCCTCCATACACATACTTATTCACACTCCAAGATAAATTTGAATTTGTTCCAGGTTCTACAATTTCCATTTGGTTCTGAAGGTAAGGAGGTAGACTTCCTTTTAAAATCCATGTATTTGATTTTGGGGGTGCCAAAGTTATTCTATTTTAGGATTTTCTATGAAATTATGAGTTTTCACTTTTTAGTGTTTATTTTAAATTATAAATTCTACATATTATTTCCAAAACTTTCCTGCTTGTCTGTGATTTATTCTCAATTTCCTCCTATTCTCTTCTGTGCATTAAAAATGTTAAAATGGCCCTTTTTCTATTACTAGTGTTAATACTTCCCATGATCCTTATCCACTTATTAATTGAGATGAAGAGGAAAATATCATAAAATATAAGCATAGATAATAAGCAAGACAAATCCACACAATGGACGTGTCCAAAAATGCCTGCATCTGCACTGTGTTTCCATCATCTTTGTCTGCACTTTATGTTTATCACATTTTTCTCAGGAGGTGACTACCATGCTTCATTATAGATTTTCTGGAGATAAAATTGGTCATTTAATTCACCAGAGCTCTTAAGCTTTCAAAAGTAATTTTTCTTTACAAAGCTGTTGTCCTTGCACAATTTGTTCCCCTGGTTCTACTCTTTTCTCTCTCCCAATTTGTGCTAATCAAGATGCTCTAAAACCAGGAAGACTTTTTTTTCGCCTAGTATTTAAAGAATCTCTGATTTCAACAATGTAAGTTCTGCAGGAAAACAGTCTGCCCTGGCTTGAAAACTTCATAGTTTGTCTTGTCACCAACCTTTGCCTCCAATTTACTGAAGCTGCTGTTCAGAGAAAAGCTATGTAGACCATAATTATGCTTGTATTTGAGGCCTTTACAGTTTGAAAGAAACTGTCAGAGATTGAGCTCCACTGGCATAACCTTCAAGAGGTCAAGGTCACTTTCATATGACAACGAAGACCTAGAGAAAGACTTAAGAAACTAGTCTAACTTCCTTTTCAGATTAAAAGAAAATTTGTGTGCATTAACTTAAATATTGCAGTAAAGTTAATAATCAGGGTATATCATTTAATTTCCCATATCTGAGCACAAAGTAACAGATGGGACTCCTACAACTGGATATAGCATCTTGCATTTTATTAGAAAGGTCATGCAAATAAAGCCCCTAGAAGAGTAATTAAAATTAAACCCTTTTATAAATACTATAAAATATAAAGACTCACTTAGGTTAAAACTCACCTAAGTTCCTTTGATTACATTTTCACTGCAATACTTAATAGCAAGTAACTGGAGAGACAGGAGAGACAAAGTAAAGTTTAATGTGAATTCCATACAACTAATCTATTCCAAATAGAAAGCATTGATTATTTTTTACTGATAAATTTCAGTAAAAATTCAAGTTTAAAATGAAGTACGAAGTTCAATTGTATTTTATGCAATTATAAAATTGATATCAAAAAGCAATGAACTTTGAAGACCAAAGATCAGTCACTTAATCCATTTAAAAAGGATTGGTATTCAATGAAATTCCAATTAAGCATTCTAACAAGTGTCCCTACTCTTTCTACTTTAAGCTTGAATAACTATTTTATAAATTAGGTATTAGAACTCTTGTGAAAGAACTGGGTCAATTAAAAGTTAGCAAAGCCAGCAGTCCAGATGGTACTCAATTCACCCAACTAAAATTAACTACACCAGTTTTGGCTCAGTCTCATTATTCAATTATTCATGTGATATATGTGAATATCTGGCAAATTGGAAAATTGCCGGTAATGTGCCCCTTCAATGGGAGATGACTCACTACTTCTAATTGCTCACTAAGATGCAGAAACTTACTCCAATTTCTAAAATATGTATAAAGGAATGAATTCTACAATCAGACTTACTAATAACCAAAAATTATGGAGGGATTTTTAACTTTCATCCAACTGTTGATTTGTCCATGTCATACATTGTAACCTTTGGTTATGGATAACATTCATCAAAATTCATGAGGTTAAATATGTCTGCTTATAGCTAAAAAATTACAACATAATTAAAGAAGGGTTAACAAATTAGACTTTTCATTAACTTGGAAGTGTCCTTTTTTTGCTCACAAATAGAAGAAAACAAGCATTTGTTAAGCATCTATGTGCCAGAGGGACCAGGAGTGTGTTTTTGTAGGTCCTTGGGTCCAGCTTTTTGGTTGAGCTCAAATTTTACAGAAGAAATTCTTTTATTAAGTTTGGTTTCATTCGAAGGACCACACTTGAGGACCTAGAGGATCACTTGTGACCTTACAGCCATAGGTACCCCATCCCTGTGCCAGACAGTATACTAAGCACTTTACAATTAACAATTCATTTTTTCTCACAATAACCCTGGGAAATATGAGCTATTGTTATCTCCATTTTACAGCTGAGCAAACTGGGGCTTTCCCAGGGTCACACAGCTAGTAACGTCTGAGGCTGGATTCGAACTGACATTCTCCTGATCCCAGATCTAGCTGTCTATCCAATGTGACCTAATTGCCTCAACTCCATTTGTTAAGAAAATTTAACTAATAGTGAACCGGGGAGGTGGGGAGAATTAGAGAGCCTAGTCACCCAGATCAATAGTTTCATCAGCATGGAGAAGACCCAGTGTAGAAATTCCCTTAAGTGATGGAAATAAACAACTCATCTATAATTTATAATTACAGAGAGTTCCTTGGTGTGCTAAAGTTAAGGGAAATGGGTAAGGTCACACAAGCTACTATGAGTTGGAGGGATGACTTCAATCTAGGGCTTTATGATCACAAGATCAGCCTTCTATTTGCTATATCCAAAGGCATTATATAATTTTTAAAATTTTTCAATTATCTTTTCCCAGGCCTCTAGTGTCTCTCCCATGAAATTACCTTATATTTACTTTCCATGTTCTTGAAAGTGCAGATCTTGTTTTCCTTAACAGAAGGAAAGCTGCATGAGAACAAAGGCTGTTTGTTTTCCCTCCTATCCCTAGCACTTAACATGGTGCCTAGTACTAAATAAATGCTTGTTAATCAATTGATTGATAGACCAAAAGCAATTGCAAAAGGATTGAATAAAACCAATGTAAACTAATTTTAATACAGATAATAGAAACTACATCAAACTATTAAAATAAATTATTCAACCCTGGTATATTATTTCCATATTTATTATTGATATCCAATTAAATTATGAAATTGGTTGGTGCCATATTTTAGATTCAACAAATAGGAGTCAGAGAATTTCAAAGTTGGAAAGCCAGTCACAGGAGACCCAACACAACCTGGGCATACTGAAGAATTCCTGCTACAACATCTTTGTCACATGCTTATTCAGTATCTACTTAAAGACATCCAATAAGGCCAAGCCTACTGATTTCCTGGGCATATACATCTCACTTTTGGATCGCTCTAATTCTTAGTAAGATCTCAATGACATTATTTCTATATTTGTATTATTGAAAGTATCACTTATTATCTCTTACAACAACAGAAAGCAGCACCACAAGAAAATTGTCATCAAAAGCTGAGGAGGAGAGGGTGTCTAGGAAGAGCAAATATTCCCCATTAATATTAGGACTTTAAAGTGTACAAAGGGTTTTCCTCATAATAACTCTGTGAGTGCAGTATAAGCACATTTTCCACATTTTATAATTTTCCACAGTTGATAAATAAGGAAACTTGGACTGCAGCAAGTCAACTGATCTGTCCGTAGTCACAAAGCCAGTAAGTACCTGAGATGGTAGTCAAGTCCAGGACTTGCAATTTCAAGGATAGTCCTTTGCTCTCCCCCACTACCTTCCCACTATACCATGACATTTATCAAGTTCCGTCCTCTGGATTCCAGTACGCACAGCGTATCTAAACTTTCTTCCATATGATAACCTTATTCATATCTGAAGATAATTACTTATTCCATGTAAGTCTTCTCTTCTAGCTGTTAAGCAATCTCAGGTCCTTCAACAAAAACTCAAATGCCAGTTCTTTCATCATCCCAATCAGTCTTTGGAACGCACTTGTTTTTCTTTGTCCTGTTTTAATGTAGCTCCCACAACTGGATACAGTGTTGCAGGAGTGATCTGACTGGGATGGGATAAGACAAAATAACTTCATTCTGGACACAGTGCCATGTTTAGGGAACATTATATCAACATTCTTTTGTTTTACTTTTTTTTTTTTGGCTACTGCCTTGTACAGTTAACATAAAGCATGTAAAGCAATATAATAAAAATATTATTGAGAACCTATTAAAGGCAAAGATCTGTACCAGCTAGTGGGGATAGAAGAAAAGAGAAGTCCTTTCCCTGAAGTACTTACATTCTGTTTTGAGAGGGGTTCCTGGTGGGGCAGAGAATGATACACGTATAATTAGAGAATAATTATATATTATTTTGGAGTTTATTTTCTCAGCTTGTACATAACTTAACATTTATCCTTCATAAATTTTATCTTTTAATATAGTCAGTCCATCATTCTAGCCTGTCAAAATCAGTTTCATTCTAACTCTGCTTTCCAACATGTTATATATTTCTCTCAGCTTCATGTCATCTGCAGACTTGACAAGTGTGTCTCCTCTACACTTCATCTAAGTCATTGAATTAAATAATAAATAAGACCAAGTTAAAAAAGGACAAGTTCTTGGAACACTCCTCTAGATATCTCCAGTGAAGTTTCTATATATCGATTGAGAATTATCCTATCGATCCAGAAATTAAACAGTTCTAAATGTACCTGTTATTATCTAATACACATCTCTGTGTTATATACAAGAATATTATGAAACTGTCAAATGATGAAAAATATATCTATCTATGAAATGTCTCATAGCTAAGTAGTAACCTAACCTAGGAAAATAAAATTGTAGATTATTTGGCTTCCATTCCATTTTGATCAATGAAAATAATAGGTGATATTCATTTCACACATAATGTGAAAATGAAACACAACCATTTACACGAATATCACACAATGAACAAGCAATGAGAAAACTCTTATTTTGGTCCAGACACTGTGCATGCAAAGAGAAAGGGTCCTTGGTTTTCTCAAGAAGCTTACATTCTACTTGGGAGCAGGGGGAGGATATAGCATGTTCACTAAAACCTTCAGTCAGTGTTTGGTGGGGGGAAAGATCCACATTGAGGAATCAGGAAAGGTTTCTTGAAGAAGCTGTGGCTGTGGAGTCATGAATCAAGCTTAAATGTTCAAAAGACAGAGAAGAGAAGGATGAGCATCCTAGCAATAGGGCATTGCCTGAGTAAAGGTAAAGAAACAAGGAATGGAAGCAGATCAGTATGGTTAAAATTGGAATGTGTCAAGAAAAGTAATGTAAAGTTAGCTTGGAAAGGTAGGACAGAATTTGCTTGGGAAGGGTTTGAAAACTGCAAGAAAGACTCTCTATTTCATCCTAGAGTCCAAAAGGAGTCCCTGGAGTTTCTTGTGCAGAGGAATAGCAAGGTTACCAATGTGTTTTAGGCTTATCAGTTTCACACCTTTGTTAAAGATGAATAAGGTTGATGATCCTACAAAGGCAACTGAGGAGCGGCCAGACAAGGGAAGAGACAACCAAAGGAATTCAGTGTAACAGAAATTCATGGAAGAGAGCTTGTCTAAGACCAGTGGATGTTAACAAATGTTAGAAGGGTGTAAAAAGAATGGAGGGTGAGAAAAAGTGATTGGATTTGGCAGAATTGATAGAGTACAGAAGGGATTAGAAATAGGGAGAACAGTTAGGAAGTTAGCTATTACAAGAATCCAGATCACAAGTAATAAGGGCCTCAAATAAGTCAGTGGCCATGTAACTGGAGAGAAGTAAATATTATCTGGGAAGAAATGACTAGACTTGCCAATTGATTTCGATTTGTGTGGGGAGGAGTATAAAAGTGATGAGATTGAGGATGAATCCTGTTATAAACCTGAATTATGAATGACAGTTGCCTTGAGAAAAGTAAAAAAAAAACTATGATGAAGTTTGGATTTTAAAAAAAATAATGAAATTGGTTTCAGAAAAATATTTATTTTGAGATGTCTATGAACATCTAGGAAGAGATATTTAGAAAGCAGTTGGAGATAAATGACTAGTGCTCAGGAGAGAGAATTGAAGGCTGTCAATGTAGATTTGGAAGGTATATACATAGAGATGATAATTGAATCCATTGGAGTTGATGAGATTAACAATAGAAAAATTTAAAAAAGAGAAAATTAAATTAAAAAAAGAGAAAAGAGCCTTAAGCATGGTGGGAGAAGTGAGGCAGAAAAAAGAAGATAAAGATAAGCATACTAAAAAGGCAACTGAGGCAGGACAAAACAGGTAGGAGGACATCCTATTGCCCAAGGAGTGTAGTACTGCAGAAAACCAAGGAGGAAAGGTTGCCTGAGACAAGTGGATTTTCAACATTAGCAAATGCTATAGGCATGTCATAAAGTAGAGGGACTGAGAAAAGGCCATTGGATATGGCATATTAAGAGATCATTGGCTAACTAGGACAAAGTAGATTCAGTTTGGTGATAAAGTCAAATTATAAGGGATTTAAAAATGCAAAGGAAGAAAATAGAAACAACATTTTTCAAGAAAACTTTTTGTAGCTGGAGGTAAAAGAGTTGACTTGAACTAAGAATTTATTTGCTCTTAATCTCTCTCTCTCACACACACACACACACACACACACACACACACACACACGTTGCTCTCCCTGTCCAAAGCATTTTCCTACTCATATCCATCCTCCACTCAGTCTCCAAAGTAAATTTCCTAAAGTGAAAGTCTGTTCATGTCACTTCCTAATGCAATAAACTCCAGTGGCTCTTAATTATCTCAAAGATCAAATATAATATCTATCCCTCCATTTGTCATTTAAAGTCCTTTACAACCTATCATATTCCCCTTCCAATCTTCTTATACTTTATTCTCTTGTATACAGTCTAAATACTGGGATACAGTTCTTATTTTTCCTCTTACTCAAAAAATCATCTTCTGTCTCCAAGAGTCTTCACTGACTGTGCTTTCCTCCTCCTTCCTCCAATTTTTTCCTTCTTCATCTCTAGTTTTTGATTTTCCTGCCTTCCTTCAAAATTCATCTCAGACTCAACATTTTACAGGAGGCCTTTCCCAGTCCCCAGAACTGCCTTCTCTCTGAGATTACCTTCTACATGCATTACATATATCTACGCAGGTAAATATTCATTAGCATGGTGTTTTCTCCATCAGACTTCAAGTTCCTGAAGGTTAGGGACAATGTATTTTCCTTTCTCTGTATCTTTAGTGCCATAGCACAATGGTTGGCAAATAGTAAGATCTTTAAAAACACCTGTTGCCTGACTAGCATGAAGTTTTATGAGTGATTTCTTCTTTGTAGATAAATAGAGAGGTACAAAGATATTGGGTATATAGATAGAACAAGTATTTAAGACCTTACTATGCATCAAGCCCTATGCTAAGTAATGGGGATACAAATACAAAAAAAAGAATAAAGAGAGAGAAAGACAGTCTCTACCACCAGGAAGCTTATATTTTTATGGGGTAAGACAAGAAAGCTAAAAAAAAGGAGCGGGTACAGAGAATAAGATTTATGGCAGCAAAATACTGGGTAAGCAGATAGAAAAGCCAGACAAGTGAGGACTGACTTAGCTTCTTACTAATGCATACTGCCAATTGAATTAATAATGTATATCTGCAGAAATGGTATGTAGGCCACAGGGAGAATATATAATGAGGCTTAAGTGTGATAATTTATGTAAAACATTTTGTAAACATTAGATAACTATATGCTAGCTAGTATTACTATTAAAATTATGGGACTCTAAGCCACATTTTAGTTCATACCTCAGATCCTCAACACTACCAAGACTGTCCTGTTGATATCAAGAAGAAATTGTTTATCAAAGGATAGGTAAATGTTGAATTCAAGAAGCATTTATTATGTGTTCACTCTATGTAAAGTACTAATGTTAAGCATGGGGGATGCAAATACAAAAATGAAAAGTATTTTCCCCCCATAAGCCCATCACTTAAAAAAAGCATTTGATATATTGTGCTAAACATTGCAACAAAATATTACACAGTCTGGAGGAATTCTTGCCCTCTAAGACATAATAATCAGGAAAAGGAGATTAGAAATATTAATTAAAATGAAAGACTACAATAATATCCCAGATAACTGCCATATAAGTGTAACAGAAGTGTAAATTACGTTGAACAGAATTACAAAGAAAGCATTTCAAGTTGAGAAGGATGATATTAGGGGGCAAGTAGAATTTAAACTAATATCTTTGATAAAAATGGAAAGAATTAAGTCATCCTTGGTTAAGCAAGTGGATAGAGTGCCCAGTTTCTGACAGGTGGTCCTTCTATTTATTTACCAAGAGCAACCCATCCACATATGCCCTCAATCTCAAACAAATATCCAACTCAGTCATATCCCTTTCTCTCTATATTTTCAACCTTTCCTGAGCAAGTGGTTCCTTCCCTACTGCCTTCAAATATTTTCAAATTCCCATAATCCTTAAAAATCTTCCTACCATAACCTACCATCCCCTCAAGGTATTATCCTATATCTTTCCTTCTCTTAGCCAAATTCCTAAAAAAGTCTAAAAATACTTGCTGCTTTCAATTCCACTCCATTCACTCACTATTTAACCCTTTATAACATGACTTCAGATTCATTACTCAAAAAAAACATAAAATTATCAATGCTCATGTAATGTCAGATCTGATGGTCTTTCTTCAGTCTTCATCTTTCCGATCTTTTCAGTCCTTATCCTATTCATTCACTACATTTGACGCTGTGTACCATTGACTCTTCTTGGGGCTTCCATGATGCTGCTTTCTTCTGACTATCCACTGACCTGTTTCAGTTCTCCCTCTCTGTTTCCTTTTGGTTCACTTTCCAAATAAAGCCTCCTAACTATAAGTTTTTTCCAACTACCTATTTTTCTTGCTTTATTTATGTCAGTGACTTCATCAGCTTTTATAAGGTTAATTATCATCTTTATTTTGATGACTCTCAAATCTGCACATCTAGCTCTAGCCTCCCCTTTGAGCTACAGTCACATGATACCAATTGCCTATTGAAAATTGAAGATGTACTCAAACACCATCTTCTTCAAACACCATCTTTTATGTGAAGCCTTTCCTTATTTGTCAGTTATGTGTGTTCTCACTTTTTTCTTTCAAAATGCCTTATATATTATTTTAACAATTTTATATATGTATATATGTATATGTATATGTATTTATATATGTATATATATTTATATTTCATCTGTATATTCTCTGTATCTGTATATATGTATATTATACATATATATATATACCTATATATGTATAAATATATGTATATATATTTATACTTCATCTGTACATTCTCATATATATTCTTATTGTCTCCCCTGTTAAAATGTAAGCTTCTTGGGAGGAGGCATTATTTCATTCGATGTATTTATACACCATAGATCCTACTATATAAACATTGTTGTAAAAAGTACTTATTTTATATACTTGTGAGTCTATTTGACAAGACAAACCCAGGAATTATGTGAACACAATTACAAAACACTTCTCACACAAATATGGACAGATTTAAACAATTGGAGAAATATTCATTGCTCGTAAGAAGGCTGAACTAATAAAATCAAAATGACAATTCTACCCACATTAATTTACTTATTCAGTACTACACCAATCAAATTACCAAAGAATTATTTTAGAGAGCTAGGAAAAGAAATTATCTGGAAAAACAAAAGGTCAAGAATACCAAGGGGAACCAATGAAATAAATGTTAAAGAAGGCAGCCTAGAAGTTCCAAATTTCAAATTATATTACAAAGTATTAATCATCAAAACAATTGGGGATTAGCTAAGAAATAGAGTGGTGGCTCAGTGAAATATATTAGGTGCATAATACACTGTAGTAAATGACCACAATAACCCAGTGTTTGATAAACGCAAAGGGCTAAGCTTTGGGTGTAGAACTCAACATTTGACAAAAATTGCTAGGAAAATTAGAAAGAAGTTTGGTGGAAACTATACATAGATCAACCCAACCACTCACACCATACACCAAAATAAGGTCAAAATGGATAAATGATTTAAACATAAAGGGTGTTATCAAAAGTAAATTAAGGAGGCATGGAAAAATGTAGTTGCTAGATTTTGGATAAGGAGTTTTAGACCAAACAAGAGATAGAGAGGATCACAGGAAGTGAAATAACTAATTTTGATTATATGAAATTAAAAAGCTTTTACATAGGCAAAAATCAAAGCAGTCAAAATTAAAAGGAAAACAGAAAACTGGAAGAAAATTATAGCAAGTTTTTTTCTGACAAAGGTTCCATTTCCAAAAAAATTATAGAGAACTGAGCCAAATTTATAAAAATAAGTTATTCCCCAATGGATGAATGTTCAAAGGATTTGAATAAGAAATTTTCAGAAGAAAAAAAATCATAGCTATCATTAGTCATACATACACATTTTTAAAAATGCTCTAATCACTCCTGCTTTGAGAAATGCAAATTAAAACAACTCTGAGATGTCACCTCACATTTATCAGATTGGCTAATGAGAGAGAAATAGTAAAATGACAAATGCTGGTGGGAATGTGGAAAAAAATAAGATATCAATGTATTATTGGTGGAGTTGTGAACTACTTCAACCATTCTTGAGAACAATTTGGAACTAGGCTAAAGAACTACAAAACTATACAAACCTGTTGATCCAGCTATCACACTATTATATCTGTATCCCAAAAGGATCACAGAGAAGGAAAAAGGACCTATTTGTACAAAAATATTGATAGCACCTTTTTGTAGTGGCCAAGATTTGGACGTGGAAGGGATTCCAAACAACTGGGGAATGGCTAAACAAGTTGTGGTATATAATCATGATGGAATACAGTAGCACTATTAGAAATTATGAACAGGATGGTTTCAGAAAAACCTAGGAAGACTTACATGAACACATGCAAACTGAAGTGAGCTAAGCCAAAAAAACATTGTGCATAGTAACAGCAGTATGAATAGCAATATTATAAAGATCATCAACTATGAAAGATATCTACTCTGATCAAAACAATGATCCAAGATAATTCCAAAGTACATAAAAAGAATGCTTTCCACTTTCAGAGAGAGAACTGATGATCTCTGAATTCAGATTGATGTGTACTTTTTTAAGTTCTTTATTTTTTCTTGTTTTATTTTTTGTCTGTTTCCTTCTGAAACATGGCTAATATGGAAATATGCTTTGCATAACTTCACATTTATAATCAATATTAAATTTCTTCACTACTCAAGAACAAGCTACAGTGGGAGGAAAAGAGAAAATTTGAAACTTGAAATTCAAATCAAAAGTTTGTTTAAAATTTACATATAATTGAGAAATATTTAATGAAATAAAATATATTGAAAATAAGTACTTGTTTATTGATTTATACAAAATGCAGCACATTTTTAGGTAACGGTAACTAGTGATTACTAAAAAAGTGATGCAGTAGATAAATAAGAGATGGCAAATGGATAGAACTGAAGGAAAAAACTTTGTATTACATAGCAGCATAACCTCATAATCCACTCATGACACCTAAATAGTTCCGTGGATAAAGCAGTGGACCTGGAATCAGGAAGACCTGAGTTTCAAAATAGGCCTCCGATACTTACTAGCCATAGGTCCTTGTTCAAGTCTCTTAATTTCTGCCTGCTTCAGTTTCATCACCTGTAAAGTAGGAAAAATAATAGCATCTACCTTCCCCCAAACGAGGGTTGTCATAAGGGTCAAATGAAATGATATCGGTGACATGCTTTGCAAACCTTAAAATTCAACAAAAAGTCTCACTCATGATTATTTCCATAGAATGAAAATAGGACATATTTTTTCCATTCACTAGGCATCTGACCTTGTACAGAAAAGTCAAACCTTCCTGGCAATTCAATTTTTCTCATCTGTAAAAGGTGGGGAGGGGATTGTAAATTGGATTACATGAATTCTAAGATATAAAATTTATTCTAATTTTAAAATCAAAGATTTATAAAATAAGAAAAGAATGTTTTTCTAAATACCAGATATGTAATTAATTGTGTTATACTTGATACTTTCACATATCTTAGAACCTGATAGTTCTTTAGAAATCAGTCATTAACTGATGAAATACATATATACACATATATACAAAATAAAGAAACCAAGTATATTTTATTCGGACAGATCACTTCCATCTGATAGATCTGTTCACTTCTTTGACCTGAATCATCATCTTACATTAACAACAAATCAAAGAAAAATGAGATAAGCCATTTTCACTTGGGAAAGTTAATGAAATTCCAACCTGAATAGTAAAGATGAAAGAGAGGCATGAATATGTGCTCATTACACGCAGTATAAGAGTAATTCTGTGCTATGGGGAGGTGATATAGTTTCTGCTGAATCAAAGACATAGTCAAAGTCTCTTAGAGCCCATGACCTTCGCCCAACCACCAGAAAGTTCATCTTTCTCTGCAGTCTGGCAGACATTATTATCTGCAGTATTCTATTACTTGCAAAGATATGCTAATGCAAACATACCTGATTATCCATTCAATCAACAAACATTTATTAAGTGACTATTTAAGTTAAATGTGGTGGAATGGGTTCAGACTAAATAAACTTTGCAGAGCCAAACAAGTTACTTAATAATTTTATATATGAGTAACCTTTATGCATATAATTCTTAAAACAACACTGTATGCTGTGAATTAAAAAAATACAAATGGATTATATCTCAATATTTATTGCTGTCCTAATTCTACTGGCCAAAGTTGCAAGTGTCAATATGAGTAGAGAATTTTTCCCCCTTTCACAATATTAAGTATCTTTTATCACTGAGAAGTGCAGCATTTAAGGAATGACTTTCATCATGCCCTTCCCCCATTTTTTTTTTTTTTTGCATCTCTAGACTTCTATGTTGGCAAAGGGACAAAAACGATAGCTACAAATCTTGAAAAAGCTGCTTAACAGTGACATTTTCAAGAAGAGTTTGTGCTGAAGAAATCAGTAAATTTATGATCAAGACACTTAATTCTCAAGCAATGCTGATCTTACTACTGAAGTTATAACAAAAAATTATTTTTCAAGGAAGCTACAAATGATTAGTGTAGGAATTAATATAAATACTTTTACAAGTTTCACATCCTGTTTGCTCCAGATTGAATGACTAGATGTAATTTTACACCACAGGAAAATTAAAAAAAAAATAAAACTAAGTCCTTCAAAGAATAAAAAAGAAGTTTAAAGTGAAAGACATTTTTTAACTTTTTAGGTTTTCTGCAATCTGTTGCTTCTAAGTGACTATTTTCTTATATCTCAGCTGTAACATTAACATGTGAGTTAATTTTACAATATTTCCTTAATAATGCCTTTCTCTTTTATCTGTTAACACATATTGAATAAAAGTAAAACAAAATTATATCAGCATTCTGGAAAGAGGTTGTAAAAACAAGTAATATGCTAGTCATCAAAAAGAAAAAGTAATACTTTTATGAGTGATATCACTTTTTTTTCAGCAGATGAACTATGTGCTCATTTAAAAAGAAGTCCTAGTGCTTAATAGTAGTAAAAACTTGAACCCTAGTGGAATTATGGAATAGCAAGTGAGATGTAGATTTGCATATGAGAAATAAGCCATTTCTAGTTCATCATAAGAGAAAGACCTACTTTCCTCTTAAATTACTACCTGACTTTTTGTTAGGCAGGGAAATTTTTGAGGAATCTTATTAGTGTTTATGGAAAATACTGCAGTGTGTAACAATAAGGGTATTTCAGGGGAGAACATTAATTTTCCATAATGGTAATTGGAAGATTGGCATCACAATGGAACTGAGGTTTTTTTTTTAAATGTCTTCAATTTTAATAGATTTCAAAGATACAAATGATCATTTGCCCTTTAATTAATACATGTTGAACTTATTCTCTGGAAATATCAGTAAAATGAAAAGCATCTCCTTTTTCACAAACAAGTCTGGAATTAGCGGTAATGCAAAGTGTAACAAGAAGTTGTCAAAGTCTGTGTTCATTATTTCCTTTCTTCCTTTACTACAAACTTCTAAATCTCTGTAACACTTTCAGAGTTATACAATACATCCTTCTTTATCCAAGTATTCAATGATACTTTTTCCTTCTTTCTTCTAGCCAAAAGGTCTGTTTCCATTCTTTCTACACTCGATAATTACCTACCCATCCTTCAAGATCTAATTCAAATATAACCTCTCCAATGAAGCATTCCTTAATTTCTCAAGTTAGATGTTATCATCCTAACTTCATATACAGTATTCTAGTCATTACATTCTATTCTGTATTGTACTTTTATATTTACATCATGTAGATTATAATCTTCACTGGTATAGAAACCATGTATTAATTATCTTTGTCTTTCACCTAGTACTAGTACTAGAGTAGCTTTTTAGTATATGACAGCTGAATGAAGAATATTTTTCAAAGATTATATGTAGATTATCAAGATTTTATATATAATATGTAGTTAAAATTATATATATATATATACATATAAACTAAAAAATGATTTTGTGTTAATATTTTCTAAGCTTCTCTTTCCCTTCTTAGGAGACATATGGAAACTACACTAGGGTTAATTCTGAGGAACCCCTAAAAGAGTGAAAATAACATGATTTTCCCTTTGATATTTTACTAATTCACCCCCAACAAAATGAGGCAAACACAAGAATTTGCTGTGTTTGGAATAGGACTAGAATTTTCAATGTAATCACAATTCTAACAAGTGTTGCAAAGCAACATTGGGGAGAAATGGATAGAAGGCCAGTCCAAGAGTCACGAAGACATTCCTTTGAGTGCAATCTCTGACAATCAAATTGGCCGCGTGATCATGGGAAAGTCATTTTATCCTTATATCTTGGGCAATTTGATAATATTATAAAGTGCAAGTAGTCTACTGATCTGCATCAGTGGAGAAAGTTCTAACACTTAGAATTCCCTATATTCTAAAAATAAATATTATAAAAATGTATTTGTAAAAAAATATGATGCAAAACTGCGCATGGAAAAAATCATCAGTCCAGAACATTAGGAATACACACACATATGTGTGTATATATATATATATATATATATATATATATATATATATATGTATGTATACATACATACATATATATATATATATATATATATACATATCTTAAAGGACATAGAAATGCAGAAATAATAATTGATAAAAATAACTAGCCCTTGTAGAGTACTTTTAGGTTTTCAAAGCACTAAACAAATATCATCTCATTTTATTCTCACAACATCCCTGTAGATATGTGAATAACTTCAAAGGATAAATGTCTATATATTCAGTTCTACTAATGTGTCTGTTACAGCTTTCTGAGATATTTAATCAAAAATACAAGAAGAACTTCATAATTTTATTAATACTTGTACAATCACAGAGTTTCAAATTCAGGAGGGATTTCAGACTCCTCTGATCTAGATCACTTCATGACATCAAGAAGCAGTCATCCAGCCCCCGCTTCTCTTGAAGAGGACCCAATATTTGCCAATGCAGTGATCTTTTACACTTTTGTACATCTTTAATCATTAGGGAGTCTCCTATCAAGCCTAAATCTCCTTCTTTTCCACTTTCAAACAGGGCTGCTAATTCTTCCCTCTTGGATGAAAGAGACAAAATGTGATCAATTTCATACTAACAATATAGATACAAGATAAATTGGAGATACTGTTAGAGGAAAGATGCTAATATTAAGGAGATCTCACAAAGACTTTTTGTAGAAAGTAGGGTTTTATTTGAGACTTTGACAAGTCCTAGAAAATAAGATGTGGAGATGAGGAGCGAAAACTATGTTCAATCATCTCTGAAGTATTCTAATTACTCAGTGTTCTTCCAAATAATTCATTACTGAAAAATGAATAAAATATCCATATTTGAATATAACATATATGTTTAGTAGCCTCCCATATGAGTCAGTAATGTGATATGTAGTTAAAAATGCAATCATGGGCTACATTGAGAGATAAATCTTCAAGGAATAAGAGAACATTGGTCCCATTCTACACTGATATGGAGTACTGTATTCAGTTCAGTCCTTAACAGGAGGTTAAGAAAGATATTGGAAAAGTAGAATTCAGGAGGGCAACAAAGATAATGAATGCCTTTCAGTCCAACTCTTGAAGTTAAGTTTTCCAAAATGAAGTTACTTATTCTAGAGAAGGCTCAAAGAGAATATAATAACTGCCTTTAATTTTTAGAAAGGTTTTCTTATAGAAGAGATGCTAGTCTTGTTTTAATCCTTATGAATAAACAAAACCAAGAGCAAGGGGCAGAAGTTTTAAGTGGTAAAATGAAGCTTGATGTTATAAAATCTAAAAGCCACAAAATCTCTGGTACTAATCTCTTGGCAACTCAAGAAAGATATTCTAAATGATATTATGGTTGGGTGGATTTGTTCCAAAAGAACAGATATTAATTAATAGATATCAAGTTGGAGGGAGTCCTCTAATCTGATGACATAATGTATTAGCACTGTTGTTTTATTTTTTGTTGTTGTTGGTTTCTTTTGTTACATTTCAAAAAAATTGTAAAAGTAAGTCTATTGACTTTATGTTAAACAAACAATGGCAGAGCCCATTCTCCATTAAGATTGCACCCCTTCTGGATTTCCTGCTGAAGGCAGAAGTTAGAAGCAGAGAGAAGCTCCATAACCCAAGGGCATGCCATCTTAGAATCTGATGTGACAAGAAAAGACACAGAATCAACCTAAGAATGCTGAGCAGTGGCCCCATGAAAACATCAAGGAGCATTGCCCAGCAGAAGTCACAGGCTCAGCAGTGACTGTGTCCATTTACAAAGTGGCTTCCCATCATGCCATCTGGCTATAGATGTTCCTTTTATGATTTCCCTTCCTCAAGCATGTCATGGCCACACATGTTGCCTCCATGTGTATCTCTCCACATGTGTAGTCTGGCATAGCCCTTGCTTATGTGTTTTTCTATGCACATGTGGTTATCTACGTATTCCCCCCTCCTCTTCCTAGTGCAGTGTATATTTTTGTATGAGTGTAACTCAAATTTAGGAAGCTATTTTATTTAGGTTCTTGCTATATTATTTCATTAAATGCCTTCAATGGCTCCCTTTTGCTTTTTCAATAACATACAATGTTTGCCTTTAGAATATAAAGTCCTTCACAATTTGGCATTAACTATCTATAAGAGGCAATGTGAGACAGTAGAAAAAATACTGCCTCTGGAGTCCCAAGATCAAGTTTCAAGTCTAGTCCGTGACACTTTGAACTTCTATGTGTGACCTGGGGACAAGTTACTTAAAATTCCAGCACTGCAGTTTCCTCTGTAAAAATGTAAGATCTGGATTTCCAAGATTCCTTCCAGCTCTAGACCTATGATTATATAATCCTGTCTTCCAGAATAACTGCATTATTCCTCATCATTCACCCTACATTCCAGTCAGTTAGCCCAACCTACTTGGGGCTAACAATCTGTAACATTTTAGCTCCCCCTCCATGTCTTTACACATATTTTCTTCCATGAATGAATGAATGAATAGTGAATGAGCATTAATTAAGTACTTACTAAATACAAAACACTATGCTATGTGCTAGAAATATAAATAGAGAAGCAAGACAATCCATGTTCTCAATTAACTCACATTCTAACATGGGTGGGGAGAAAAAACTCCTTATCCATCCAGAATAACAATCTTCAATCACTCCTAGTCTACACTGATTCAAATGGTGTGTTTTTTAACATCACCTACAAGTCAGACTAGTCATTGTTCATCCAAGCTCTGCACAATTCAGGTTCTGAGGGACATGTCCATACTTCATTAGGAGTAAGAGGATGCTAATGCCTTTGTTAAAATATCAACATCTCATCATTTGTGATTACATTCTATAACTTCAGCATCTGAGTTGGGATGGATCAGATGTCTTTGTCTTTACCTTAGAAAAAATATTTTTAATCCCAATAAGGTCCCAAATAAGATTTTACTGAAACTTGCAAATTTCATCATTAACATAGCTTCTTCTTCCAGAGTCAAGGATCACAACCAATGTAGGACGATGGTCAATGAACATGTATCAATTTACTAAATATTCCTAAGACCATTCTCTCCCTTAAAATCTTCAGTTATTAGGTTATCTGATAAACTAAGCTATTAAGTCATTTAAATATAATATGTAGGAGGTAGATTGAGATATTAGTTACCATATGTTTAGTATCTTCCACATTTTTCTTATCAGTTTCACACTTTTTATTGAGTTTCTATGTTAAGGTAAAAAGCTTTTATATAGAATATGGAGGGATCAGTGAATCTAAAACAGAGGATATAAATACTAACCATTTCCCACTTGACTTCTTTGAATTTTTTTAAGCAAGTTGATGATTGTGCTACTGAACTTGGTGTACTTACTTTTAAAATGTGAGAAAAGACTCATGTTACTAAGTGGCAATTGTAGAAGACCAGACTAGCAAAATTGATTTTTCAAACTTGATTCTTATTACTTTTAACCAGACTGTGACTGCTACCTCAAAAAAAAAAAAAACAACAAACTTGATACTCATTAAATAAAAAGCTATGCTCTAGGATTTCTCTAAAACTCACAAAAGTCTAATGCTCTCAGTTCCTTTGTATCATATTTCCTCTGAAGAATGGAATTGATTGTGAAAGGAGTTAGAAGGACAAAAATAAAGAAAATGGTAAGCTTATTTGATTGCATCTGATCTTTCTAGATGTTTGTCTAGCTGGAAGAGCTAGTTTCATTTTTTCATATACATTCATGTTACGACATTGTATTTAATTAAAATAATTAGCTTATAAACTTTGGGTGGAAAAAAGTTGTTTTTGAAGCTAGAGAGGAGTGGTAGTAATCATAAAATTAATTTGACCTTGTGATACTTCCAAGGAGATGATGACTATAGACTGATGAGAGATGATGATAGATGAACAATTTCCTAATTTACTTTTCCAGGCTACGTAGAAGGCTAATGTACTTGATAAAGCTTAATTGAGTTCCTGAACAAGGGAATGTCTAAAATAGTGCAATATTTAAGATGATCTCTGCTCCAGTCCTATTGTCAAGCTATGTGTCTATGTTTCCTTTTCATCAAATGTTTCCTCTATACAATTTTGTTTCATAGCTGGGAACAACCTAACAGGTCATTTAATCCAATTTTCTTTCTTATAGATAAGGAAATTATGTCCTAGAGGGTTGAAATGACTTGCCCAGGATCACACTACTGATGTCTGGAAGGAGCACAAAGGAGAAAAGTCTAAAATGAAATAGTTAAGGATACAGCAGGGGTTTCAGCAGCCACAATGGGAGGGATGTGAAAAGACTGATTCAAACCTGAGAGGAATAAAGGTGAGGTGAGTGTAGAAAATTAGAGCAGAGGAAGGGGTGATTAACTTAGCCAGGAATTCTGCATCTCTTGGCCTAGAAGAAGAAGGGATGGGAGGAATTTGTTAGCGATAAGACAGTACTGCTTGGGTCTTCTACCTCCTTGTGAATTCTATAAAAAGATGAGGTCAAGGATAGTTTTCTGTCCAACTCGTGAAGAATGCAGTTAGACCTAATCTTAGTGACCCTTCCTCTAAATGAGGTCTGGTATCTGGAAATTTGTTCCTAGGCTAGTTTCTTAAAGCGTGGGACCAGTTAATGAAGATCTAGAGATAGATAATAGATAAAAGGGACTTCATGCCTAATACTTTAAATTTAAAGACTTTGGAATGTGAGTCCTGGGCCCTAGGTTCTATATGGAGGGAGGAGGTGAGATATGAGAAACTTTAATTCTAGGGCGGGATTAGAAACAAAGCCTCTGCCTTACCTCCAGTATGGTGGTAAAACAAAAAGAGCTGAACTACCATGTTGCTATATGAAGTCAGAGCAGAAAAGCAAACTCAAGTACAGGAGATTGTGGGGACAAAGTTAGGGACACTGTGATAAAAGAAGACATGCTTCTTCTCCCACCCACCTTCCCTGATGATGGTTGACTTGAGTCCAAATCTCTCCAACATCTACAGTCTTTGTTCTACTAGTACTTTATAGGATTGTTCTAGTTTTAAATAATATATATATATATATATATATATATATATATATATAGAGAGAGAGAGAGAGAGAGAGAGAGAGAGAGAGAGAGAGAAGTCTCATTTATTTTCTGCTCTGAAACATAAAAGCAATTCATTCCTGAGCCAGACATATGTCCATTTAATGCAATTCATCAAACAATAAGCAATTACCATTTAGCAGAATAATATCATGTAACAGGTCCTAAGGATACAGATGCAAAAATGAAACACTTACCAGTCTCAAGGAATTTATACTGGCCTTGGAGAGAGAAAATATGCACACAGATAAGTTCAGCACACATATAAAAGTAATTTTGGAGGATAAGGAAAGGCAAGAGGTGGCCTAAGGGCTGAAATGTGAAGGGAATTAAGGATTTGAAGAGTCAGAGGAGAGGAAGAGAGAGTTTTCTAAGTGTGCCACCTATGGGGAAGGCAAGCTAGCCTCAAGGAAGTAACACGAGACAGATAACAGTATGTACCAGGCAAGACAAGCCAAATATAGAAAGGTTGTCTATAAGCACTGAAGATGTTTTAGGGGGACACCCTTATTCCCAAGGCCTCTGGGTCCAGGATCTTAAGCTAGTTTTCTGAGAGAGGAAGTGGTGGTCAAGGTGATGCCAGTGATTAAGTCCAGCTCTCAGGAGGATAACTCAAAATGAACCGCAAATAGAGGAATGGCACTTTCAGATTCTGAATTAAATTACAAAGCAAATGTTATCAAAACCAGTTTCAAGTCGCATATCATGCCAAGGGAAATAAGTAGAAACTGAATATACATTAAAAAAGTAAGGCAAACCAGAAGGGCTTTGCACTGAATTTTTGTTTTCTTCTGTAAAACATGGATGATTAAAAATATATTGTTTTTAAAGAACAGATCACAACAACAAAGCTGAAAGGTGAACAATTTTAGTGAAAGATTTTGGCCCCAGAGAAAAGGAATAGGGAAGTATTTCCTCTCTTTTGGTCAAAAGTTGAGGGACTATGGCCATAGAATGTGGCACACAATGTGGAATATTAATGCTATATTAGTTATTTTTACTTAATTGTTTTGCAAGAGAGGGGTCAAAACGCAGTAGTGGGTGTAAACTTAGAAATACCTGTGACATAAAGACAAAAGTTTTATTAAATGAAACTTTTCAAAAAAAAATCTTGAAATATGAATTCATCTTCAGTAGATGGTGGACAACATCCTCACATTTTAAAATTTATGTAAAGAATTGTAAATACAATATGTGTTTACCAAGAAATGTTTATTTGCAGCAATGATGATACATATTATTTTAAAGATTTTAATCTATGACACTAATGTCCCAGGGAATATGTAAAACAATGATATGTTAAACTAATAAACTGGTTTCCTATTTAATTTTATATTTTTATTTAAATTATTTTACTGATTATATTAATAAAAACCACAAATTCTCTATAAATATAAGAGAATTCTAGTGCTTTCAACGTTACTGCCATTAACAGCTTTCCTTTGCTAAGATAACACTGAGCAGTTTTACCTTTCAAAATATTAAAACCTTAAACAGTACATGAGTTCAACATTATTTCATAAAGAGGCAAGCTTTTGATTAGTTCCAGACACCACACAAAATTCAGAACTCCCCATTTTTCCTATTAAAATGACACAATTAAATTAAAGCTATCTAATCATCACTTTCTTCTACAGTAAAATAAAATGTTCATCAAAACACTGACCTAACTACCCATTTATTTGCTTGATTCAAGCAGCTTCCTTGAATATACTATCCTAAATGTTTTCCCTGAAATTCTGTTGGCCTTAGGTGAGAAAGATTGAGAGACAAGAAGTCTTAGGGCTCCTACCCCAATAATTTTGTGACTGCACAAATAATATGTTTTTTCAAAATTTAAATTATTTCTAGATTACTGGACCAATGGGTTAACTACTAATCATCATCTAATCACTCTATATTGTTGGTTTCAACTAGAACAGAAATACTGTATTTCCTATCTATGGCCTATTCATTCAAATGAGTAAGTAAGAGTGAGCACTAAGGAGACACATGGTAAAAGAAGAAAAAAGCAGCTTCCCACCAACAATACATATTTCAAACAGTGGAAATTTCTCTCTTTTCAGTCTCCCTGGTTTCTGAATATAAAGCACTATTCTTATGAAGTCCAAGTAATCAAAGCTTCAACACATTTTAGTTTAAACTTGAAAATAGAGTAAAAATAGCTAAATGTAGTTTAAACTTGAAAACAAAGCTTCTAAAAGGTGGACATATATAGTGCTCAAATAAGGTGACGAAAGTTTTTATTAAAGTCCATTACAATAAAAAAGGACAATTGCTTCTTGTGACAGGACACCATCTTTTGGAAAAATAAAAATAGTAACAGCAAAATTCTGGTAACATCTCCATCTCATGAGCATTTCTCTAATAAATAAAATCAACAATAAGAAATAAATCAATATTTTAAAGGAAAATGAAAATATATATACTACTGAAATATGTTTAACAGGTCATGAAGGGTTTGTACAAGGGTAAGCCTTTTTCTCATTTGCACTAAGAATGCTTATTTAACTGTTCTATGTGTTGGAATAATGTAAGTCTTGTCATTGTGATTACACGAGGAAAAAAGAGAAACATGACAAGTGGGCCAGAATCATGAAGCAGCTGCATAATTTCCAGTTCAAGAAAAAGCCAGAATTATATTTTAGAAATTGTAGAGAGAAATCCCACTGGCAGGTTTGTAGCTCAAATGCATAAGAAAGCTCTTGATAAATACTTATCCTTTCTGAAAGAAATACATAAAATTTTACAAGCTGAAGCACAAAAATAATCATTTTTTAAGAGGAACTAAACACATCGGCAAGTAGGATATACTTCTGGCATTGTAGATATGAACTCTAGGGCAAAAAAAGGAGGCAGGATACGTAGCTTTATGACCATCCTAGAGCTAAGGTAGTTAAAGCTGCCTTGCAGGATGATAAGAAGTGAAAAGAGTATCACTCCTGACATTTGGAAGAAGTTACCAGAACTACTCTAGCAATATTCTTCTTTTCAAGACAAGTTCCTCACTATGAATTGTACAAGGTGGTGGGGGCTGGGGGATAAGGCTGTAGAGAAAGGGATGCTCATTTGGGAGAACCGCAGCTGTTAAATGCATGAAGTTTACAAAAAATAGGAACATAAGAAAAAGAAAGGAAGAACAAAAAATAAAGGGCAGTGAAAAAGTGGGATAAAATGTGGGGAGATTTATTTGGTAGACCTGTTTAAAACTGAGCATTAATGAGGCCAAGGCCATGGGCCAGTTACTTCACTCTATTGTACAGTTACAGACTGTGCCCTAGACCCTAAGCAACTGCCCAGAAAATACCAAAATCAAGGTAATTAGGCAAGAATATGATAGATCAGGGTAATACATTCCCATTAGTGGAAAAATAAATCATGTTGACTCCCAGCTCATGCTTAGTTATGATATTAATATATGAAAGACATGTTATAATTATTAGTTAACAACAATTCTTCACAAATAATTTTAAAACATTCCATATATATGTATATATACATATAAATGCACATATATGTATATATACATACATATATTTGGTTATTTAATTTCTATGAATGTCACATATCTCCCCCAAAAAAGTACAAACTCCTTCAGTGCAGAGATTGTTTCCTTTTTTCCTTTGTATCCCTAGTGCCTAAAACAATATTTGACACAAATAATAGATGTAGTATATTGAACTGAATTAAAATCAATCAAGTTTGTTAAAGAAAAATGTTTTATTTTCTTCTAAAACTTCAATTTAGCATGCTAATTATTAGTACAGCAATTCACACACAACACTTTGAAGTATATAACACAAGTATCATTATCTCCATTTTACAGATGAAAACTGGGATATTAGAAAGGTTCAATGACATTCTCTAGGTCTCACCACTAATAAGTAGTCAATTCTCTGAAATAATTATTTTCCTTATCTGTGTTACTACATTATGATGACAGCTTTAGAAATGATATGTATAGCAATCACAACAGCCCAGGGCCTGCTTTATGAAGCATCCCTCTTTATTTTAAAAGCCTGTGAATCTTAAGTGTGTTTTTTTTGTAAATCCCCTAATAAAACAAAACTATGGGGGTGGGGTTGTGTGATAGGAATGATGTTTTTCCATTTGATAACACTGAATGAAGAAATACATAATTTTTGAATAAAATACTTTCCAGTGTCCTTGGCTATATGAAGTATTCTGCTATACACTTCAAAGATTGTCTGAGACCAAAATAAGTTCCATAAATCACAAATCCTTTCCCTTTTAAAAAAGTATCAACTTAATAAGCATAATCTTGGCATTTATCTGTAACAAGCCACCAAAACCAATGCCATTATTTTGTAAATAGGGACTGAGAAATATAGGAAGACTCATTCAAGGTCACAAAGATAGTGACAGAGATGGGCTGTGAACCTGTGTTCTCTGACTCCAGAGCCACTGCTCTTATTGTTTGATATTTAAACATACAGATGAGAACATCAAGATAGGGTCACTTATAGTATACAATGAAACCAATTTTATCTTGGTATAATTTTCTTTACTGTAATTTCAGACTTCCTTCTTCATTTGAATAAAATAACTTTAAAATCACATTCTTTCAAATTACATTGAGGATAAGATGGCCTAGATATGAGGCATAATGGAAAAAGTACTGAATAAGAAAGCTCATTATGAATCCTGGCTCTGACACTAATTAGCTGTGTGGTCATACACAAATCATTTCAGATCTCTTAGGCCTCAGTTCCATCACCTGAAAAATCAAGATAATGACATTTTTCATGAATTGCTTGAAAAATTCATAAGAAAAAGTATTGTATTAACATGAATTATTTTCATCCCTAGCTATAGTACATGTGCTGGTCTGTATGGTTGGTCTTTCATCCCCTAGTGATGAAAATCCGCTGAGTTTTGTCCCTTCCTTTGCTTAGTGAGGACCAACCCAGGAAAGTTGTTCAATTTACTCTCAGAATCATATTTATAGATATTGCAACCTGTTTTAACTCTCAGAGATTATGCAACAGATCTGGTATAGTTTTAAAGAATCCACATTGATCTACTAAGCCAGGTAGGAAAAACCAAGTGGTAGAACCGTACTTGTTGCTCAAATTCTGATATGTAGTTAGATAGGTAGTCCATTTAGTTGGCCTATCACTCTATTTAGATACTACCTATTTTTAGAGATAGGTGTAAAAGAAAGCAACCTGATATACACAGGACGGCCTTCTGTACAGATTCTTAGATTAGTATTTCTAAA
Source organism: Potorous gilbertii (assembly GCA_028658325.1). NCBI lineage: Eukaryota > Metazoa > Chordata > Mammalia > Diprotodontia > Potoroidae > Potorous > Potorous gilbertii. Next base: position 618,132,271 of record CM053770.1, on the reverse strand, counting down.
AGGAAAGCAACTATTGAGGGGTCAACAATCATTTTAATCAAGCACATATGTATCATTCACATAGTTCTGGGGAAAAATGTCAGCACCCTGAACTTCACAGAAAATACAGAGAAATAAAGATCAACAGACAGGGCTTCCAGCTACCTGACCATAAGCCATTCAAACATCACAGATCAACAGATAGACCTACTTGTCTGATCGTATATACATAGTTACCAGAGAGAGAAGCACCAACATCTGGGTTTTCAAAGCCCTGGACTGCTTAGCAGCTTCCCAGACTCTCATCAGGCATACAAACCTTCTTCCAAAAACTAAGCCCCAAAGGAAACCTGACCTCAGAGCATTTACTTTTCAGAGCCAGAGGGCATCTCCACCCTTGATAACCATTGCCTCCTTAGAAAATTAACCAAAGCTACTTGGGGCCTACTAATGGGTATGAAAGATCTAATTAACATTACAATATGTCAACATTGTGAGAACAGAGCAGGGAGAAGGAGGGAGAAGTGGAGGGAGAGAGGTAAGAAAAGAAAAGGAAGGGAGGAGATATGGAGACACAAAGAGAGATCTAAATGCATTCAGAAATGAATAAGAGAAAGGCTCACTTCGCTAGAGAAACAACATGGTGCTTTCTGTGATTCAGAAATTCACTTTACTATGTAAGCTTATATTTGAAGTATCTAACTGCTATGAAGTTTGGACATTTATGTTACATAGACAATTAAATAAAAGAATATCTTTTGAAAGAGAAGCAGTGATTTGGATAAAAGCAAAGATGGTATTTTATCAAGTCTGCATATGATATAGTCAGGATTTTAAAATACCTTAAAATAATAGAATATGGGGTTCAATCTAGTAATGACAAGATGAACTATAGGCTATGCAAGCATCCCTTTCCTTGATAGCAAAAAGTATGTAATAAAACTTTGACAGCTTTCACCCCATTTGCTACCAGTTTGTTTTCTTTCTTCCATGACCTTGAGATGACTAGCTAATTTGGGCTGTCACCAAATTTCTTTTTGAAACCCCTTTTTATGCCAGTGCTTCTTACTGTTTCATGAGGTGATACTGCTCATAATCTTCCATCTTCCTTCTCTGTTAAAAATTTTTAAACATGTTTGTATTCTAAATAAATTTTGCCCTTGGCTGCTAACTATCGGCCTAAAAAATAGGTCATACGTTCACTACTAAGCCCGTCACTAGATATTCTAAGTTCTCTCAGTACAGAAACTGAATTACACTGAGTAAACCTTTTTGGTGAGATTGTTATAATCAGTGCTGATTTCATAAAAGGACATGTCTTTCCCAAATTATATTATATTGAAATATATAGGCAGTAATCTAATTCTTTTCTGGATTAAGGAATAATTTGAGTAAGTAACCATACTGCCTGCTTTTGTTTGGTTTTTCCTATAAGATTCCTCAATCTTTCATAGAATCTCAAAAGCATTTTGTATTATCTAATTATTCCATTAGATTCAGAACTTCAAGCAAAAGTTGGCTTTGCCCAATCAATCTAAAATGCACTGCTTTATATACAATCCTCAAATTGTGACTGTTCAGTCATTTCAGTCAAGTCTGACTTTATGATTCCATTTTGGGGTTTTCTTGGCAAAGATATTAGAGCGGTTTGTCATTTTCTTCTGCAGCTCATTTTATAGATGAGAAAACTGAGGTAAACAGGGTTAAGTGACTTGCCCAGGGTCACACAGCTAAAAAGTATCTGAGGCCAGATTTGAAGTCAGATCTTCCTCACTTCAAGTCTGGGACACTATATAATGTGCCACTTATCTGTCCTAAGACTTAAATTACAATGAAAAAAGAATGATACTCTTAAAAGACAGAAATGAAAGGATTTTCTTTTCCATACATAACCCCAATGTTGAAGTGAATTTGTCATATTATAGATACATGGTTAAAATTGCTCCATCAATAATGAATACTATTGTTAATTAACAATCTTTATTCAGAGGCTAAATAATATAGTAGACAGAGTCATGGTCTTGGAATTAGAGGAACTTATTTCGAATCCCAGATGATACACCCATCACATTTCAAAACTTCAGTTTTCTTATATTTCACATGGGAAAGGAAAAGCATTTATTAAACACCTCCTCTGTGCCAGATATTATGATGAAGAGCTTGACAAATTCATCTCATCTGATCCTCACAACAATTCTGAAAGGTATCTGCTACTAGTGCAGTTTACAGTAGATGACACTGAGGCAGGTAAAGTTCAAGCCACTTGTCCAAGGAAACACAATTACCGTATGTCTGAAGCTGGATTTTAACTCAGGTCTTCCTGATTCCAGGCATAGGACTTTATTCACTGTACCACCTGGCTGCCTAATGGGGCCAGATTAGATTAGCTGTTAAAGTTCCTTCCAGCTCTAACAGCCTATGCTCTTCAATTACTGTTTTGTATGCTCTGAAATAGAAAGGCATGCATGATAACGATGATGATGTCTAGACCAACATCACTACTGTAGTAAACTCCGCAGTGAAAATAGTTTCTTTACCCCTTCAAACTGGCAACTGTTCTACAATTTCTGATGTTAGAGAACTTGTTGAGAGGACTCAGAAGCTAAATGATTTGCTCAGGGTCACACAGTGAAGATATTTCAAAAGGGAGACCTAAACCCAAATCATCCTGACTTTCTGAGAATGTCTCTATCTACTGTATTTCATACTCAACTGACAAAGTACATCAGTATGCCACGGACTCTTTGAAACAGTGTGTGCAAGAGGGGGAAGGTATATGCCATATCATGTAAGTGTGCTGTTTTATAAAGAGATGATTTTCATTTTCTGTTAAGTAATGTTTCTGGGATTTAGTTCAGTTAAGCCTTTTTTTACTCTATTATGCTCATGTTAAATTAGAGTTCTAATATTTTTCAGCAGCAGCAATAATTAATATTCACTAGTAGTATTTACAGTTCTTGTTGTTTATCATTTTTTTTGAAGAAGATCAATGACATCACAGGGTGAGGTCTTGACTTGTACGTGCATTGAATTTCAGTGAGGCAGAGCTACACAAAGTTGTCAGCCTCTCTCTCTTTTTAGTCATTAAAGTCCAGAAGTCAATATAACTGACAATGACCCAAGATACAGTGGATGACCTTAGCATCTTTGACATCTGACCAAGCTCTAAGAGTTCCACAGTGTCTGATTCAACCATTTTCATGGTCATTGTAGCAAATTGTTCTCCTCAGCCTGTTCCACTAGGGGATTTCTTCACATATTTGAGGTCAACATCTCCCTAATTCACCAAGAGGTTTGCTCTGATTTAGCACATCTCCTAGTTTGATTTTACCAGTGTATGTCTAGTAAACCTGCTACAGCTTCTTCCAGACACAGGTAAGAGTTGGGTGACAGGTGGATCCCAAAGGTGGATAATCAGAAAGGACTAAGCAAGCACTCACCGAAGAGGTGGTAGTCCTCCCTGAACACCTCCATACACAGTAGCAATAGTAGTGTTAGTAGTAGTAGTACTAACAGCTAATATTTATACAGCACTTTAAGATTTGTAATGTACTTTACATAACCAAGGTATCTTAAAGCTTTTTGGGACACCTTGAATTATCTTATTTGATACAATCAAAACTTGCAATGCAACAGGAAGAATATAATGTTTATATAGCTCCACTCTAAATGCTGTGAAATCCATTTCAATGGATATACTCAATGAATAAAATGCATTTTTAAGAGGTGAGACTGAAATTGCTATGTCCCCCTACTCGAAATGGCAAACTCTCTTCCTGAGATCAGATACAGAAGTAATGAGATTCTTAGCAATACAGAACAGGAAATATACAGTGTTAGTGACAATTTTAACTGCATCATTTTATAATCCTTGTTGCACAAGATTTCTGTTTTGAGATTTAATTTTGTGTCTTCCCCCCATCCCTATAGAAACTTGCCACAAGTCTCTGCATGCAGTATGCACATTCCTTGTGGTTATACTGGAACAAAAGACAAATTCAAGAAAAAAAAATTGCAAACTAAACCTTTTTAATGAAATAATGTTGTAAATAAACTGAAGAATTCTCAAGAACTTGTCAGTTGCAATCCTCATATATACATACAATTTTCATGTCAATACTTAGAAGGTGCTACAGTGGAAAAAGACCTGCAATTGGAAAGCTGGTACATTTATCATTCCAGGTAGTCTACTCACCAGCTACATCATCACGGGTGAGTCACTCTCAGTGCTTCCACTTTCAAATTGGTAAAGTAACAAAAAATTATACTTGTATTAACTCACAAAATGACTTTGAAGAAAGTGATTTCTAAACTATGCAAATACAAGCTATTTTCATTATTAACATATATTAAACATACAATCAGTGTTTACTGAATAAACTCCAGATTTTCCTGTGCCTATTTACATAGACAATCTAAATCCATAGTGTTTAATTTCTTGTGTGTCCTCAATCCTTTTGGCAGCATCGAACCCTTTGGGAATTATTTTTTAATAATCAAAGGACATGTTAAATTTCATTTAGAGGAGAGTGAAAATAAATATGTAATTTTTCCCCATGTTCAGAGTCCCTTGAACTCTAACTACAGATTAAAAATCCCCCATATAAATAATAATAAGTCATTATGGAACTTACTAGATCTTAAGTTCCATAGAATCAGAAGAAAATAATCATCTGGTGACTTCTACTTGGAATTGAGGGAAATAATCAGATTTAAAACACTTATACCTGCTAATTTTACTAGTATATATACTAAGGCAGGTGACATGGGGCATTCCTTTGCTTCAGTCTAGATGGCACTTTAAAGTCTTGTATTTCATTTTGGCAAGAGACCAGTAACTGACAGGAAGCCTTGAAATAGCTGACTTCCCAAAGCTGGCTTCAAAGTTTTTTTTTTTTTTTTTGTTTTTTGTTTTTGTTTTTTAATTTAAGAATTGGAGGAATTGAAAGTAATCAAGAAATATATTTCTAGGGGAATATACCAAAACTGTATTTTGTGACCATAGATAAGTATGTGTACAAGGGTGTCAACAACCATTTCCTACATGAAAGGAATAGGTAACTTCTATTTTTGAAGAATGATAGGGAAGGGGAAAAGAGAATGTAAATCATTAAATACATTTAATTTTAACAAAGTTTACTAAAAAAAATTAGGAGCTATTGATACTGTCTACTCAATTAAATTAATATTTACCAAGTGTCTACTATGTGTGAGGCACTGGGATTATCCAACAACTCTGATATGATCAAACTAAGCAAAGAAGCCTTGTATTTATCAGAATTTATTACCAAATTCCAGTGGCAATATTTTATTTCTGATATTTATTAGCTTAAAAATACATATCTTCCCAAAGTACTGTCCATAATAATGAAAAGAAATATGACTAAATATCCCAAAGTTTACCACATGTTAAAGCAACTTGAGACCAAAGAATGCCTGTAAGTATGACAAAACTTCACATCCAATATGCTTGGAGATTCTAACAAAGTCTTAAATAGAGGACTGATGCAGTGTAGTCCTCTTGACTTCATGTGGTCAAAAGTGATAGGCTGACTCATCAGCTACAAAGGTTCTTTCATGTAAGTCACCAAGGAAGTAAATATATTGGAAAATTCTCTTTCTTCTTTCTCTCTTTACCTACTTCTCCTCTCTCTGCATGTTATTTGAGGTATTATATAGTTTCAAGTAAAATACTTAAAAGAATATTTGATAATTAAAAACAATTGAATTAAATAAAACAGAGCTGGTTTTATTAAAAAAAACAATAAAAGTGATAAATCTTTGGTAAACTTGCTTTAAAAAAAGAGGAAAACTAAATTACCAATATCAAAAATGAAAGGGGTGAATTCACCTCCAATGAAGATGAATTTAAAATAGGAATTAGAAATTGTTTTGCCCAATTTATGCCCATAAATTTAATCATCTTAGTGAAATGGATGAATATTTACAAAAATAAAAATTGATCATATTAACTGAAGAGGAAGTTAAATACATAAATAACCCCATCTCAGAAAAGGAGATTGAACAAGTCATCCATGAGCTCCCTAGGAAAAAATCTCCAGGGCCAGATAGATTTACAAGCAAATTCTACCAAACATTTAAAGAACTGTTAATTCCAATACTATGAAGACTATTTGGGAAAACTGATTAAAGGGTCCTCCCAAAATATTTTTATGATCCAAATATGGCACTGATACATAAACCAGGAAGAGCTAAAGAAAATTATGGACCAATTTCCCTCATGAATATAGATGCAAACATTTTAAATAAGATATTAGCAAATAGATTATAGCAATTTATCATGAGAATATCATGTTTTGATCAGGTAGGATTTATACCAGTAATGCAAGTCTGGTTCAATATTAGGAAAACCATCAGCATAATTGATCATATCAACAACAAAACTAACAGAAACCATATGATTATCTCAATAGATGTAGAAAAAGTTTTTGACAAAATATAACACCCTTTCCTATTGAAAACACTGAAGAGTTTAGAAATAAATGGAGGCTTCCTTAAAATAATAAGTAATATCTTCCTAAAACCATCAGCAGGCATTATATGTAATGGGCATGAAAGCTAGAGGCATTTCCAATAAGATCAGGAGTGAAACAAGGATGTCCATTATCACCAGTGTTATTCAATATGGTACTCAAAATGTAGTTTTAGCAATAAGAGAAGAAAAAGAAATAGAAGGAATTATAATTGTCAAAGAAGAAACTAAGCTATCAGTCTTTGCAGATGATATGAAGATATACTTAGAGAATTCTAGAGAATCAAGTAAAAAACCTACATGAAAAAATAAACAACTTTAGCAAAGTTGCAGGATACAAGATAAACCCACATAAATCACCTGCACTTCTATATGTCACTAACAAAGCCCAACAGCAAGAGACAAAAAGAGAAATTCCATTTAAAGTTACTGTAGACACTATGATATATTTAGGAGTCTACCTGCCAAAACAAATCCAGAGACTATAGGAACATAATTACAAAACACTTTCCACACAGATAAAGTCAGATCTAAATAATTGGAAAAACATCAGTTGCTCATGTGTAGGCTGAGCTAATGTAATAAAAATGACGATTCCACCTAAGTTAATTTACTTATTTGGTGCCATACCAATCAAACTACCAAAAAAATTATTTTCTAAAGCTAGAAATAATAATATAAAAATTCATCTAGAGAACAAAAGGTCCAGAATATAAAGCTAAGTAATGAAAAGAAATGCTAGAGAATGTGGCCTAGTCATACCAGATCTTAAATTGTGCTATAAAGCAACAATCATCAAAACCACTTGGTACTGGCTAAGAAGTAGATGGGTACATCAGTGGAATAGTTTAGGTACACAAGACACAGTAGTCAATGACTATAGCAGTCTACAGTTTGATAAAGGCAAGGACCCAAGCTTCCAGGATAAGAACTCACTGTTTGACAAAAACTGCTGGGAAAACTGGAAAATAGTGTAGTAAAACCTGGGCATAGACCAATGCCTGGCATTGTAATCAGAATAAAGTCAAAATAGGTACAAGATCTAGGTATAAAGGCTGGTACAATAAAAAAAACTAGGAGATCAAAGGATAGTTTATTTGTCAGATTTATGGAGAAGGGAGGAATTTATGACCAAATATGAGATACAGGACATTATGAAGTGCAAAATGAATAACTTGGATTACATTAAATTGAAAAGTTTTTTTATGCACAAAGCCAATGTCACTAAGATTAGGAGAAAAACAGAAAACTGGGAAAACCTTTTACAACTAATGTCTGTGATTAAGGCCTCATTTCTAAAACACAGAGAACTGAGTCAAATTTACAGGAATACAAGGCATTCTCCAACTGATACATGGTTAAAGGATATGAACAGGCAGTTTTCAGAGGAAGAAATTAAAGCTATCTGTAGTCATATGAAAACATGCTGTAAATCACTATTGATTAGAGAGATGCAAATCGAAACAACTCCGAAGTACTACATCACACCTATCAAACTGGGGAACATGACAAAATAGGAACGTGATAAATGTTGGAGAAGATGTGGGAGAACTAGAACACTAATTCATTGCTGGTAGAGCTGTGAGCTAATCCAACCATTCTGGAGAGCAATGTGGAACTGTGCTCAAAGGGCTACAAAAATGTGCATACTCTTTGACCCAGTAATATGACTTCTAGGGCTGTATCCCAAGGAGATCATACATAATAAAACAGGAAAAGGACCCACATATGTAGAAATATTTATAGCAGCTCTCTTAGTGGTGGACAAAAATTGGAAATCAAGGGGATGCCCATCAATTGGGGAATGACTGAACAAGTTATGGTACAGGAATGCAATGGAATACTATTGTGCTATAAGAAATGATGAACAGGAAGATTTCAGGGAGGCCCGGAAAGACTTTATATGAACTGATGCTGAGTGAAAGGAGCAGAACCAGGAGAATTTTGTACCCAGCAACAACCACAGTGTGTGAGGAATTTTTCTGGTAGACTTAGTACTTGCAATAAAAGATCCCAAAAAATTCTCAATGGACATCTGAGGCAAAATGCCTTCCATATTCGGAGAAAGAACTATGGAATTGGGTCACAGAATGAAGCAGACTACTTTCTCCTTTATTATGTTTTGTTTATTTTTCTCATGGTTTCTCCTATGTTTTAATTCTTCTGTGTAATACGACTAATGTGTGTATCAGTAAGCACCCTGACATATGCCGGGAGGTCTCCTATCATAGGTTCTTAGATCTGCACTCATAAAAGGAAAACAACTTTGCAGGGGTTAAAAATAACTTTAATCAGGCACATGTATCATTCCTTTAACTAAGCATATATATCATTCACCTAGTTCAGGGGAGTCAGCCCCATGAATTTCAAAGAAAACACAGAGAAATAAAAGATCAAAAGACATGGCTTCCTCTGCCTGAATTCAACAGACAGGTCCAACTGTCTGACCATAGTTACCAGAGAGGCAAGCACTGACATCTGAGTTTTCAAAGCTGGGGGACTCCTTTAGCAACTTCCCAGTGTCCTCATCTGGCCAAACACTTCCAGGCAGTAAACCCCAAAATAAAATCTCAACTCAGAGCATTTATACCTTTTTTAGAGCCAGAGGGCATCCCAACCCTTGAGAACCAGTGCCTCATTAACAAAAGGTGTGGGCATTCCTACAAATCTTCCCAAATCAAACTCTCCTTAATGGACAGGCCAGTTGGTGGGTGGAGAAGATCTTTAATGACATTAGCAATACAAATACATATACTGTTTCTAGTTAAAGAAGCTCTTGTTTCTGTACTTTACTCCTAGTAAAGACTCTCCATTGATAAAGGCAAGATTCAATCAGAGGCTCTTGATCATACTAATACAAAACCAGCAAAAGATGCTATTTTGCTTGTCATCTCAAAGTGAAAATGTGTTTAATAGGAAGGTATGTGCAGAACCCATATAAAATTGTATATCATCTTGAGGAAATGAGGGGGGATGGATGAGGAAAAAATCTGGAACTTATGAAAGTGATTTTTGAAAACTGAAAACAAATCAATTAATAAATTTGTAGAAAAAAGAATATTTGATTCTAATCAAATACATACTGCATCTGCAATACTTCATCTACTAACAAGAGTGTTTGGTGGTATATCTGGAAGAGATCCTTAATCTCAACAGACTTAGTTCACTATCTTTATAAATATATTTTTTCACTGTAGTCACAAGAATGGCTAATCTGCTCTGTTAATATTTTCTCCCATTGGAGCTTTACAGGGTGCCTTATGGGTTTCCAGATGCCCCAGAGACATCACCAGTATTTTATTTGAGCTGTATCTTTGGCAAATGCCGGCTACCCCAGATTGTTAATACAGATTCAAGGTTCCTTCTTCGGTCAAGTTAAGGCACTAGAAGTTCTGAGGACACAAATCTCAAGATTTTTAAGGTAAAAACTACACTAAATAGTCCTCATTACTGCTACCAAAGTGGAAGAAGGTGGCTTTTAAGCTACATAATATTTTAGGATTGATGGAGAGAAAAACAACCAACCAGGCTAATCATAAATAAACTATACAATGGGGAAAGATCATCAATTTTTACACTTCTAGGACTAAAATTTTTTTTCAGGGCCTACCTTAGGCTCTTAATCAAGCCTTTTAATGAGTATAAAAGCATTTTCTCCATTTTAAAATCATTTAGACTTTTCCCTTCAGGAAAGTATGCACAAAGTAAGGAAGAAAAGCAAAGGCACAAGGAAAAGGGATGAAAGGTGGAAACCAAAGTCATAACAAATTCATCTCATATGATTAAGACCACAGCCTTCCTCACCCCCTGGAGTGATTGGGTTATTAACCGACCTACGGACAGTTCCTTCTTCTTTCTTCATCTCCTGAAGAGATTAAGGTATTGATTAGAGGGATGAAATCCCTTAGATTACTTCAAGTTGTGACCATCTGAGGGAAAACCTTGAGGGAAGTGATCAAAGGGGAAAAAGTGGTTTTAGAAGAATTGAAATGGCTATTGTTCTATTAGAGGAAGAAGACTGACCCCCAAAGCATGTTCTTTTTTGTCATTTTTCTTGTCAAATATTATTATAAATATTACCTAGAATTGGTGAAGAGAGGTGTCCAAGGACACAGGGTACAGGAGGAAGGAGAGGGGAGGCAGGGAATCATGTAAGCTTGACTATTTCTCTTATTAAGCTTAAATTTAGAATAATATTAAACTAATAAAAATTGCTTCTGGCAGACTTTTTTTTCTTCATCAATAGGAATGCAAACACAGTTTGGGCTTAAAGAGACTCAAATGATTGGCTATTCAGAGCTACAATGAACTGTCTTCCACAAGCTAGAAGAGTTGAGCAACACTAACCCTTTGTCTTGAACAATCTAAATAATAAGTTAGGAATGCAGTATAAGGGATAAGGGAAAGAGGACTGCACTGGCGTTTAGGGGAATTAGATTTAAGTCTCAGATGGCCTATGATTCAACACTATGAAAATACGCTAGTGATTCAACTTCTTGGTACCTTTTATTTCAACTGTAAAATGAAAGGCCTAATTAGATAATTAGAAAGACCTAAAAGGTCTTTCTAGTTCTAATTCTATAATTATAAATGGAAGGGTTATTTGATGTGATAGAAAACTCACTGGATTTAGAAGTGGGCAAGGAACATCCAAATATGAAAAACCAGCAGGTTTATGGGCAAAGTTTCAAACCTAGCTTTCCTACTTCCTAACTTTGACTTTGAAAAACATCACATCACTTCTCTAACTGGATTCCTCATCTCTAAAAATAGAGGTGTTAGACTACATGGTCAGTTCTAAGACTAAATTTTATTATTTTTTTCTTATTTTCTCTACTACACATACTTTTTTTTTGCTATTCTTAGAGGATTTTTCAAAAACTTGGTGGGAAAGAGGGAAGGAAGACTCAAAAATACTTGTAGAAATTCATGTAATTGTGTGTACATATGTTTGTGTATAGTTAATAACTAATTATATCAATGGAGACAAAGGAAAAATCTAATAGTTTAGTCAGTATTAAAGTCCTCTCATGTGGAAGCAGTTCTCTTTCAGGACAAGACATTACTTGCCCTCAAAATTTCTCTCTGATATACAGATACAGAGGAAAAAACAAAATACGATGGAAGACTTATTCCTCCTAGGCTATTTGGTTTTTCACCAATTTTTGCACTATGAAAGAGAATTAATGACATTAAGTTTGTAATGACCTAAAAATCTACATTTATATAACCCCTATTAATTACAAAGGATTTGAGAAAACAACAAATCCCATCTGGATACTGTGCCAGAATAGCCTGTACAGGAACTCTGAGTAGTTGCAGTCTTTTACTTAAAGACATCTAATGAGGAGGAACCCACTACTATAGAGCCCCTTTGGGATAGTTTTAACTTTGGGGAGTTTTACCTTATATCAAAATTAATTCCACTTCTTTTCAGTTTCCACCTAGTGTCCCAAGTTTTACCCTCTGGGGTCAAGCAGAAAAAAATCCAAATATACTTGTACATGATAGCATTTTAAACAATTCAAGAGACCAATCATGTCTCTTCTAAGTCTTCTCCATCTTTAGATAACTCAACTAGGCCTGACATGGCATGATCATCAGTACCTCTTAACGAACCATTTTATCATCCTCTGGACTACCTTCAACTTCTCAAGATGTTCCTAAAAAATATACCCCAGAAATACAGATGGCACCCCATATACAACAGAATGTAGAACAGTCCAACAATCATTTTCCATGTTCTGGACATTCTAATTCTTAAGGAAGCTTAATATTGGCTTTTATGGATGATACTGAAACTGAAATCCACCAAGAGCAAGATGTTATATTCATATCTGTTAAACTTTATCCTCTGAGACATTTGCCTTGATACTCTATACTTCATTAATAATTCATGTAAGAATATTTACTAAGCATCTTTATAGTATGCAAGGTCTTTTACTAAAGGTGAGTAGTCCCACCAAGGGAGTTACAATCCAATAAGAGAAAGATGAACAGAGTAAATTTAGTACACTGAAACTTAATTAAGGTGGTAGAGCCAATATAATGGATCAAAGACAAGGACTAGCCTAGTTTTCCCACATTCCCCTACAAATAATTTTAAATAATGCCTCAAAACAAATTCTGCAGTGGCAAAACCTACAAAAGGACAGGGTAAAGCAATTTTCCAGTATAAGATATTTAAAAGATTATCAAGAAAGGTCTCTGTCACCAGAGTGAGAACAGAGCAGAATCCAGTACAGGCTGGATGTCACTTCCAGTACAGGTGGGAAAAGTCAGCAGCAGGCCTTGGGGATAAGCAAATCATCAGCAGTGACTTCCAGATCCCTACAACTACAGACAGTAAGGGGATACAACAATTAGTCAGAAGGAGATTGTCGAGGTCCCTTTGCTGGTGCTGGATATAGGATTTGGTTTCATAGCCCAACATGAATCTGGGTTATAAATCCTGGTTCCTTGTCCCAGGAGAGGAGGAGCACTAGAATACCAGAGTTTGTGGCCACAGGGGAGGAGGGACCCTCATCACAGTTTCAGAGTAAAAAAGAGTGCTGGAGCACAGGCCAGGAAAGTAGTAAAACATTCCTCTCCTTAGACCATACCACCTCAGAAAAACTAATACTTATAAACCCCCAGAACTAGGTCTGAAAATAGCTTCACAAAAAACCTAAAACTTGGGAAAGTGCCCCTTTCACCCCAAAAATAGAGACAAAATTAATAGTCTGAGAAAATGAGCAAACAATAAAAAAGAAGCTTACCATAGACAGGTACTATAGCGATATGGAGGATCAAAACATGAACTTAAAAGAAAGCAATAAAGTCAAAACTGCTATATCAAAAGCCATAAAGAAAATATGAATTGGTCTCAAGCCCAAAAAGAAATTACTGGAAAAACTTAAAAAGAATTTTTTTTTAATCAAATAAGAGAGATAGAGAAAAACTGGGGATAGGGTTAATGACGGTGATGTAAGAAAAAGGAGTTGAGAATTTGATAAAGGAGGCACAAAAAATACTGAAGAAAATAATACCTTAAAAAATAAGCCAAATAGTAAAAGAGGCACAAAAATCTACTAAAAAGGAAACATCTTAAAAATCAGAATTGGCCACATGGTGGGAGAATGAGTAAATATCCTGGCAGGGCTGAGCTGTGTAGCCCAAGAGATATTAATTTAATGAACTTGGTAATACCTGGCTTAAAGAGAAATAGTATTTACTTTAAAAGCTAACTAGCACTTTTAAAATATCTTTTTAAGAATGATTATTAATTGAAAACATTTATAAAATCAAGGTTTAAGTGGAAAAATAAAGAGAACTCCTCAGCTGAAGAGTAGACAGGGTCAACATATACGAAATGCCTAGAGAAGTGGTTTCATGTGGTGGTAATGTTCCTGAATGTACCAATAACATTGAAACTTGCAGTCTGAAGCTGTGACTTAATTGGAGGACATTAGGATCCCCTACTCCTTACATATTTGATTATCAGCTTCCTATAAGTGTGCATTCTCTTTTCACCATAGCTATTGAGTATTGATGGAATAGTCATCTGAGTTCATATGTATATTGTGATATATTTCATAATTTATACATTTGCTTTAAAGTATTAGTATATATACTGTTATTTCTTTTGCTTTACTAAGAGATTTTTTTTTAAGATCTAAAAGTATCATTGTTGTCAAAGACTAAAACATACACTTTTTGAACATTTTGCTTTGTGAATGGGTAGTTGTTCAGATAAGAAACTCAAGAGTTATAGTGGTGAATAAGGGAACTATATTTCCTTTCAGGAGCCTTTCCTCAGAGAATTTAAATGTAACCATGTAAGCATTATCTATCTCTGGGAACTTAATCTTGCTAGTATGAGAGCTTTTGGCAGAGTGAGCCAAACCCAGAGGGCAGCAGGGCATTTCACAGACCTAGATGAAAGGTATGATGCCCCAATATGATATTACAGGATGTTTGTACTCCAATTTGTGAATAGACATCTCACACACACATACACATTAAGGGTGTTAGAACAAGGAAAAACCAAACTAAACAGAAGATAGGCTTATTTCTGCAAATGCATTGAGAAGAATCTTGGAAAATAATTCTTCCCTCAGCCCTACTGGTTAGTGTCACATATTATAAAGATGCTTCTTTCTAAAAGAACACCTTACAGGAGAATATGTAATCATGATAGAAACATCAATTGATAATCAGGGTAGCATAGTGAACAGAATGATAGACTTTGAGTCAAGAGGGTGTGGGGACAGGTGCAGCCTCTGGAGTTAGTCAACTGTGTCAGCACAAGAAAGTCAAGGAGTTACAAAATCAGCATCTCAGGCCCATGACATGCAAGTACAAATTATGTAGCACAGATTGACAATGAATTATTAGTAGACTTCCTGATAGGGAAATATAGCCTCATTTGACATGCTTTTCTCCCTTTCTGATATCGATCAAGATCTTCTAGTCAAAAGACTAAAAAGTTAGGTAAAAATTAATAGAGCAGGGATATATTTTACTTGAGGCTGTGCCTATTTTGTTGCTGTCCATCACAGGCAGATATGCAGAAAATTATTCATTGCAATACACCCCAGCTTTTCATAAACTTATGGAACCCTGGTGGAAAACTAGTGTGTCCAAATATCGAGAATGATTCAAAGCCCTTTCCATCTCTTACCTCTAATGCCACTAAAGAACTTTTGATTGAGTAAAGACCTGACCTACGAGAGAAATGAACACCATCATCCCCATCCATATAATAAAGATTCCCCCTTCAATTTATCTTGAACATTTTGATGAGAATGAACACAAATGAACATAAGTGCAAAATGTCAAATGTTCACAGCTATCAGTCATCTATAATTCCCAGAACTATGAAGGAGTTTTAACATTTTGACATGTTAAATAATCCATCTAGATAATGATAGTGATAGACCCGGTATTAAATGATTACTCTCCACAGTAGAAAGTTCAAGTTATTTGAACAATTTAACATCTACTGTAACCTATACACCAAAAATGACCTTAAGGGAGAAGAAATTAAAATGAGACTATTAAGACAGGGTGATGAAATACACTAATTAAAAGCAGAAGTAGTGAGCACTGCAGGAGCTGTATAATTGGCTTTTGTATTATTTTATCTAATATACATCACATATGTTGTCATAAAAACTATCAAAAATGATTAATGACTGTATAAATCATAGTATAAATTTCAGATCAGTACATTAAGTCCATTAACCTATACAGTATTTTTAGGATTGCTCCTTGTTCAGTTACAGTTTCCCTTCAATGTCAGATCAGTTTTAAAGGTTGTAAACATCTAGAAGCATGAGCCTGGGAGAGACTTCAATAAGTCATCTAGTTCAGATCCCTGCCTCCAGCCAGGTTTGCACTTAAGCCATCCTGGGAAGATAGATGGCTACTTTTTCTTAAAAGTCTTCTTAGAAGATATTCAACAATCTACTTTAGTGGCCTATTCTAAATCTCCCAGTCTTAATTTAAGAAATTCTAGTGTCTAATACAGACGTCATAATAAGCTTAGAATTTCAAGAAAATCAAGTGAGATTTTAAGACTTAAGGTACCTAAGATTGTTTTATTTTTTTTCCTTTTTATGTTTTGTTCACTTGCATATTTAGCTAGGGTTGTGTCTACTTGCAGAATTTAAAGTCCTATATTCAATTATTCTATTGGTATATGCACCAGTATAAGTACATGGTAATGAAATTGGTAAGCATGGGTGAGGCTAAAACAAATTTGTCAAGCAGCTAGTTGCCAAGCACTGAGTAAGGAAGACTCATCTATCTAAATTCCGATCTGACCTCAGACACTTACTACCTGTATGACCCTAGGGAAGTCACAATCCTGTGTGACTCAGTTTCCTTATCTGTAAAATGAGGCAGATAAATAAATGGCAAACCACTCTGGTATCTTTGTCAAGAAAACGCCAAATGGTGTTTAAGTAGATCTCTGTGATCTCATTATTTCTAATTCTGTCATCTAGAGCAAAACTGATTGAATCTAATCCTTCTTCAACATCCTTCTATTTGCTTTTCCTTGAAATCTTTGGAGAAAGTTTGCCAAATGCCTTTCTGAAATCCAGAATGAATATAAACAGAAAAATATAGAACAATTAGGATGATCAACACAAAAGGTTAAATAATCATAAAACAA
>CM053770.1:618090350-618115140 GCA_028658325.1 Potorous gilbertii | reverse complement strand
TTTTTTTCCCTTTTCTGGGCATTTTCCCAGCCAGTTACTTGACTTCTGAGAGTCCTCTCCACCCCTGCCTAGGTCTGCCCAGCTAGTGCTTGGGGTCTGAGATTCAAATGCTGCTCGTCAGCCTCAGGGCTTTTGGCGGCAGGCCTGACTGCTATTCAATGGGAGCTTATCTGTTGGTTCTCAGGTGGGGGCAGGGCTGCCTCCCAGGCTCAGTTCCCTCAGGGGGTTTATGCAGAGATCTTTTGTAATGGAGCTGGGGTGGAGCTCCTGTCTGCTCTGGGACCCTCCCCCCGAGCTGTCTCTGCCTCTGCTGTGGCCGCCGCCTCCCGAGGGGGTCCGAGTCCTGGAGATCCCCCGCTCCCCTCTCAGCCCGTCTCTCTCACTGACCTGTGCGTCTGTGGGTGGAAGGACCTTCGCGGCCGTGGGAGATTATGGTCCCTGAAGCCTGCTGGGCTCTGCTCGCTCCTCTCAGTTTGTTGCGGCCGGGGCAGGGGGAGGTGAGCGCTCTGCAGGGCAGGGCTCCGCTCTCGTCCGGGGTACCTTTGCGGTCGGTTTTTCAGGGCTCTCTGCAATGGAAATCTCCTTCACTGTGTTGCTGCATGGCTTCCACTGTTCCAGAATTTGTCAGGAGTTCTTTTTAGAGGAAATCCATGGGCTGTGGGTTCGGAGTTGGCAAATGTGAGTCTTTCTGTTCCGCCATCTTGGCTCCGCCCCCCCTTATTTTTATAAATTTGGCTGTTGCTGTTGTGGTTGTTCAGTTGTTTTTATTCATGTCCAACTCTTTGAGTTCCCATTTGGGATATTCTTAGCACAGATACTGGAGGACTTTGCCATTTCCTTCTGCTGCTTGTTTTATGGATGAGGAAACTGAGGCCAACATGACTAAGTGACTTGTCCAGGGTCACTCAGCTACTAAATGTCTGAGGCCAGATTTGACCTCAAAATGATGTCTCTTTCTGACTCCAACCCTGGTTTTCTATCTGTTATATCAACTAGTTGCTCTCAATTTGTTTCAGTCCCCTATATATTTGAGACGTGAGGCATTTATTAGAGAAACATGTCCTACATTTTCAACAGTTATCTCTTTTTTGTTTAATTTTAATCATGTTCATTTTATTTATGCAAAACTTTTTTCTAAATTTCATGTAATCAAAATTGCATATTTTACTTTCTATAATTTCTCTCTCTCTCTCTCTCTCTCTCTCTCTCTCTCTCTCTCTCCCTCAGATATAAACTGTGCCCTTATCCATAGATCTGAAAGATACATTTTTCCATGCTCTTATAATTTGCGTATGATATCATCCACTATGTCTACATCATTTATTCATTTTGATCTTGTCTTGGTATATGGTGTGAGATGTGGTTTAATTCTAATTTCTGCCAAACTGCAATTTAGTTTTCCAAGCAATTTTTATTGAATGTTGAGTTCTCACGTCCAATCTTAGATCATTGAGTTTATCAAACACAACATTCCTAAGGTCATTTACTACTGTGTATTCAGGTCCTAATTTATTACACTCATTACCTGTTTCTTAGCCAGACCCAGATTATTTTGATGATTCCCACGTTGAAATACAGTTTGAAATCTGGAACTTCTAGGCAACCTTCTTTAACATTTTTTTCCTCAGTTCATTTGTTCTTCCAGATGAATTTTGTTACTATTTTTTCTAGCTCTATAAAATTCTTTGGTAATTTGATTGGCATGGCAGGGAATAAATAAATTAGATAAAATTGTCATTTTATTATATTAATTCAGCCAACCCATGAGCAAATAATGGTCCTCCAATTATTTAGATCTATCTTTATTTATGTGAGAAGTGTTTCATAATTGTTTTCCTATAATTCTTGCATTTGTCTTGGCTGGTAGAGTCTCAAATTTTTTATATTGTTTATAATTATTTAAAATGAAATTTCCCTTTCTGTTGCTTCCTGTAGGGTTTGGTTGGTAGTATATAGAAATGTTGACAATTTATGTGGGTTTATTCAATATCCTGTAATATTGCTGAAGTTGTTACTTTTTTTAGTTGATTCTCTAGAGTTTTCAAAGTATTTAATAAAGTATCATTGACTTTTTTCTTATTTGTTTTATAATTAGATTTATCTAGTTCTGAGATGAGGAAGTTGTGGTGCCTCATTAGTACAGTCTTAGCATTTATTGCCTTCTGTAATTCATTTAACTTTTCTTTTAAGAATTTGGATGCTGTGCCAGTTGGTTCATATCTGTTTAGTACCGATGTTAGTTCATTGTTGTAATGACAAGTAAAGTAGGATCTTTCCCTGTTTTTGTTTTACAATAATTAAGAACTATAACGACTCTATCTGAATGTGACTGAGAAGAATCTTTCCCACCTATTGCTGGGCCCGGTAAGATTTGTAAGAAGGTCATGACTTTGGTTAACGAGGCACTGGTTCCGAAGGGATGTGATGCCCTGTGGCTCTGAGGGTGAGGTTTTATTTTGGGGCTTAGTTTTGGTTTGGGTGCCAGAGGAGGACTCTGAGAAGCCGCTAAGCAGCCTCCTGGCTTTGAGACCAGAGGTTGTGATTCCCTCTCTGGTAATTATCATCAGACAACTGTCTGTCTGTTGAATTATATTCAGACAGAGGAAGCCATGTCTGCTGATTACTTTGGGTTCAGGGTGTTGACTCCCCTGAACTAGGTGAATGGGTGAATGATGTATGTGTTTAACTAAAGGATTGATGCATGTGCTTGACTAAGTTGATTGCTAACCCCTCAAAAGTTACCTTTCATTTTATAAATGCAGATCTAAGAGCCTGTGGTCGTAGGCCCCACCTGTGTATGTTGGGGTGCTTACTGATACAATTGTCTAAAATTCCTTTATCAAGATGTAGTTTCCCTGGTTATATCTTTCTATTAGATTTATTTTTGCTTTTGTTTCATCTCTATTGTAATTGCTTCCCCTGCCTTTTTTCTTTTTTTTTTACTTCAACTAAAGGAAAATAAATTCCTTTCCAATCCTTTATTTTACCTGTTTTAGTGTCTCTCTGCTTCCAGCATGTTTCTTGTAAATGACTGTATTGTTGGATTCTGTTTTCTAATCCATTTTGCTCTCTGCTTTCACTTTACAGGTGAGTTCTCCCCATTTACATTCACTATTATGATTGCAAACTGTACAATTCCTTCTATCTTTTTTGCTGCTGTTTACCTTCTTTCCCCCTTTTTTATGTCCCTTCTCCTTTTGTTTTGTTTCTTTTACCTGAAGTTTGTTTTGCTTCATTTTACTTCTCTTCTTTTTATCCACCCTCTTCTTGCCTTATCTCTTTTGTCTGTTACTTCTCTAATGCCTAAAATAAATTTCTAGTACCAATTCAGTATGTGGGTATGTTTATTCCATATTTGAACCAATTTAGATATGAATAAGGTTCAGATCCACCCCACCCCCTCAATTTTCTCCTTTACTTTAAAAAGGTCTTCTATGTGTACCTTTTTCTTTAATGTAAGATAAGTTTCCCTATTCTTCCTTTTCCTTCTCCCAGGACATTCTTCTTTCTCACCTATCCATTTTTAAAAACTTCATTCCAACATAATTGACTCATTCCTACATCTTTCTGTGTAGAATACTCCTAACCATCCCAATGAAGTTCTTTGAAGATATATGTACATCTTCCCACATAGAAAGGTAAACAGTTTAACCTTATTGAATCTCCTATGATTTGTCTTTCAGGTTTTCCAGTTTGTGCTTCTCTTGAGTCATGTATTTAAAAGTCCAATTTTCTACTCAACAGGGATACTTGAAAATTCTTTAGTTCATTTAATATTAATTTTTCCCCTTGAAGGATTATACTGTTTTGTTAGGTAGCTTATTCTTATTTGTGATTCAAGCTCCTTTGCCTTCTAGGACCTCATATTTCTTCCCCTCTGCTCCTTTAAATGAGTTGCCAAATCTTACACAATCCTAACTTTGGTTCTATGGTATTTTATTTTATTTTGTTTTTACTGCTTGAAGTTTTTCTTTTTCACCTGGTAACTATGGAATTTGCCTACTCTTGGGATTTTTCATTTTGGGATCTCTTTCAGGTGGTGATTGATGAATACTTTCAATATAATGTTTTTGTTTTTGCTCAGAATATTGGGGGCAGTTTTTCTTGATCATTTCTTGAAATATGATGGCTAGGCTCTTTCTTTGCTCGTGGCTTTCAGGCAATCTAATATATTTATATTAACTTTTTGATCTATTTTCCAGTTCAGTTGCTATATATTATTTTTATTTTACATACATTATAATAAATATAACATTATCTTATATTATATAAATAAATAATATAGCTATATAGATAAATATTTATTGTTTGTATTTTCTGCTATTTTTCATCCTTTTTATTTTGTTTTATTATTAATGTTTTATGGAATCATTACCTTCAAGTTGCCCAGTTCTTATTTTTAAAAAGTCATTTTCTTAAGTAAACTTTTGTACCTCTCTTTCCATTTGGCCAATTCTAATTTTTAAGGAATTATTTTCATCAGTGAATTTTTGTGCCTGTTCTTATGGTTGACCCAATCTATTTTTAAGGTGCTGGTTTCTTCAGTATTTTATGTGCCTCCTTTTTGTTTTTTCAGAATTTCTTCCTTTGATTTCATTTCTTTACCTAATTTTCCCTCTATTTCTCTTATTTGATCTTGAAAATAATTTTTAAACTCTTCCAGGAAATTGTATTGGACTTATGTCCAATTTACTTTTTCTTTGAGATTTTATTAGTAACCCTTTTGACTTCATTGTCTTATTCTGAGTTTTTGTCTTGATGCTCCTCACTGCCATAGTACCTTTTTGGGACTCAGGTCCTTTTGTCTTGTTGGTGTTTGTTTATTTTTCTACCTTGTGTCTTGACTTGGCACTTTATGTTAATGTTGAGCTCTGTTCCTGGTGTATTGGGGATGGGGAAGGAAGGTGGAAGGACAGTGTTTCAAGCTTCAGGCTTTTTCATGCTGCTGTTTTCAGAGTTAGTTCAAGGGTTTTGGAAATTGTTGGTGGTTTCAGGTTGGCATCATCGGGGAAGAGGCATTGTCTACACTGTCTTGGTTTGTTCTCATCTTTCACTAGGAAGGGCTCTTAAACCCCTTAGATTGAAGTCAATACTGCTTCTCAGGTCTTCTCCTTCCTTGGACCCAGAAATAGTACTTTTGGGGCTGGACCTGTTACTGCCCCTTAGGGTTTCCCCTACTCTTACCAAAAGTGCCCCTCTCAACTCTTCAATGATGGCCCAGAAATAGATATACACAATTGACCTTGTAACAGGTGCCCCACAGTACTCTTACACTCTCTTGCTTGAAAGTGTTCCTCTCAGCCCTTGAACTATGACCCAGAAGTGGGTATAGGCAATGAGGTTGCCTAAAAGCATCTGGTTCTGCATTCAGTGGTAGCAAAGTGGTACCCTGTAATCTTTTTTTTCTTACAAAGACTGGGAATCTCACATTCCTTAAACATTACACTTGGATGGGCCTTTTCAAGAACAGGAGAAGGAGAGAGGAGAGAAGAAAAAGCAAGGCCGAACCACATCCATGGCTATCCCCTCCAGTCCTCAATAGTATCTTGGCTACTGGGTAAAGAGGGATAAGGGTGAAAAGGAATGCCAAGAAGGGAGGGACTAAAGGAAAAAAGAAACCCTTGCAAAGAGAGACCTACCTGGATGTGTGGTTTTCAAAGTCCAGTTGTGGACAGACCATCAGACAGCATGGACCCTCTTCTTGTCTTAAGAAATTAATTAGGATCTCCAGAGAACCCATCACCACAAGTCACTGACCATTCACCAAGGTTCATCAGTATCTGCTACCCTTAGGCCATATTCTTTCATTTTCAGAGGTCCACAGTTAGAAAGATAACAGTGGTATTGATGCTGTAGCCCTCTGCTACCTGCAGGAATGGAGAAATCTGTTCCATGTGTTTGAAGGCCCTGCCTGAAACCTCAATCTTCTTTACTGGACCCTGGCCTTCAGGGTACAGTCCATTGATGAACTCAGATAGCACTGTCCTTGAGCCATCTTTGAGCCAGTTTTGGAAATTCTCTCTCTCAGGCTGGGGCTGCTTGACATCCCTGTGGTGCTATGTGATGATCCACTGAATGAGGATCTGCATCATGCATCAGAGGATCTCATCTGCAATGAGGTCAGCATCGCAGCACTTCTTAATTTCTTCTGTACCTCCTGGCTCAGTCCATAATCGGGTGCCCTCTTCACCATTCTGAAGTGGTAATGCAGGGTGGTAGATGGAGGGTGAAGTGGTCTGGAGTAGGGTACATAATGATTCCCTTTGATCACTTTTTAACTAGTTGCCCTTACTCTATTCGATTTGAGAGCTCCTGAAGTTGCTGCTGTTTCTGTCACCACCACCTAGTTCCAAACGCTAGTGTTTCATTCATGTGGACTCCAGGTCAGCATCCTCCACTGTGTCACTGAATTTTGTCTTTGCTTAAAAGGATATCTCACTCACTTTTCTTTCCTCTATCATTCCAAAATTAAATTTGAGGTGTTAGTTTTTTGAGAGTTTTAAAGGGGAATGTTGGGGGAACTCTGAATGTTGTTTTTGTCAAATAAATGATTGATTTTTTTCCTTGTGTGGTGCTTCTCTACTGCACCATCTTGGCTCCACCCCCAAAAGTATGGATTATTTAATTATTTATGACTTTTTAAGTTGGCATTTAAATTAGCAACTTAAATTTAAATTTAGCCAATTTAAATTAGTCAAATAAAGTGTAAAACCTTATTTCTTGATAATGCCCACAAAGCATTTCCTGTTTTCACTAACCAGTAAGGTCCTTTGCATATAATTGTTCACTATTTTTTCTTATATGTTTGTTTTGTTTTATGTGCTGCCTTAGGCAAAGAATTCATCACTAAGTGACTAGTTTTTTGACCTTTTTAGAGCCATATTCAAAGCCTTTTGAGCATAGTGAAATCTTCCAGAACCTTGGATTTGCTGGCATGGCCTTTTACACCTCCATGACATTAGGAGATTTTGAAGCAAGATTTTGAGCTTATTTATCATATTATGTGGAACAGACAATACAATTGCATAGTTAATTGGGCCTCTAATTGAACAGAAGGATAGTTGTCTCCATTGATTTCATGCATTTGCAGTTACTTTAACAACATCTATTGTTTTCTAGAAACAAAAGATTATCTGCTCGGGGCTATAGCTGCCCGGGCCTTCACCTGGACACTAGGCCAGGTGGTAGATACACGGGGCTTCAACCCCTCAGGGCCACTACCCCAGATACACGGGCCTCTACCCTTCGGGGCCTCTACCCCAGATACACACCTAGTCACTTACCCTTTCCCGGGGTCTTCGGACGTCTCCGACCCCTACCACGCTGCGGCACGTGATAGGGCTATCCCCTCCTCCACAGAGGGGAAATGATCACACAGTTCACCCGAGATGGTCAGTGCACTTCACTTTATTAATGGCGTCTTCCCGGACTTGCCCCAACATGCCCTCTTATACCCAGCCAGAGCTCCTCCCATGTTCCTCCCTGAGGACAGAGCCAGCTCCCGTATGGGCAGTCCCAGCACCCGAAGGTGGGTTCACACCCGGGGCGTCTTCCAGGCTCCTCAGGGGGCCATGGTCCAGAGCTTGGCCCCTAACAATTATCTTTTTAATAGGAATTTTCTAAAAATGTTGCAAGACAGAATAAACACAATAATATCTAAGGAATTAAAATGAATGTCATATGGTGAAAAATGGAGTAGCCTATGATAGATGTGGACAAGTTGCAAGAGAGAACGAGAGCTGATGAGGAATTCTCAAGAATAGAAATAAAATATAAAATCAGGGACAGAAAGATAAACTTTAAATAGCCATATGTCATGGATCAGCGATACAGTGGATATCCAGAATGTTCCACTAATATCATTGAGATGTCCGGAAAGGTAGGAAGGTTTCCAGTGTAATGAATATAAAGATTTATGGGATAACATGGAATTGAGTCACACAAGATGGGCAGGTATAGATTGAATTGTGATCTGCATAATTCGAATGTGTATCAAACCTAACCATTTGAGTATGTGTGTGTGTGCGCGCATATATATATATATATATATATATATATATATATATATATATAAATAATGTGTATTCATATATATTTAGCTCATTTGATTTATTTTGATATACATTATATGGTTTGTTAATTTTGTTTTCCCAGCGTGATGGTAAGTTTTTGTTTTCATATCAGGGCATTCTTATAATTCTTCCTTTTCCTCTTTAATTCCTGACACAATGCTGGCTCTCATTAAATGCTTATTTCCTTGATTGAAAGTGTCACGACACTCGTAACAAATATATGCTTAATTATTTTCATAGAGGAAGTTGCAGTGTTATCAATTTGAATATTCCTTTCAGTACTATAGATTATAAGATATCTGTATGCGCTTCCCTGTGTAATTCTTATCCATAGCTTGTAAATCCAAAGAAAGAGATATAAAATTAAAATGTCTTTGTGATTAACCTCTTTTTCATGAAAAATATTGTCAATAGAAATGTAAATGGTAGATTAATTTATCAGTTTTCCATTTCTCTTTCTTGTTGGAGAGAATAGTATTCATTATTTAGGCACAAAACATTTTTTAACATTATACACGTATGCTCTGAAAGGGATGTTGAAAAGCAATAAGTGCCTAGAGAAAGAGTTTGTTTTTCTTTAAATGATGTATAAAGTCGGAAAATTGGGTTTGGGACTTGTTTATTGTCTGATTATATCATTGTCTGAATGTTGTTTTTGTCAAATAAATGATTGATTTTTTTCCTTGTGTTGTGCCCCACGAGTTTATTCAAACACACATCTCCCTTTGATGTGAATCAAAGCTTTATACTAAGATTATCTCAGCAGGCCAAGGTACAACAGAAATAAAAAAGTGATCAAACCTTGAATTTATTTATCACTTTCTGAATGGATATCAAAACACTCCATAAACACACATATACATGTTTTATACAACCTGCTTAGAGAATGGTTGGAAAGCTGAAGTTATTTCCCCCATTACAGATCTTGGAAACTGAGACAGATTATATTTTAAAGATCTAGTCCAAACTCTTTATGTTATTGATTAAAAAATTCTCAACCAGTTAGTTTCAGTAGTTTTGCTATAGTCATGCAGCTATAGTTGTAGAACTGAGAAGAAAGACTTGGTCCTTTAGCATTTAGTTCTGATATATTTTTTTTTCAATTTATTTATTTTTAGTTTTCAACATTCACTTCCACGAGTTTTAAATTTTCTCCCAATTCCTCCCCAAGATGGCATGCAATCTGATTATATTCTATTAGGGGAGCTGTATGTTGGAATGTAAGTAATATAAAATACATGCAAGGTAAGTACAAGGCCATTTTCAGAGAAATTGTGGTAGCTGGAAAGGCAAATAAAGAAGCCAGGAATTTTAAGAAGTACAGGTGAGAGGGAACTGTAAGGCAGAGTGGTGAGTGGGGGAAACATTCTTTGCAAAGACACAGAATGTCATTTGAGAGGATATACTTGAATACCGCACAGAAGGACTGAAGGGAGATAAATTTAATAGATAAATCTGGGGAAAAGGGCTTGAATTAGGTTCTATAAAAATTTCAGTGACAAACAGAAGAGTATGTATGTTTCTTCCTTGAGGCAATAGGGAACCACCATATGTTATAAACCTGATATATAATCTTTCCCATGGGAGCTTCTGATATCACATGTTGGTGCTAGAGAGGAGGGTGACATAGTGTGACCTGCGTTTCAGGAATATCATTTTGGCAGTTATGTGAAAGATATATTGAAGAGGAGAGATATTTGAGGCAGGGTGAAAAATTTAGAATAGTCTAGGAAAGATATCATAAAGATCTGAAGTGAGATAGTGGCTTTGTGAGTGGAGAGAAAGGAATTGTTTTGAGAAATGTGAAGACAGAATCAGAAAGATTTGGCAGCAAATTGGATGATGGGGGATTAGGGGAAATAGGGAATTGAAGATTAGCCTGTAGTTGTTATCTTGGTTGATTTTGAAGATAGGCACCTGTGACAGAAAGAGGAAAGTAAGGAGGAGGAATGGATTTAAGGGGAGTTAAGTGAGTTCTGTCTTGGACACAGCGAGTATGAGTTTTTTCAGGATATCCAGTTCAAAAAATTAAATAGGTAATATAGGGCTGTAAGTAAGAAGAGAGGGAGGATACATTTAGAGATAGAAGAAGAGGGAGAGAAGAGGAAAGGAGATAAGATCCTGAGATGAGATGAACGGTAGTTAGCAGGGCTAAAACCTGCCGAGAAAATAAAAAGAGTGAAGGCTGATAAAAGTCAATGGATTTGGAAATTAAACGATCATTGATAAATCTGGAGAGAAAAATTTCATAAATGATGAGGTCAGAAGTTAGATTGGAAGGTAAATTAGTTCTGCAACTTACAATTTGTAGGCTTAGTTAAATTAATTAAAAGCTCATTTAAAAGACCATTAAAAAGCAGTTTATGACTGACCAGGGTTTCCCTGATGCAGCTTTTTAGCCCTCTCCTAAAACTGGAACAATAAGACCCCTCTTCATTCTGTAAGCCTTGAGGATTGGCTTTCCCCAAAAGGAGACAAAGCTAGCAGGTCACCTAAAGGCATTAAAAAGCTCCTCCTAGCCACAGGCAGACTGTTGGATTTCTGAAAACCACATTGTTCACCATGCCTATCACCATATCTTTCCCTGATGACCAATACTTTTCCATATGGAGATAAAAGAGGGACCTCTGAAGCTAAGGGCCACCATATCATTAGGCATGGCTTTGCTTTGTTAGGGCAAAGTAAAATTTTAAGTTAACTGTTCAATGACTTATGAGTGCCTCATTTTATGCTAATATGGCATCCAGATTAAGAGTCCTAGCATCCGAATGTCTCTGATGCCTTCCATAGAGTCTAACCCAGATATTTTATCTTTTTTATGAGAATTCCTCTTATCACATAGAAATACAGGAATATGTTTCAGGCTTGGTTTTGGAATTATTTCATTCAAAACTTTTACAGATCTTTGGAAATGATGCTGGAATTGAACTTGAAGCTACCTTGGATTGTTGGTTAGAAAAACTTATGGCTATAGGTGTAATTGTTCATACATATGTGTATGTGTGTGTGTGTATATATATATATATATATTTGTGAGTATACATATACACATATATACGTACATATATGTGTGTATATTTGTGTATGTGTGTATATATGTATGTATATATCTATAATCCACATCCCATGGGTTTTAAGAGGCTCAAATAAGGTAATCTCTACAAAGTGCTTTTGAAAAATGCTATGTAAATTTCAGTTATTTTTTACAATGATGATGATCAATTAAGGTCATAGTATCACATCTTACTGTTATATCGTTATTATGTTAATTAAGGTCAAATTGAAGGTTAGTAGTTTTATCGTTCTTGAGCCTAAAACAAGGATAGCCTGGAGAGAATACAGCTGTCTGCTCACCCTGAAAAATATCCAGAAAATCTGTTCTGCTTTGGACAGCGTGACAGAATATCTTATTGTTAAAACAAAAGGTAAATCTTCTGGGGCAGCATGTTAGTGAAATTCGATGGGTGTCTGGGAGGAAGGGGCTTTCCCTGTTTGTCTTTCTGGAGGCGGATTACCTAACATTTCCCTGAGTTTCCTGGTTCCTTCATCACAGTTGCAGGTTGTAGATGGCTTGCCCATTACAGCTCTTCTCAACCCTTCAAGCCCTGTCTCCTCTTCAGCTGTTAACAGGCTTTTCAAAAAATGTCAGGTTCGCTCTTCTTTTAGCTTCTAATCCTCCTCTTGAACATAATGTCCTATTTTAATGGATTATTTTACTCATCTCTGTGTAAGAAGAGAAGGCTACTACATTCTCACACATTCTAGTCAAACTGGCTTATTTGCTGTGTCTCAGAGATGACATTTCATGCCCATCTTTATGTCTTTCTTTTTGCCTGGAACCCTTAACTTTATAAATAGTGTGGTCATTTAAGTTCTTTGAAAAATCCAGTGCAATAAATGTTGATATGTAAAAACATAGTCATTAATATATTATTTAATGGCTTCACACTTTAAAGATTATGCCTTATGACTGAAATGACTTACTATATAAGAACATAGGAAGATGGGGGCCAGTTTATGGAAAGGAGTAAAACAAGCATTCATTACTACCATACGCCAGTCGCATTTTACTGAGAGCTTTAAAATCTTATCTCATTTGATCTTGTAACAACCTTGGGGAGTAGGTTGTATGATTTCCCCCCATTTTACCAAAGAGGAAAGTGAGGTAGGTAGACAGAGGTAAATCAGCTTACCTGGGGCCACATAGCTAGTAAATGCTTGAAGCTGAATGCCCGGTGTTCTAGCTATTATGCCAACTTCATGCCTGTTAAAGCTTTTTGTTTTTTTCTGTTTCTAGCCATAAAATACTAAGGCAGCAGGGTGTAGGGGGAGAACGTTGGACTCCTCATATATTTTTAACAGTGCAGACTGCATATATTACTTAAGTTTGATTCAAATATTAACAGGGTATATTTGAAAAACTAAACATAATTTGAGAAAAACAGAATTCACAGGAAAAGATAGCAAATTTATAATGTAAAAGTAGAGAAATCATATGTAGGTGGGTGTTTTAATCCTTTTCAGTTCCTTCTTTATCAATTCCTCTTAGGAATCACTTGAAATTTCACATGACTTGCTCAAATTTAGTTTTGATTCTTTCAATCTAAAGTGAAACCTGTTCCAAGTAGATTTACCTTGGAGATCAGTTCTAGGGAAACTGTTGTTAAATGCAAAAAGCATGCTGACCTTTGAAGAATAAAAATTTAAGAACATGGAATAGGCGCCATAGATTTTTTTAAAAACAAATTTTTTAAGAAAGGAAATTGCGTTTGAATTGACTCTCAATGGTAAGATTCAATTTCTAATGACTATTTTTACTTAAAAATGAGGAGATGAAAAATTTAAAAATTCAGACTACCTATTTTTACTTATAAGGAGGAAATGATAGATGAACCATATTAATGTCCTAAACTGTGTTTAAAACGATCATAGTTTAATCTTGGATTAAGAATCATAAACTCTTAATAACTAGCATTTGTATATTGCTTTAACATGTGCCAAGTGCTTTACCAATATTATTCCATTTGATCCTCAAGACAGCCCTGGGAGTAAAGTACTGTTATTATGCCCATTTTACAGATGAAAATGAAACTAACAGAAATTAAGTGATGTATTTGCTTGTGGTTGCACAACTAGGAAAAGTCTGAAAACAGATTCAGCCTAAAGTCTTCCTGATTCTAGGTTCACAAAGTGTGACCTGACATGGATCATAGTTAAAGTAAAATCTAGATTCTGTACTACTAAATGTGGTGATACATTCTATAAATTGCTATTTTATCAGTAGTTCAAAAAATGTTGTTTAAATTGACTTTTTCCCCAAAGGTGACAACAATTCAATTCAATACAGCAAATGTCTTTTAGGTTCATACTAAGTTTAAGTCAATCTGGGAATTATTGGTGATATAAATTTCGAATAGCTTACATGAATATAGTTCTTTAAGTTTTGCAAAATGATTTATATATGTTCACTTAATTGGTACCCACAATAGTCTTTTGAGATGGGAGGTATTATATGCCCATTTTACAAATGAGTAAACAGGCTTAAAGTAGTTAAATGAACCGGCCAAGATCATACAGCTACTAAATGTTCAAGGCAGTATTTGAAACAGTTTTCCTAATTCGAAATTCAGCACTCTATTCATTGGAACATTAATTTGACTAATATAAACTGGTAAATAATTCATCTTTACAGGATATGATGGATCTCAGAACACATGATCAAGATGGGTAGGAGGTTGAAAAGCCATCTTCATTTGTTTTTTCATGGATGGATCCTCTTAGATATATTTGTCATCTGGGTCTGTATATGCATACACACACAGACCTTTTTTAATACAATCCATATACCACCCTATCATATACCCCACCTACCAAGTCAAAACAAATAATCCTCTGAGGGGCTTTGTTGGCCTTTCCCAGAATGCCAAGTGGTAGGCAGGAAGCTTCTTTCAACATTACCACAAGCTGCAGCAGTCTCTACAGGATGAGCCAGACAGCAGTGCTCCTGAGGAGGAAGTAGAGACAGAAGGAAACAATCCCAAAATGTCCAGGATTACAAGGGGTGGGTTTCTCAGGAAAACAATGAGATAAAGGATTGACTCCCAGAATTCCCAAGGGAAAGAGAAAGGGCAGGGGTGATCTAAGGCTCTTTGGATATGCCCAGGAGAGTCAAGGAGCAAGAGGGAAACATTCATGCAAGGGATAGAAGTATTGGAAGAGGGACACACAAACGATATTCAACCAATTACAGATACAGACAAGGACACACCCATAAAGGCCTTGGAAAAGGGGAAAAAATGGACATAAAATAAGGTTATACATAACATGGGGACAGGAAGAGAAACATGGCCTATACTTGCCTCTTTTCAAGGAGGTATAAATTAGACATAGGGGTTGAGAAAGAGAGAGGCAGGGGCTCAAACCTAGGGAAATGGGAAGTAGGGCATGGTTCCCAAGGGGCTGGCAGTCAGTCCACATATCCCCCAAAGTCCTTTCAGTTTGGTTTGGACCAGATCTTGGCACTGCTGCATAGGCCTTTTCCCTTAGAAACCTTCTTGCTGGGTTGATGCTGGTTGGTTCCTGGGGCAGGCTCCCTCCACTCTTTCAGATGGTGCTCTGGATCCTGGGATATGGCTGCAGCAGCTGCTGCTGTCATTGCCTTGATGGTTTTCTTCAGGTTGGTCACCTCACTCTCACTCTACTGCTTCAGGCCCAGTGTTCTTTATGCTGGTTGGCATGGCTCACCTACTCCTCAATGCCTGACAACGTTACATCACAGCTCATACACTATTCCTGGAGAGTTCGAGCAATGGAACTGAAGTCCCAGAACTGAACGTCATGCCCAGTGGTATAGTCTACTTCAAGCCACTGGTTCAGCTGGGAACCTTGAAGTTCATCTTACATATGCAGCCTCAATCACAAGGTCTTCTGAGCTGTCACATATTTCCTAAAGCTAGTGCTTCTAGAAGCACGGCATATGGAATACACTTGATCTTGGCAGCCAGTGTGATGACTGATAGATGCTGAAGCTTCTTCTTTTAGGCCTCTGTGAGGGGGAATAAGTTCTGTGCTTCAGCTAGATGGTCTGCATATGTCCCATAAGTAAATATTGTAAGCAGCCAGCATGTGGGAGCAAAAGTCACTCTCTGTCAGCTCTCAGACAATGGGCATGTCCAACAGCTCTCTGAGGTCTCTTAGCACCTGGTGGATAAGGGCAGCCAAGGCAGCTCCCTAGAAGCAGGAATTGCTCCTGGCTCTGCCCTGTCACCTACACCTTGGAGTTTATGGCTCAACTGGACTGGAGCCCCTGGATTTGGGAGACTTGAAGCTGGGCCCCACCACTGGCCTGCATTCCACAAAAAGCAGCATTAAAGGGGAGTGAATGAACCCTTCTCAACCATCTTCATTAATACTATGAATCGATCAATAAATCAGCATTTTAAAGCATCCATTATGTATCAAGCTTCTTTCTAGGCACTGAGGATACAATAGAAGCAGGAGGTTGTCCCTCATTTCAAGGAATTTACATTCTTAGTTGGGCATAGGGGTTGGGGCAGAGATAAAGCACAGAGATCACAGCCAAAAAAGAAACTTTGATTTGGGTTATCACAAAGATTGTAAGTGGATGTACAGCCTGGGAAATTGGCAAAACTTTTCCATTGACAGTGACAGCATTGATTTGAATATTATGTCCTGAGCAAAATGCAGGCAGTTTAGGGGTCATGGGGGTAGATTGGTGGACATGCATCTGCAAAATAAAACAAAACAACAAACCAAAATATGCATCAAGGCAACATAGGTTTTAGGAAACTTTATTGGATTAGAGATTTAAATAAATGCTTCTCAATAAACTTGTTCCTAATTGTGTTGGTCGGTACTGTTTTTATTTCCTTGTTGTTTTTAATAATCTTATCCTAGATGAATACTTATCAGATGTCTGACATTCTGCCTGAACAAGGTTTTTGAGACAGGTAAATATCTCCAGCCTTGCTGAGCATATACATAGGTCCATTGTATAAATCTCTAAAGCACCTAAAGAAGAAACTAAGAGAATTCTAGAAATTCCTCGTAACTAGACTATTCCCCTTTTCCTTGAGGGCAGTAACCCTCTGTTCTTATAACGGATTGGAAATCAACAGCAAAAGAAAAAAAAACCAACTTGAACTTCAAAACTCTGATGAGCCATTGTTAAATGATTTCTTTTCAGAATATAACTCTTCCACTTATGACTGCTTAAAAGCAGAATGCTTAATTTTGAATAAGTAACCAACCTCATTTCCAGGACTGATAAATCAAAGCATAATCAAACTAAATTGTAAAATTTAATGGGAAGTAATGCTGCTGACATTTATGTCACTTACCTACTCTTAAATCCATTGTTTTACTTAAATATTCCTCAAAATAGTGTAAGTTGGGAAGTCTGGTTTCATAACATTATTATATCCAATTCTGCATCATGATGCAAGAAGCAACCTTTTGACCATTTCATATTGTGAATTTTTTATGATCAATTATTTGTACTCTCTACTGTAACTCTTTCCTAACTTAAATGAAGGTATATCATTGAGTACAACATCCTCCAAAATGTTTCATCTGTGGAGGCAAGGATTGAGAACAACAAAAAAGAGATACACCAGCCAACTTCTTTTATCCCTTTGTTTTCAGTAAGATTCTAAGTGAAGAAATATTTTCGATGATGTTTCTGTACTTTGATGGTTATATTTTGCTAGAGGTCTGCCTTACATATAAAGATAATGGACAGTCTTCTATATGATACAATTTCAGTGACACTGGATACATTTTCTTCACCCTGATATGTCTTTCCTACTCCATTGTCTTTATCTCAGGTGAGACATTACAACTTTTGGGATTTCGTTATTTTAACTCATGGCTCTGATCCATGTTTAAGTGCATAGAGAAGTAATATTTTAAGTGGTCAGCCATTTAGATTTTAGTAGGAATGAATAATCTGATAGCCTACTGTGAAAATACTAAACACTTGGATTTAGAAGGAGACATACTAAAGGAAATCAGTGGGGGAGATCAGGGAAACTAAGGTCACTAAAGACAAACACAAGCTGCTTCAAAATTTTTACCTAAGTTGGGCCAACTTTTCTTGCTTGAAGTATTGTTAAGGTCTGTGCAAATGCACATAGAAGGACAAGTGATACTTTTTTTCTCATAAAATTACAGAATTGGATAAAATGATCTTTAAGGTTCCTTATGGTTTAAAAAATCATTTTATAATATAAACATTACTCCAGATATGAGACATAGGTAGCACAAAATATATTGAAAAGAAAGCATCTTGTAACTTTAAAATATACTTGCCAAGCTATCAGCTTAATATTTTAAAGTTTAACAACTTTTCTGTGAAAAACATAAATTTTAAAAATGCCACTGATGATTTGATCATTTTCTTTATTCTGTTTGTTTTTTACAGAACGTTGCTTTTATTTCCCTCACCACTGAAAATATCTTCTGATTATTTTTACCTCCAGCTTTAGTTGTTCTCTTTCCGATAAATTAGCCCTTTCTAGGAATGAATGTTGAGGCTGTGAGAGGGAAAGAGCTCCAGGCTATTCATAGCTTGATTCTATTAATTGGAGAGGAGAGTAAATTTATACCATTTGAAATATAAACCGAATGTATTTGTTCTCTTGGTGATTTTTTTTTCCCTTCCAAATTCAGAAGACTTGACAGCTGGCATTCCCCAGTAAGACTTTCCATTCTTCATCCATGCATGATGCCTTATTCAAATCACTTTTCATCTTGGTTTTTGATAAGTGGCCTATACTGATTTTGTTCTGTATAATAGCAAATATTTCATCAGTGGGGAAAAAAGCTCATAAATTTCCTAAGAAGGGAAATATCAGTAAGTTTATAACCTTATTGAGCTACTAACAAATTTAAAATTATTAAAAAAAACAAGTTATATGAATCTTTTAATTCTGGACCAAGTATAGCATACAACTGGGAACTTGGTAAAACTCTGCTTGATATGACTGGTAGAACAATAATGCAGTGTATTAGTGAGCCAGAAGAAAAATATATATGTTAAATTTTTCTGACTGTGACTCATTTTTTTCAAAAATGATCATGTTTTTAAAGCTTCGCTTTGGGGTATAAATATGTACTATTCATACACACAGAGAGTGATGGTATTGGAAGAATTTAATCATCGCATATCTTACAGACTAGAAAAGTTTGCAAAAGTCATTTTCTACTCAAATTATAATGAAACTATAAAATTTATGTTAGCCTGATCCCATTTAACGATATTTTCTTTTTTATTGAAAGCATTCATGATTAATTCTCCAACTCATTGGGCTATAAATATAAGAAAAATGGATACCATCATAGTTTTCATAAAAATATTGATTACTTTTAAAATAAAAAGGAATACTCAATAGAGCCATCAGATTCATAGATGGGTGGAAAGGAATCTAGATGTAATTTAGTCTAGGGGTTCTTGTACTTTTTTTGTGTATCATGGATCCTCTTTGGTGGTGTGATAAAACCTATGAAATTCTCAAATAATATTTTAAAATAGATTACAAAGAAGGCCAATTGTTTGGAAATAAACTTGTCATCTAAAAAGAAATAATTATATAGATCCCAGTTCAGAAATGCTTCATACTATATCTGGCACATAGTAAGAAATTAATGAATATTAATTAATAATCTAGTACAGTTTCATCATTTGAAGAAACAGGCTTGAGATGTAGTGTTTTGTCTAAGTTCTTGTGGGAGGGACATAGATCAGGTCTTATAGTTTTTGAGATTCGTAGATTTTGATATGGAAATGCCCTGCCCCCTGAATGATCTATGAATTTATCTTGCAAATTCCTTAATTAGGGGTCATATAGACTTTGATTGAATCCCATCATTAATAGGACCTTTGAGACTACTGCATTTTAGAACCATGTCATATCTTCCATTAGCACCTTCCATGTTTCTTTTAATTACTGATATATAAACCAGTCTTAGTTTCATGATTGCTTATTTATAATGGCTATACAAAGTTAAATTACAATTTTTCTTTAGCAATCCAAGTTATGAAATAATACTGACTCAATTTTTCAGCTTAATTTTTCAAAATGCTTGATTTCACTTCAAGAAAGATATTAACATGTATCTTTCAGTGTTAAAATAGTACACTTCGCAAATTAAACATTATTTTTTACTGTGAGATAACATGGCATTTTGGATAAAGTTATGAAGTAGGAACACAGCTGTATGGCCCTGGACAATATGCTTAACTTCTCAGTGCCTCAAGTAATAGGCTTCTGGTTGAAAGAGTTCCCCACTTTGCAGAAATTAGTCTATCCACTCCCCCATTCTGATAAGATTTCTTAAAAATCAGGCCCAAATGCACCTAACTAAGCTTATCTTTATTGTCTTGGTCAAATTGGTTTACTCATCATTCCATTAATCTATTCATTCTTAAATGGGTACCTTTATTAATTTTATTTAATTCCCTAGATTGTCTTTTTTTCCTTCCTCAGCCCCTCAAGTCCCTACTCCTAGCTCTTCAAAGATTCTTATCCATCCTTCAAAACCCAAGTAAAATTCCATCACCTCCACAGAGTTTTTCCTTATTACTCCCAAATAGAAATGATTTCCTCCTCTAATGGAATAATATAACCTTCTTGTACTTTCATATTTTTCTTTTTAAAGATATTTCTTGTGCTAGACTGTAAATCATTGAAAGCAGAGACCATATATTATAAAGCTTGGTAATATTTGTAGTTACTACCTGAGTGCCTTTCAGACAGTAGATACTTGTTGAATAAGTAGTGCATTAAAAGTGTAATACTCTGGATGAATGACTTACAATTGAATATGTACATATGAAATATTTATGCTATTACATGTTAGGTCTGAATTGAAACAAAAATGAAATCACTTCTTCATATGGCCATTTTTCCTATATAAATTTTGAAATCATGTTCATATATCATTCTCTAGTCACCCATTGACACATTCTGTGACAGAACATAGCTGCCCCTTCATGGAGCAAAACAAACAGATAAAAAAACTCAGTTATTACATGTTTTTAAACACAAAATGTTTCAGCCAATTGCAAGGAAGGGAGTTGTCCTGAGATTTTCTTTCCTAGCTACAGATTTTCCAGTTAGGTGACTTGAGAAATGTAATCTTTTTTCCCCACTATCTCTGTTTTCCATAGTGTCAAACCCATTCCTTTTTCAAGTAAATAAATGTTTTCCTGACCTCTGAGGGAAATTGTGCCATTTGCTAACTTATTGGTAAAGGATAATTATAGTCATTTTTGTGTGTGCTCATCATTTGTGAGCATAAATAACTAGGTCCCACATGTAGGATGCATTCTATCAAGAACTATACTAGTAAATGTTCTAGTGAAGAAGGCATCATTGTACAACAAAAAGAGCATTGAATTTAGAAGTTGCAAATGAAAAGTCCAATTGACAGTTTCTGGGTAATTAATAATCAGTTTATTAATTACACTAGCAAATAGTAAATGGTTCTCAGTAACAAATGACCTTGGATGAAGGTTTCTTTGGAAAAAGGGATGACCCTGAAGATGAAAATCCACTCTGATTGGTTAACAGTTAGTGAGAGAATGAATATTATAATGAAAAGTGGGCTTTTCCTGATGAGGAACTGGGAGTGACTTTGATCATGTTTGCGTTTTCCCAGATGATTCTGCCTCCAGAAGCTATGCAGAAGAATATATTCTCCACCCAGTCCTACCTGAGTTAACCAAGAGGTTGAAATTTACCTAGATTACATTCTCTTTACCCTTTAATCAGAAACAAGCTCTCTCAGTTGGGTTTGGTCCTGCCCAAGTTCGAGGAGAGTGTCTCCTTGTCAACCCTGTCCTTAACAAGGACTGGACTTTGAATGAGGAAATACAACACTACTAATAATTGATTATTAATAATCAAAAAGAAGGTCCTTGGATCCCATATATAAAAACTGATTATTAATATAATAAGAGAATAATTATTTTTCTCAAAGTAGAGAACATAATTTCTAAATCCATCTCTTGTCACACACTATGTGACCTTTGGTAAGTCAATTTCTCTAGGATTTAATTTCCTCATGTAAAATGAGGTTATGTTATACATGTAAATGATGGTTGCACTAAATTATTTTTATGGTCCAACTCTAAAACTATACTTATATGATCTTATGATGACTATGTCTGCTTTATGATCATATTATGACTCAACTGAAAGAGACACAGCTTCCCTAACAGCATGGTTCTAAGTCACCCTAGATGTAAAACAAACCCCCTTTCTTCAGCATGGATTAATTTTGAAAGGTCATCTTCAATTTTCTCAGAGATTTATTTATTTAGGTATGTCACTTCCTCCTTCAGGTTTCTAGAATCTGTTAGAGTTAACAATCTATTGAGCAGTGGTTTACAATTCCCAATTTTTAATTACTCAACCATTACGTGACAATGTTGCAATGCCAAAGGAGATTTATTTAAATGATACGTAAGAAACACGATAGGAAATAAAGATTCAAACTACAAACATTTTCCCCATTAATTTTTTAATCTACAATCTCTATGGAGTATACATAGGTGGCAAATCCTCATTGTATTTCTAGTATTCACCAGGATAACTAGACTCATCATCTTGGAGTTCCTTGAGCTGCTGTATCAGAACACCAAGGCAACTTTAGGTGCATATAGGGAGAGGTAAAGAGATGTTAGCAACTCATCTAGTAATTAAATCAAAGACTCTCAGGGTTTGAAATGCATTGTCTATCAGCACACCAAAGCCATATCTGTGAAGCACTGAATTCTTGCAATTGTAGCTTTTTAAAATGGGAACTGCAGCTGGGAGGACATCTGTAGCTATTACTTTTCGGCCCAGAAAGAGGAAAAGTATGCCATTCATAACAGCAGGAGTTAGATTCAGCTCTAAGACAGTTTCCTAGGTCTTTGCCTATTTTCCTCTCCTTTCTTCTGCAACCCAAATCCCTTCTCTCTCATTGATGCCCTCAGCACTAATCAAGAACATTGCAAAAATTCCTATTCAACCAAAATACATGCTGTGGATGCACAACATCCCTTGTCTTCCTTACAGCCTTGCAGGGGATTTAGTTCCCAGGAAGAGTATCTACATTTGTATCTTTGGAAGTTGACTGCATTCTCCTTTCTCCCCTGACTCATGAGATCCTGTGCAAGTTAGGTGAAGAAATTGAGTAAGAATTGGAATGACATGGCAGTAGCTGGATAGATCATATGTATACATATTGGAAGAATGGCTCAGCTTATGGATAGGTCTTGGAAAATAGATATTAAGAATGGGGTCAAATAAGGATCACCTTGAGTAAAAGATTAATAGCAATGATTAACCAGTAAAGTGAGCTTTGCAATGAGCTCCTAAAGAGATGAATATGTAATTCTGGTAAATACAGTTAAAATCTGCTTCTAGATGCTTTGCTTTCAGAAGTAATGGAGATGTAGTCAGGGAGCAACACTTCAAGAGAAGATCATGCTATTAGTATTCATTTAAATCAACATTTAGTAAATATGCACTAGCACTGTCCTTAGCATTTGGCGTGATACAAAGCATAGTTAAGATACATTCCCTGACTTCACAGAGCTTAAAATCTAGTAAGGGAAAAAGATACAAGTATAGATAAAGAAAATTAATAGATGATAGGTGGATCAGATAGTTTTAAAAAATGCTAAGTGAATGTCTGGCAGGAAAGATTTATGGATTTGAGGTATCCTGTAAATATTCAGGAAAGATGGGGCGTTTGAATTAAGTTTGGTAGAAATGAGTAGACTTGTGATTGGAAGGAGACTTTGGAAGCAATGAAGAATGACTCATGTAATTTCAGGTTATATATGGAGGATATTGAATGATTTCTTCTGGTTGGAGACTAGAATAAGTGTATGGAGAGGAGTAGTGCAAACATATATAGACCATACTTTTCCCTTAAATCTGACTTGTACAAAACTTGAGTTTAAAAACATCATTTTTTTTAGAAGCAAGAGTGAATTCTGTTCAGGTATAACTTAAACTGAAAGACTTGAGTTTCCTTCTGATATTCTATGATTTCAAGAGACTATGTTTTCTTTTTTTTTTAATTTTATTAGTTTTCAGTGTTCTACAATCACTTCCATATATCTTATATTTTTTTTCTCCTCCCTCTCCCTCCTTCCCTCCTACCTTCCACTTCCTCCCTGAGATGGCATACAATTTTATATAGGTTCTACACATACATTCCTATTAAATACGTTTTCACTTTAGTCATGTTGCATAGAAGAATTAAAATGAATGGGAGAAATCATAAAACAAAACAAAACATAATACAAAAGAAAATGGTCTGCTTTGTTCTACAATCCAATTCCATAGCTTTTTCTCTGGAAGTGGAAGGCATTTTGTCTTAAGAGACCACTGAAAATTTTTTAAGTCCTTGCATTGCAATGAAGTATTAAGTCTACAAGAAAAATTCCACCCACAGTGTGGTTGTTGTTGTGCACAAACTTCTCCTGGTTCTCCTCCTTCACTCGGCATCACTTCATATAAGTTTTTCCAGGCCTCTCTGACGTCTTCTTGTTCATCATTTCTTATAGCACAATAGTATTCTATTGCATTCATATACCACAATTTGTTCAACCATTCCCCAATGGATGGGCATCCCCTTAATTTCCAGGTTTTGGCCACCACAAAGAGAGCTGCTATAAATAATTTTGTGCATGTGGGACCCTTTCCATTTTTATGATCTCTTGAGGAGAGACTGTTTTCAAATGAGATCTTTGGAATGGAAATTAGGTGTACTTCTGTAGTTTTAATAATAATACAAACATCACCACAAATCTTGACAAATAGATGTTTATTCATTATGGGACAAGACTAAAGGCTGCAACAGGGTGAAAAAAGAGCCAAATTTCATGTGTGGGTAGTGTCTCTAACTGAGAGATCACAACACTTCCTTACCTTGAGAAGTCTTTAGTGAACCTGCTCTATGATGAAATTTTAGTTGCATTAGAAAAACTATCTCATTAGAGTATTATCTGTAACTTTTTTTCAAATTTGACTTTAAAAAGCAGTAACTGAATATGAAAATGGCAATATGTTATAAATATATTGGGAAGAGTCCCAGAAATTCAAAGTCCTAGAAACTTAGCAAAGCATAAGCACTGGCCCCTAACAGCATAGACTTGGGAGTGAGCATGGTGTACTAACTCTTTTCCTGGATTAGGGTCCATTTATTCACTTAATTTAATTACACTGAT
Organism: Potorous gilbertii; assembly: GCA_028658325.1. Lineage (NCBI taxonomy): Eukaryota > Metazoa > Chordata > Mammalia > Diprotodontia > Potoroidae > Potorous > Potorous gilbertii. Next base: position 618,090,819 of record CM053770.1, on the reverse strand, counting down.
GAAGGTAGGTTGGGATGGTTTCATAGAGGAATTGGTCACAGAGATAAAATCACTAGTAGGTTTTGAGAGGTAATCTTTACTCTTGGGTGAGACATGTGTCTACTACTCTGAACTCTAGGCCCTGAGACCCACCAGAGTGCCAAGATGATACAAAAATTATTTACCATGAAGCATTTATCAAATAAGATGGCAAAAATACGAAGAAACATAAAGCAACAGAACAGTCCATCCATGAACCTGGGTCATACAAAACTTAAGTAGATCTCTGTTATCTCATTATTTCTAATTCTGTCATCTAGAGCAAAACTGATTGAATCTAATCCTTCTTCAACATCCTTCTATTTGCTTTTCCTTGAAATCTTTGGAGAAAGTTTGCCAAATGCCTTTCTGAAATCCAGAATGAATATAAACAGAAAAATATAGAACAATTAGGATGATCAACACAAAAGGTTAAATAATCATAAAACAA
>CM053770.1:618066266-618089850 GCA_028658325.1 Potorous gilbertii | reverse complement strand
GGGGGCAGGATAGGATGGAGGGAAATATAGTTAGTCTTACACAACGTGACTATTATGGAGGTCATTTGCAAAACTACACAGATATGGCCTATATTGAATTGCGTGCCTTCCCAAAGGGTGGGGAGGGAGGGATGGGGAGAAGTTGGAACTCAAAGTTTTAGGAACAACTGTCGAGTATTGTTCTTACTACTTAGAAATGAGAGATACAAGTAATGGGAAATAGAAAGTTATCTGGCCCTACAGGACAAAAGAGAAGATGGGGACAAGAGAAGGGAGGGTTGATAGAAGAGAGGGCAGATTGGTGATAGGGGAAATTAGAATGCTGTGTGTATTGGGGTGGGGGAAGGGGACAAATGGGGAAAAAATTTCCAACCCAAAATTTGTGAAAATGAGTGTAAAAATTTAAATAAATAAATTTATATTAAAAAAAATATGGGGATGTACATGATTGAGTCCTTTTCACTTCCCCTTTTTAAACATTCTGATCCTGATAATTGAAAATGACTGATTTTTAAATGAACCGTCACACTTAAATGTTATGACAAATACAGGACACCAAGGATATCAAGTTTAAAGGATAACACCTTTCCTTGACATTCCAGATATTTTCCTATCGAAGATATAACAAATCCTCAGACACTACATTTGAGGTTTTGTTCTGACATAGAAGACGCTTATTGATGTGACATGAAGAGTGCTCTTGACCTGAGTATGCACTGGTCCATTGACAGAATATTATACATGAATATTTGAGTCATGACATTTTAAAGATGATTGATTGAACTATAACCTTGGATTTGACTTGTGCCAGAGAGCACTCAAAGGGAAGGTCTACATTTACTCTCTTTCCTGAAAGTTAGGTCTGCATATCTACAGGGACCTTCCAAGGCGTCATGTGGTTACAGGAAAAGGAGCCTTATGACCAAAGAGATGACAGTGGCTTTAATTCCTGGACTAAGAAACAGCAATTTTCTAAATGGAAATTCCTCAATATGGAGGAAATATCCTTGAACAACTTCTTGGACTAAATGGAGGAGTTGTGTGATCAAATAAGAGCCAAGAATAGGAAAAAAGTCATAATATGGAGAGACACACCTGACCTTTAAATTTCATTAGTTGTGTGGACTAAATATGTCTACAGAAACAGAAATCAACACTCTTAAGATTTAAATTTTTTCATTTTGAAAATATCTTTACAGATTAGTTTTGAAGATGTCTTCACAGGGTTGTACTGTAACTCCTGAAACCTGAATAGATCCCTTGAGGTGAGACTCACTGCAGGGAAAGAGATAGATACTCTTGGCCACTAACATTTTCATAAACCTCAGCAGCAGGTTACTGCTTAGAATATTACTTAAGCTATAAGTGTGAAGGATTATATATGTCACTGTTAAAGGAGAGATTCACTAGAGACGTAAGAGAATATAAACTCTATGAAAGCATGGTTCCTGACGTGTAGATAGTTGTTTATGTAATAAAAAAGAGTTTTCTTGACTTTTTGGGAGTTCAGGTATTCTGCGTTTTTTTTTTGTTGGATATAATAAAGTTTGTCTGTCATTTGATTTACTGTTGTTCTGAGTTTTGAGGCAGCTTGATGATTCAGTGGATAGAGCATTAGGCCTGGAGTCAGGAAGACCTGAGTTCAAATCTAGCCTCAGATGCTTACTAGCTGTGTGACACTGGGCAAGTCATTTAACTTTTTTTACCTTAATCCACTGGAGTAGGGAATGACAAACCACTCCAGTATCTTTGCTAAGAAAACTTTGTGGAGTACTGTGGTGCACATGGTCATGAAATGTTAGAACACAGACTGAACAAGAAAAACAAATAATCTGAATTTTATGTGAGAACTGGGAACAATTCTACTTTTTCCATGAGGCTAGAAATAAGCTCTAGTCTCCTGTTCCCTAGGGAAGCTTTGGATGGAGACAAAAATGAAACAAATTCTCATGAACCTAGATGAAACTCCAGCTGAGGGCATAGGCCAAAGAGAATGATTTGGGATATGCTCCTAAAATTAAATCTGATCCAGGTCAGCCCAGAGTTGCAATTTTGGGCCATGGATCTGATTTTAAAAGTCACATGTGTGTGTGGGCCTGTAAAACCACAAAGATTATACATATATAAAGTATATGATTATTACATGCAATATAATTGTATGCAATATATGTGATTATAAATGACATAAAATTATTAGTTACATATGTTTGTATGTAGTCTTTGTGACTTGTCAGGCATTGAACAGTTATTGGTGCTCTATTTCTGCTACTTACACTTGATTTGGTCCCAGAAATGTTATAAGTTCATAGCTGTTTAAATTTGAGTACAATGTTGGCTTCTATATTGTTATTAATTCTTTTTTTGGAGGGGGAGATTCTGTTTATGGGTTTTGCTTCTTCTGACTGTCTTTTCTTCAAAGAATTCATGAAGTGAATTTAAAACAGTCCAGGATTTAGTGTCATAAGACATAAGCCTCTTCCTAGCTCTGGGACTCTGGCAAGATCTCTGTACTTCTGTGACTGTCAGTTTTCTCATCTGTAAAGCAGAAGTAATAATTTTCAGTGTTCAATTTCCAGGCTTGTCTTGAGGGAAGGCTTTATAAACATTAAGTTGTTATGCAAGTGTTCTTTATTATGAGCGATATTATGTGTGGGCATGGTAATTTTAGCACTGAATGCAATTCACAGGAATAAAAGTTGGTCCAAATGCCTTTTCTTACTTCTATTGCTTTACTTTTGTGTGTTTGTCCTCCATTGCTGAAGAAGACCATGACATCAGAGAAATGATGACATGACTTGTACTTGACTTTGTTTTGAGTGAGGAAGGGCTTTGCAGGTCACCAGCCTCACTTCTCCTCCAGAGCCATCTGAATCCAGTGACCAGACATTCATAGGGATGACTAGAGATGACCCAGGATGAGGCAACTGGGGTTAAATGACTTGCACAAGGTCACACAGTTAGTGAGTGTCAAGTATCTGGAATGAGAATTGAACTCAGATCCTCCTGACTCCTGTACTGGTGCTCTATTTACTGCACCACCTAGCTACCCACTTTACTTCTAAATATATGTAAGAAGGAAAATTAACTCCATCTTAATTATAACATCTAATTATTTCTATTTTAAATGAACATTTTCCCTACGTTTTGGGGATGCTTCTAAGGCTTAATTTATGTTCTCACATTAGTTCATTTAATTACTGCATATAACTCTATGAATTTAATTTGTATTTAGAGACCTGAGACTAAATACTGTTAATGCTTCTCTTTTGGGATGTTTACTGAAAGTTTTCTCTTCTCTATTCTGCTTATGGTTTATGTATGGTACCTATAGTATCTGACAGTCAATGAAGGTAGGTTGTTTTCTGCCTTTACCCCTGACTTCCTTTTTCAGTTTAAAAACCTCTTTTTCTGATCCTGAATTTTCCAAGAAAGTGTGTTTTCCATAACTTTGGTGGATGAAAGCGCTTTGCAAAAAGCCCTGGCCTAGAGTCAGACTAAATTCCAGTCCCATTTAATACCTATGTGAGCTTCCATTTTTTCATTTAAGGAAGAACAAGGGTCAAAAGGCATCCAAGTGCCTTTCTTGATCTAATATTCCATGATTCAAATATTGTGGATCAATACTAGATACAAAATTAAATAGAATGTACATCACTAAGCACGTAATTGTGCTTATATTAGAATTAAGTACAATGTAGAGGCTTCTTTCTTTTATTTTTAATGCCTCAAATGGAAGTGATAGTTATCTTTTGTTGCCAGGATGCTTCCAGTAAGCAGTTTATCATAACTGACCATGAGATCTTCCTTTTCCCTACCTCCTTAATTCATACTGTATGTAAAATATACCTTTACCTCTCAGTATGCCAAAAAGTGAGAGCATCTCTTCAATATCTTTTACATAACCTTCCCTTTTTTTCTACTCATATAGTCCCCACGGAAGTACAGGTTCTTTATATACTTTAACTCCAGTTTTATAATAGTCTCCTAACTGATCTTCTCCTTTTAATTCCATTTTCTACATATGCATACCAATATAATCTTCCTTAGTCAAAGATCTGTCTTTACTTATTCCCCTGCTCAAAATCTTTCATTTATTTCATATCACCCTTCAAAAGAAATGCAATATTCTCCACCTGGCATTTATAGTCACTCAGACCATTTCCCACATCCCTTAATAGTTTTTTCCTTTTAATATATTTTGCCTTCATACATCCTCTACTTCAGTAACACTGATTATTTTAGGTATGTGCAACTAGCTCTCCTGTCCTATACTTTTGCCTCTTAGATGATCTTAGCTGCCTTCCATGCACTTCAGGTACCACCCATACAAATCAGGTCTTTTCTGTCCTCTTCCTACACTTTTTGTCAGTGGTCTTTAGGGATTGCAAGTAGGCCTCTGATTTCAGTGTTTTAAGGAACTCCCACATGAAGTAATACCATCCACAAATGCCTGTTGTCACCTTTTCTGCAGTTTATATTTGAACACTGATATTAAGTGACTTGCTTAGGGTCACAAAGACAATATGTATCAGAGGCTGGACTTACAACCTAGTAATTTCTGACTTTAGTGCTGGTTCTCTGCCTACTCTTCCATGTTGCCTTTCATTTAGTGTTCTTTTCCTCTTATTACTGAAATAATGAAATTATTTTGTATATACTTACCTGTGTGACTGTTGTATCCTCATGATAACGTATAAGATCCTCGAGGATAAGGATTATAGTTTTGCCTTTGTATCCTCAAATGAGTTGCCATTTATTTAGTGACTACTGTGGATAAGGCACTGAAGATAGTATCTCCACTCTCATGAAACTTACATCACACTGAATGAGGAAACCTGCTTCTTTTTGATTGATAACAAGAATTCCCACTGACATCAGACATGTTAGGTAGGACAATTACAGATACCTTTCTAAATGCCACTAACTGAAGGAGAGGGTGAACAGATTATTCATGACTGTGTTGGGTAAATTCCCTGGTATTTGAGGAAAGCAATTGAAAAGACTTCTGACGTAAAAATTTCCTGGAGGTGTAATTGCTATAGGAAGCTCTCTGGAGGATCCAGATTATAGAGAAAATTCAAAATGAGTTGAAAGAAGCATTCTAATCAACCTAGGTGCGGGGTGGAGGGGAGAGTGAAGGAGCAGACTTATATCAAGAGGTCAATTATAATAGCTTAGGTTAAGAAATTTGGATGTCTAATTGTGTTTGTATTTCTCCTAGTCTTGCTCTGTTCACATAATCTAATTTGAATAGAGAGAAGGCCTTTTTGTGTTTTTATGTTTTTGTATTTTAATGAAGTTATAATTTTGTGATATAAATAAATGAAATTGTGTGAGCATGTCATTCGATCTCTTTGTTAACCATGAAAACCTTTCTTCTTGAAACATTTGGTCATAACCCAAACTTGAGTGCTGATTAAACTCATAAATTGACAGCATAATATCTTTTCATTTCTAGTCATTATGTGGCTAGGCCTATAAAAGTGCTATTCTTGGTGTTCCTGATTGGCCTTTATATTTATTCTTCATATAAACATTAGCAAAATCTTTACCAAATGAATTCTTCAGACCTTTGGAATTTAAGGGGGGATTATCTTTTACAGCACTGTAAACATACCTTCACTCAATGGGCATATTTTCTGTAACAGATGCCCACATAGAATTTTGATTATTATTGGAATATTTATGTTAAAGATCTTTTAAGAATAGTGACAACTGATAATTCCCAAATGATAAACGGGAAAATTTAATGTAATTGTGAACACTGGATAAAACATCAGATTTGAGAATATTTTTAATTTCTTTAAGTTTTATTTCTTAATCTCTTTTGTCTTCTTGGAGTCCTGCTATTTTTATGTTTTAATATCTCTCTCTACAGTAACAAATAGACTGCATTATCAAAGTAGCTTATTTTTAATAAAAAAAGAAGAAAAGGGCCCCCAGAATGGTACTGTTTAAAATGTGCTGATTGAACAAACCAGCTCATTTTGTTACTACATAAATTTTAGGAATTTGCTTTTTTTTTGGGATGTGAACATATATAACCTCTATGGAAAAGAGAATTAGTAGCTAGAAAAGCAGCACAAACCCCCATTACCAGCTAGCATCAGTTTTATTGAAAATAATGACATTTTAATTGTTGTACTTTGTTTAATAATCTCATTTTTATTTTTTAAAAAGGAAATTCTCTTCAGTTCAGAGAGTTCATTAAATAGTCTCTAATGATGAGACTAAATAAGCTTAAGTAAGGAGTGAAAGTGAAGGAAACATTTTTAATTGTAGTAGACAGCCTCAGGAGTTATTGAGACCTTTATTCAAGTCTTACGGACATGTAATGAAAGACACATCGGTTAGGAAGAATTTATTAAGCATTTACTATGTGTCAGGCACTGTAGAGAGAACTGGGGAAACAAAGGAAGGTAAAAACAGTCCCAGATATCAAAGAATTCACATTCTAATTAATGGAGGGGAGAGGAGAAAAAAGAAAGCATGACAAAACTATATCCATATAAGATATGCATGTTAGATAGAAGGCAGTCTGAGGAGAGAAGGAATTAGTTAACTGGGAATATTTGGAAAGGTATCCTACAGAAAGTGGGATTTGATCATTGAAGGATACCAGGGAAATCAAGAATATAAGTGAAAGCCGACGGTACTGAAAATGTGAGGAATACTTGTGTTAAAGTCATGGGGAGGAGAGATTGCGTTGTCTTGGCAAATGTTTCAGTGGTTATTGGATTGGGGAGTCCTTGGTGCTAGAAAGGGGCCAGGTTATGAAGAATTTTAAATAGAAAACATATAATTTTGAATACGATTTTTGAGTTTATGGAGAGATTCTAGATGTGGGGGAGAAAGACAAAGGATAACATCAGACTTGGACATTAAAATATTCACTTTGGCAACTGAGTCAAAGATGGGTTGTGGTGGAAAGAGACTTGAAGAAGGGTACTTAGTTATATGGCTATTGAAAAGTACAGGAAAGGGATGATGAAGGCCAGAATTAGGGTTGTGACTGTGTGAGTTTAGAGAAAGAAGCATATTTTAGAAATATTGGAAAGGTAGAAACAAGATTAGGCAAGTGACTTAATAAATGGGATGAGACTGAGTGAGGAAGACCTCAAGATGACATGAAGGATGCAAGTCTGTGCAACTTGTCAGATGTTGAAGGCCCTCAACAGTTGTAGTGAAATTTGAAAGGTGGGAGCATCTGGGGAAGAAAGTGCATTCTGCTACAACACATTGAGTTTGAAATATCTATGAGTTATCCAGTTCAAGTTTTACGACAGTGATGTGAGAGTTCAGAAGAGGCCAGAACTGTATATATCAGCATGGGAATATATAAACATGTTAATATGCATATACAAATAAACATATGTCTATACATGCACATATACATGTATACATACATATAGACATAAACATATATATATATATATATATATATGTATGTATGTATGTGTGTGTATCTGAATCAAGTGAGGCAGAATAAAGTGGAAAGAGAGGAGGACACAAGACAGAACCTTGGAAGACACCCAATTGTATGACATCAATAAAGAACCAGTAAAGGGCACAGACAAAAGGATATAAGAACCAGGAGAAGACAGTGTCACAAAAACTTAGTGAAGAAAGAGTAGCTAAGAGCAGAAAGTGATGAGCAATGTCAACTACATAGGAGGTCAAGAAGAAAAAAGATTGAGAAAATCTCATTAATTTTGGGAAATAAGGAATCATTGGTAACTTTGGAGAGGGCAGTTTAATGGAAGCAAGACTGCAGCAGGCATAGGGGAGGGAGAGGGAGAAGAGGAAGAGAGAAAGAGGGGAGCACATGAGAGTGAGAGAATGTTGTAGGTACTGTGCTATCATGTGATTCCAAGAAACTAATTATTTAATCTCTGAAGCATATGGATATTTACATTGGTCGAAGAAATCCCTATATCAGTGAATCATAGGTCCAGGAAAAAAATTAACCATAATTCACTTGAAATACAACCACCATTAAAATGGCATTACTAAATAATGGAAGTATTATATTGTCATTTAACCATTTCTCAAGTAAAATGTAGTCATTTTATGGGTAGAAGAAAATTAAAAATAAATTGGCATAAATACTTAGGGAACTTTAGTTATCAGAATTATTCCCTTTGCTTATCTTGAAGGCATATTGATAGTTTAAAATTCTTCTTAAAATTGTGAAATTTTGCATTTGATGCAACATAATTTCTAGTATAAAACACATTTTAGTGACAATTTCACAAAATAATGTATGAAATTTTACAATATATTCATATTTTTAGCCATCATGACATGAAAATTGTTAATATTAATTAACATTTGTAGAGGGCTTGCTCTTAAGCATTTGGTCTAGGCAATTGTTGGGGAGGTTATGAAAAATATTTGTTATAACAAGAGAAAATACCTTATGATGTTAATGCATACTTTGTACTTTGCATTAAACTTGTTATACATAGTGTCATGGCAGACATTGTTTGTAATGGAGAAAAAGCTGTACCTAAAATCAGAGAAATTTGGTTTCAAGTCTTGACTCTGACAAATATCATTTGACTCTGAACAACTCACTTAACCTCTCATTGCTCTAGCTAAAGAGGTGATGACCTACACTGTGCGAATTTCTTCTTTTGGAATTCCCTTCACCAAGGAAATCAAAGACCTAGTCTGTATCCCCACTCTTAATTTCATCTCTAGTTAATTTCACCTGAAATTTATCCAATTTAATTTTGTGAAAACTTTTCTCTATCACTACATAAAATCTGAAATTCAAGAAGGGAATAGAAAAATGAGTAAATAAGAGATATTAATCCTTTTGTCTAATTTAAGGAAAGATTTCCTCTCACCTACATTTAAACAGTTTTTGGTTTTGATTTTAATCTTTTTAAAGAGTGCTACCAGTGCTTCATTGTGTTGCAGAAGTTATAAGACCATAGATTTGTAATTGGAAGAGAATTCAGAAGCATCACATCCAACTCACTCAATTTATGGATAAAGAAATTAAGATAATTAAAGGTTAAGTACAAAATATGTGAAAAGAAATTTCTGGAAGGATTGCATAGATCAAATATGAAAGACAATTTGTTAAACAGAACTAAGATTCCAGAGTTTGGGGTTGTAATGAAAGGATAGGATAGAGTGAAATATGGTGGAGTGAGGTTAGGATGGGTATACGTGGATGCATATGAATGCTTATCAGGGAAGGGAAAATAAGCTTAGGCATCCTATAACAAAATCATAGGAATTCTAAGCCATAAGTCTCTATCTGTGAATATTTGGTGTAGAGTAACAGGAATAGGGCTAGACCTGTTCATTGGTATAGGATGTTCTGGGTGAAGAAACTCTGCCTATTCAGGTCTTTTTAATAGTTTTAGAGACCTTCCTAAAGTATTGAGAGGCTGAATGACTTGCTCAGTTTCATAGTCAGTATGTATCAGAAGCAGGATTTGAACCCAGTCTTCTTGACTTCAAAGCCAGTTCTCTCCATCCATTTGGCTATATTACCTCTTAAGTGGGGTAATTGACATTTATATGTTATTTTTTATATTTACTTTACCTTACTTGAGTCTCACAATAACTTCATGAAGTTAGTATTATGAATATTACCCTTCCTATTTTACATAAGAAGAAGTAAAAACTTGAAGTTGAATGAAGACCCATGGCAACATAGCTAATATGTGTCACATGTAGGATTTCACTCAGGTGTTCTCAAGACGAACACTCTATATTGACACATTGCTAAAGGAGAATCCCCTGTGTACTCCTAATGTTCCTTTTCTTAGTGAGTGATATTGAGTTCATTATATCAACTTCTAGAACATTGCCAGACCTATTCAGTGAGATCACTTATTTCTCAAAATATTTTGAGCTAACTGTCCACACAATGAAAAACAGATTTAAAAAATAGATGGAACTGATTGTGAACTGATCCAACCATTTTGGAGAACAATCTGCAATTCGGTCCAAAGAGTTATTAAACTACCTATACCCTTTGACCCATCAATACCACTACCAGGTTTTTTTCTAAAGATGACTAGAGAATAAAGAAAAAACTTACATGATCTAAAATGTTTATAGCAACTTTCCTTGTGATAGCAGAAAACCGGAAATTGCAGGGATGCCCATCAGTTGGGGAATGGCTGAACAAGTTGTGGTATATGACTTCGATGGAATTACTACTGTGCTAGTGAAATGATGAGTTGACCTTAGAAAAGCATGGAAAAGCTTGCACAAAATAATAAAGAGGAAAATGAGAAGAACCAGGAGAACATCGTTAGTGTAACAGCAATATTATTTAAAGAACGACTTTGAATGAATAAGTTATTTTGAGTATTATAAATAGCCAAATTTACTATAAAGGACATATGGAGAAAGACACTATCTTCATCCAGAGAAAGAACTGGTATATAAAAGTATATATAAAATAATTTAATAATATATGTATATATTTGTGTCTAATGGTAGCTATCTCTAGGATGGGGGAGGGATAGGAAAGAGAAAAAGAAAATTTACGTGATAATTTGCTGTATATTTAAAAGGAATAGCAAAATTGTATATAGTAGATTTCTAGTTTCATGTGCTATCATCTTTTTATTGTACTAAGCTATGGAAATACTTGTTTTATTATATAAACTAAAAATAAAATAAACATTTTTAAAAGAAGATGGAAAATGTCCCAAACTTTTTGATCTCAAGACCTCTTTAAATTCTTGTAAATTATTGAAGACCCTTGAAGAGCTTGCTCTTTGGTACTTATCATTTTAGAAATTGAAATTTTAATATTATTGTTCAAATAGTTTTGACCTGAAAGTTCCCTTGAAAAGGTCATAGGGATTCCAAGGGTTATTCAGACTACATATTGGGAACTACTGGTCTAGAATATGAAATACAATTCCATGTGTAGTATACCATTCCATGTATACGTAATAGTCCACAGAACTGGTCCATCACCACATATATTTTGGATAGACGTGGCAGTGAGATAATGAATTAGGCTTTGAACTGAATTTGAGGAAGAGAGTGAAGAAGATTGCACTTAAGAGATTGTATAATATTTTCAATAAATTTCAATATTCCCTTAAAATAAAAACCAGGTTTTCAACACCATTTCCTTTTTTTTTTTTTTTTGGTGATTCTGTGTATCAGTGTAACAATTATAGAAGAGAGTTGCCCAAATGACAAAGGAGAGGTGCACAGTGGGTATAAATAATTTATCACACATCATGAGCGGAGCCCTCCAGAAGACGCATAACGTATCAAATAGATTGAGCAAGAGATAAGTGTGTGGGTGAGTCAGATAAAGAAGGTGAAGGTTAACAAATTGCCCACTGGCATTTAGATGGTGACAAATGAATTGGTACCTACCTAATATGAAGAGACCTAGAAAAATGTACCCTTCCCACACGTCTAGCCCCCACGCACTCCTGGAGGGTTTAGAAGTTGACATGGACAATTCTTGAAAAGAATTTGATGATGGTTTGTTACTTTTTTTTGAGGGAGTAGCCATAGTGATGAAATCGTGAATCAATTAAAGGATATATTTACTAGAATTCTAGCCTTCTCAGGGTCTTGTATTATACTTATCTGTATATCTGTCATGACCCTCATGATAGAATGTAAATGACTTGAGGTCAAACACTCTCTTTTTCATCTTTGTATTCACTGTTCTAGGTATAATATTTTGCACATAGTAGGCACTTAATAAGTGCCTATTGACTTGAATCAATAGGTCAATTTAAAATAATGTGCTAAGTACTATGAAGAATACAAAAGTGAATATGACATTGTTGCTGATTATAAGGCGTATGCCATTTAGAAATGCTGTCCAGTTTTGTTCTTCACTTGACCTCATTCTGTGGTTAACTTTCATTTATCATGTAAATTCTGTATTTGCAATAGAAAGTGGGCAAATTGCTGTGTAATTTTAAAGTTGAGTTATACATCTTATTCTGAACATTTATGTTTCATTATTGAAGCAAATCTCTAGAGTTCAAAGTATTTGACCAAAAAGTTCCCTATTTGTTATAAATTTGACTTTAGGATTGCCTGCAAGCATTAGGTTAAATGATAATGAATAAAGAGATCAGGATTATGTGTACTTAAGTATCTGTAAAGCGCTAGGAAAACCAGGAGAATTACTGAAAAGCTAGTTAATATCTGCTCCCATTTTAGATAATGAGCAGAAAAAGCTAAATTTGCCTTTAATGCAGCGGAGTGATGAAGATTGGCATGTTTTGGTCATGATCCTTAACCATAATCATTTGACAAACTGTAATACTGGCAGATTTTATTTGGTTCTTAAAAGCTTATAGGCTTCCGATGCGCATATTGACATGCAAAGACTTCACTCCTGGAGGAAAAGTCAGTTTTCTGGCCACTTTAAGTTTTTCTAATCAGGGAATCTCTACATAACAGATTTTCTCTTTCAAATATTTCTATATAAATATAGAAATTTATACAATTTTCATAGAAAAATATAAATTGATTGTTTTATTATATTTTATAGCCTAGTGACATAATTTTCCTATATTATTTCATGATAAAAGTCATTATATATTCATTCTTAATCTAGAAGCAGAAGAGTTTGTTATATAGCTCTTTTTTTCATGGTGGACTTGTCCTGGCTAAATGTTCATTCCTAAATAGTTTCCATTGTCATTTGTCATCTCATCTCGAACTCTAGTGCCCACGTGTTGAAACTAATTTAGAGGAAGGAAATAAATACAAAGGTCCAATAGAATAGCTAGAAATTGGAAGACCATAAAACAAAGTTAGAAGTAATGTTTTCATTCATGTTTATGCTATTTTTGTGGATGTAAGCAAACAGATTTTCATTTATTTCATTATTGTGCCACTGTGAAAAGTATTTTGCCCAGGAGATATCGTAATGAAAGTGACACTCCCATAGACAAATGTGATTGCTCTAAAAATCCTGATAAATAGCTTTAGGGAAAAATATATTTTATCTTAGCCAAAATAGTTTAAAAATTAGGACTAGAAATTATAAATTTATTTATATTTGCCTCTAGCATTTTAGTTATCAATATTTTGGGGGGACTTTGAAAATCACTTTGAAAATCAATGTATAGTGTAATTTTTTAAGAAATTATTTATTTTTAGTTTTCAACATTCATTTCCACAAGATTTGAATTCCAAATTTTTTTCCCATCTCTCTTCTTCCTCCCCACCACGTATGATATGCATTATGATTACCCCTTCCCCCAGGCTTCCATCCCTTCTACCTAACATCACTCCCCCATTCCCTTCCCCTTATTTTCTTGAAGGGATAGATAGTTTATATACACCATTACCTTCATATCTTATTTTCCAGTTGCATGTAAAAACAATTTTTAACATTTGTTTTTAAAACTTGAATTTCAAATTCTCTTCCTTCTTCCCTCTTCACCTATCCTCATTAAGAAGGCATGCAATTCAAAGTAGGATATACATGTGTAATTATGCAAACTACTTCCATAATAGTCATTGTGAAAGTCTAACTATCCCTCCATGCTATCCTGCCCCTGACTTTTTCTGTTTTCAACTTTAACCCTGTCCCTTTTCGGAAATGTTTGCTTCTGACTAATCCCCTTCCCCAATTTGCCCTCCCTTCTATTTTCCCCTCCCTCTTATTCCATTCCCCTTTACTACTCTGTCATATAAGATACCAAAATGAGTGTGTATGTTATTCCCTCTTTAAGCTAAATCTGATGAAAGTAAGGGTCATCCATTCCCTCTCACCGCCTCCTTATCCTTCATTGTGAAACCTTATTCTTGCCTCTTTTAATTATGTGAGATAATTTACCCCATTCTATCTCTCCCTTTCTCCTCCCAATATATTCCTTTCTCACCCCTTAATTTTTTTTTAGATACTATCCCTTCATATTCAACTCACCCCGTGCCATCTATCTATCTATCTATCTATCTATATTTCATCCAACTACCCCAGCACTAAACAAGGTATGAGTTACGAATATCATCTTTCCATGTAGCAATATAAAAAGTTCAAATTTGATAAGTCCCTTATGATTTCTCTTTCCTGTTTACTTTTTCATGCTTCTCACAATTCTTGTGTTTGAAGGTCAAATTTTCTATTCAGCTCTGGTCTTTTCCTCAAGTATAATTGAAAGTCTTCTATTTCATGGAATTACCATTTTTTCCCCCTGAAGTATTACACTCAGTTTTGCTGGGTAGGTGATTATTTGTTTTAATTCTAGCTCCTCTGACCTCCAGAATATCATATTCTAAGCCCTTTGGTCCCCTGTCTTTGGCCCCAGAGACTACTACATATTTTTCTTAGAGGTTTTTGATGTAGGAGTTTGACATTATTTCTTCAGTTTTATGTTCTGATCTTCTTTGTCACCAAAGTAAGACTCTATAGTCTGACATTTTCCCCCTCAGTTTGCTCATATTCCTGGCCAAAAACTTGATTTTCTAACTCTTTGTCAAGGTAGCACTCTGTTTCCAGTGGGGGTGGGGTGGGAGTGGAGGTGAATGTGCTGTTCCAGACTTCAGGGGTTTATATCAGATGCTTGATCCCCTGTCTTTGGCCCCAGAGCTCTAGAAGCTACTGGTGTGGCTGATGCCACTGCTGTTACAGGCACCACCTCCTTCTAGACCTGGGACTGGGGTCAGATAACAGCCAGACTATATCCTTCCTCCACTCAGGTCTGGCAAAGTTTTACCACTGACCTTATATGTTGTCTTTGGAGTTTGTGGGTTGAGAAATCTGAAAACTACTACAACAGCTTGTGATTCACTCCCCTGAGGCATGCCTTGACCCTGTCTGTACTGGCATGGCCCAAACTGGACTGAGCTCTGCTCTTCTCCCAGCCCAATGTGATAGATGCCTCCTGTTGACTGTCCAGGCTGACTTGTCTGAAGATTTGCTAGTAATTTTTTTTAAAGTTAAAACATGCTCTATTTTTAGACAAATGCATGGTACTTTCTCAACCAAAATAGAATCATTTTTCCTTGAGAGGGAAATTCTAAAACAAAATGGGCCAAATGTTTAGACTATATTAGTTATTGAAGCTATTCCATTGATTTAAAACATGTTGCTAGATTAAAACACTTCTTCAAATTCTGAGATCTGTAATAGGTGTAAAATATAGCAAATATGTAACAACATAAACATTTTAAAGCCGAAAAGTTTGTTTTAACAACAAAAACAGGGTGCTGCAATGACGTACTTGATTGAAGATAGTTATGTATACTTCTTGATTAATTGGTTCAGCAGCAATTCATTGAGTTTACTATCTTGTCACCAGAGGAGATACAAAGATCATTCTTCTCTTCATGGAGCTTACCTTATTGCAAGAGATTCTTTATGATATAGGCTTATGGTAAATATAAAGCAACAGACCAAGAATATACGACACATGGTACAAAATGGGATACAAAGATGTGGGTAAGGAGAGAAAATTTATGATTAGGAAAATTTCATCAATAATATTTGAGGTAGGCCTTTGGAACTGGGTAGTATTTCAGAAGGCAGTATTGTAAGAGAAGAGCATTTTAGGCTTGGACAATAACATCAGTAGAAGCAGACAGGAAACAAAGCATTAGATATGTACCATGGACTAGGGAGTATATTCATTTATTCAAGTCTCTTAACTTATGTCTACCTCAGTTTTCTTCTCTGTAAAATGGAATAACAATAGCACCTATATCCTACAATTGTGAAAATCAAATTAGAAAATATTTTTTTCAATTAAAACTATTTTATTTTTTAGAGAATCAAAATGTTGTAGAAGAATACAGTATAGCTAACAATATCCTTGTTAAACAGACTCAGGGATCACATAACTCAGTTCTTATATGTGAGAAAAGACACACACATACATTACATTTAGGTGAGCTATTTAAAAAACCTCAAAATTATTAAAATATCCACCTTAGAAATTTTCTTTGGACATTATATTTGTTGTTAGTAAGCTAATCAAGTCTTGACCTCATCATCCACATATTAAAAAAGATAAGTTCATACTTGATTTCTGTAAAAGCAAGCAGGACCCCAACATACATAGGGTGCCTGCTATCACAGGTTCTTAGATCTGCTTTTCTAAAATGAAACAAAACTTTTGAGGGGTCAACAAACACTTTAATCAAGCACATGTATCATTCACTTAGCTCAGTGAAAAAAGTCAGCCCCTTGAAACTTCTGAGACAATACAGAGAAATCAAAATCAGCAGTCAGGCTTCCAACTAACTGACATATATTTCAGATCAACAGATAACTGTCTGACCATACATAGTTATTAGAGAGGGAAACACCAATATTTGGGCTTTCAAAGCCAGGGGGGCTCCTTAGCGACTGCCCAGAGTCTTGTCTGGCCACACAAACACTTTCAGTCAGTAAGTCCCAAAGTAAAACCTCACCCTCAGAGTATTTATACATTCTTTTAGAGGCATAGGGCATCACAACCCTTGAGAACCAGTGTGTCATTAGAAACTTAATCCAAAGGTATAGGCCTTCCTACAAATATTCCTGGGGCCATTCCTTTCCATCCTCCCTTTCTGCCTTCATCCCTTCTTCCCTCCTCACTCTGATGCTCATACTTTTGACAACAATGGGTCCCTGGCCAAGCTCCACTTAATGACTATATTTTGGGTCCTCCTGGTTTTGAGTGAATTTAGAGCAAATGTCACTGGTAGCTGTTTCTCTTTGGAACAGCAATCCTGAGGGTCTTCCCTCCCAGCTTGATTTTTTTGTTTTATTTTAAAGAGGCCAATCCTTAACTCACTTCTCAAAGAGGCAAGGCCTATTCCCTAAATGGGCATTACCTCACTTTAAGTGAGTACCTGAAAAGGCCTTAGCCTAAAAGGGCAAAGGTCTCCCATTGCATCCTGGGTCAACTCCAGTCATCATGATGAATATCTGGCCACTGGATCCAAATAATTCAAAAGGAGAAAGTGAAGGTGGTGACCTTGTACAGCCCTCCCTCACTCAAAGTAAATTTCAAGTCATGTCGTCATCATCATCATTAATGTCATAATCCTCCTGAAAAACGAGAGACACACACAACAACAACCCAGGCCCCTTAATTGGTGGGAAAGATCTTCTTTAATCACATTACTCAATCAGAGGCACTTGACTATACTAAAACACAAACAGCAAAAGATCCTACTTTGCTTGTCATCACAATTTCCCATTACTTTTTCTAATTCTGTATTTGTATTTTCCAGTTTATGTGACTTAAACCTCATTTGTTATATGTGTTTTG
This sequence comes from Potorous gilbertii, assembly GCA_028658325.1. NCBI lineage: Eukaryota > Metazoa > Chordata > Mammalia > Diprotodontia > Potoroidae > Potorous > Potorous gilbertii. The sequence goes on along the minus strand of CM053770.1, from coordinate 618,072,622 downwards.
TGTTGCATAAATATTGAAAATATGTATTTGCCTTTTCACCATTGGTGTTAGATATATGATCATTTCTTGCTATCACCTAAAAGTCAGAGATTCATAGAATCTTAAATGTAGATTAGGGGCCACTGAATGCAACCTCCTGTCCAAATCCTTGGCTGGTGTGGGGATACCAGACCTTTCCCCAAGATAAGTATATCATTTCCATGGGATGTGGGGAGAGATGCTACTTTTCTCTTTCAACCCTATCTTAGGTCTTATTTTCCTCATTGCTCTGCTTGCATACTTGTACCAAAATGGGGTAGACTTCCTGAATTACAACTTGTCGGAAGCAGCTATCCTACAAATGGCATGATTTGTGGAAGCATTCATTTTCTAATTGTTCTTCTTTCTATACTTAGTGATTTTTCCATATACACCTTGAGATGCAGATAGTAGAGCAAAAGCCAATATTCCAAATATGGTATGATTATTTTTAAATAGACAACATACATTTATAAATGCAGCCTAAAATTGATTACGTATTCCTTTTGAGAAACAAGAACAATCTCTGAATGAGTCAATGGAGTGATATGACAGCCAAAAATGCTGATGCAATCTTAAATTGCACTAAGAGAGTCGTTGTGTCTAGGATTAGCCAAGTCAGACTACTCTGTCCTTAGAACAGCATGTCAGGAGGATAGTATCTCATTTTTGTATCACATTTTAGGAATAGTATTAATAAAGTGGAGATAATCCAGAGGATGACATCTAGGATAGTGTGAGGTGCCTTGAGATCATGTCATATGAAGACTGATAGAAGGAACTAGGAATGTTTACCCTAGAGAAGACTTTTGGAGGACAGGATGGCTGCACTCATGTATTTAAAGCACTATTAAATGAAAGAGGAATTAGGTTTGTTTTTTATGGCTCCAATGCCCAAAACAAAAAGTAATGAGTCAGAGCTTCACAGGAGAAAATTTAATCTTGAAGTCCCAAACTCTTTTTAGCAGAACTATCAGCAGTGTAATTGGTTCCTCAGGAGGCAGACAGAAGACTACAATGTAGTTTTGAATCAAATCCTGTATGATCAAACTTGTCCAGTATGTTGTTCAGGATAGATGCCTTCTTTGATTCTGTGTTTCTCTTCGTTGGTATTAAACTTGTAGTTCACTCTAACCTTTATTTCTGCGCATATCTCCCCCATTCCATTTTTACAAAAATGACTTTGAACACATGATTAGAATTTTAATGGAAAACATATAACTGCCTACAAGAATTCATGCTTCAGCAGGTAATAACAAATATAGAAGACTGATTATGGAGACAATGATAAACTATACTATCTGCTCTCCAAGAATTAGCCCTTTAAATTTAGAGAAAATCATCAACAGGTTGCCTGAAGATAGATTAATTTTTACTTACTCCAATATAATCTCAAAAGCAAAATACTAAATAAGGCTTATGCTGTCCTTTGGTGGATAAACACATTGGTGAAGAAATTATCCATGTTGATGAACCATAGATTTTTGAAATAATTCAATTAAATTCAACAAAAAACTTTTTAAGTCCCTACTGTGTGCAAGACATGTTGCTATTGAGGATACAAAGACAAAAATAAAACTCAAAGAATCATCAAAAAATAGACCTTAATGGTCACTTAGTCCATCCCATATGTGAAAAAGAACCCATATTATTAACATACCTTACAAATATGTAAAATGCCACATTACCATTACCTCATCATTGATCCACAAGTAACTGTAACATTGCTACATATTTTTACAATCAGGAATCACTCTGAATCTGTTTTTATTGCCGAGGCCTCCTCTTACCTCCAAGATTTTGGAGTGCTCCTGGGGCGTTGATAGATGTTCTTAGCTATTATCATTCTATATTTCCAATCTTCTTAAACTTTGCTTCCCTCTACACATTCTAAAATCTAGTTACACGGTACTATTTACTGTTCCTTTCACATGACCCTCCATTTCTACTTTCCTTGCCATGGTATTAATGATTCTCTGTGCCTGGAATGTTTTCTCTTCTTATCTCTACTTCTTTGATTCCCTGGCTTTTTTTTCAAATCCCATCCTCTGTATGCCCACTCTTGTCTATTCCCTTGAGATGACCTTTTGTCTTTGTATATTTGTCTTCTACACATGTGGTTGTTTTCATATTATCTCTCCCATTAATGTGTGAGCTCCTTGAGGATGCAACTATTTTTCTATATCTCTATTTTTTAGAGGAATGCTTGGGGCCTACTTAGTAAGTGCATTAAACCATGTTTGTCCTTCATTGCCTAAGAAGACCATGCTATCAGAGAAATGACATGACTTGCACTTGACTTTGTTTTGAGTAAGGGAGGGCTGTGCAGGTCACCAACCTCACTTCTCCTCCAGAGCCATCTGAATCCAGTGACCGGATATTCATCAGGATGACTGGAGATGACCCAGGATGAGACAACTGGGGTTAAGTGACTTGTCCAAGGTTACACAGCTAGCGAGTGTCAAGTGTCTGAGGTGAGATTTTAACTCAGGTCCTCCTGACTCCTGCACTTGGTGTTCTATCCACTGCACCACCTAGCTGCCCAAAGTACATTAGGAAAGACTTGTTAAATGACTAAACAAAGTATTTCATAAAACTTGAAATGCTATATAAATGTGAATTGATATTATAATTTCTTTTTAGCCTGGGCAATAAGAAAAGTCTTTTCTATGTTCAAAATTCTAAACTGAATGACAGTTATGTCAATGGAGAATTTCCACTGGTTATCTGTGAGTTAGACTATAGGATATCTGATAATCCTACTAATCTTCTGCCTTCCTTAACTAAAAGCTCAAAGCATTAATGCTGGATAAAGCTGCCTTGGGGAAGAATGCCATTTTGCTTTACATATTACTAAAATCTTTTTGCCAGTCTTTATGTATCATAAACATATTATAAAACTACTAAATACATAGTAAATATAAAGCATTTATTACAAAAGAACAATAAATACTAAAATTGTCAAAGGCATACCAATATAAGTGAAGTATAGTGAATATTTACAAGGTTTTGTAAGTGTAGAGAGAGCCAAAGTGAAATATTTGCCTTTGAGACTTCATTTTTTGCCAAGAAAATAAAAGGATGCACTGATTGCACTGTCTCTGCAAAAAAGAAAGTTGTCTTACACCTTAATTAGCATGTTTTCTTGCAACTCTATTTGCTCATAATTACTCTGTACCATATTATTGCAATCTAAAGGTGGCTAATAGTGTTTTCCATGAGACACAAGGTCAGGCTTCATTGTTATTTCAAGGATGTAACAGGAAATTCAAGTTCTCCAAAAGAAACTATTCCACTGCAGGCTGATGGCTGGCTAAAGAAATTAAAAACCAAGGGGCATTACTTTGTGAATGACCCTCATACAAAGCATCCAGTTAGATATTATCCTGGTCAAAATGAGATGAATAGTGAGGAGAAAATAAACCCAGGAATGGGTGAATGCCAATTTACTAATTTCAAGGACCTTCTTTCTTCTGTCTGCTCCACCTGCACCACTGAAGAGATACAAATCAATACAGTATCTATGCTGGTTGTCAATTTTCCAAATTTAAGTGCTGAAAGTACTTGAGGAAATGCACTTTGAGGCTGGGTCTGTATAACCAAATAGAATCGGACAGGCCTTGTATAATATGGTCTGCCAAATTAGGGTGACTAGATGTGTTGCCAGTTTTGGGGCTGAGAACAAGAAACATCAATTTTCACTATTTCCCAGTGTGCAAAGAAAATATGGAAATGCAAAGCTGACAAATTTTGTAACCCTCAGTTGTGTGTGTGTGTATGTGTGTATATATCTATATATATAATATATACATATGGTCACAGCCCTAATATCATGAAAATGAATTCTTACTTTTTAAAAACATCCTTAATTTCTGGCAAATGCATATATTGCTGCCATGTAAACTGTGTCTTGAATATTATTTATTTCTTTTAAATTTTTAAAGATTTATATATAATGACTCTAATTAGGTATTTTTATTGGAGGCCCCCACACTGTAAAACCTTAAATAAGGTTGAGATTACAGTCAATAACCACCGTGTGTAGGATTTGGCTCTCCTACGTTTCATGTAGGTGTCCAAACCTAACTTCTCTTGTTTTGGCTCTTTCATCCAACTTGCTTTCACACTAGCATGTCTAAATTCTCAGAGATATATTACCAGCACATGGTTACTCAAATTCTGTTTTTGCTTTACTTGCCACTGTAGCTTTTGAGCCCACATGTAATGTGTTTACTATTTCTACTCACCAAGCAATTCATTCACACAGTGTGTGACGTTTTCACAATTAGGAATTAACAATAACAATGGTTTTAGATTTTAAATCTATATAATTATGCCGTAAGGCAAAATAAATAATACAATTTTTAATATATTAAAAATTAAATGAATAACACTACATTAAAATATGCATGTAAACCCAGGTCACACTTTTTCACCAATATACTTAATGGCATTGGTAAAGAATGAACATATACCTATAGAACCTTGACATGGAAACAATTGATGGAGAATCACTCATATTCTTGGGGTAGTTCACAATTCTAGCCTTCAGGTTCTATACCACATGAAAAGACTTCTCTGTTCACTACCTGGGCATTAATTCTCATTACTTTTCAACTGGGAAATTTCTTTCTTCTCTACTCAAATATAGCCTTTCAAGCTCTTTCAATTAAACATCACCTTCAAAATAAAAGGGCATTTCGAAAGTATTAGCTTTTAATGTGAATATCAGTTCTCTTTAAGCCAGAAAACAGTTAATCTCATAAAACTGAGTATCTCTGGAGCTATATAGAAGAACCTAGCCAATTAATCACTCTCTTGGATGCTGTGCTATGTAATCAGAATAGAGCTCATTGAGGCATAGCTCCGATTCACACTTAAAGCCAGCTTTCACAGGTCTTACACAATCTCCTCTGGTTTCCTTCTTCAGCCTGAGATGGCAGCAGAGAGTGACATTTAGAAAGCTCCTCCCTTCCTTGCCCTGCCCCTCCCCTCTCCATTTTCCAGTTGTAGTTGGAGATCTAAAGTTAGTAGTTGTCTCTGTAACTCTTGACAGATTAAATCAGTTCTCTGCAACTCATGTGAAATCACTGAACTGAAACCTTCTGTCATATGATTACTTTTCACAGAGCTTTATGAAGTCACTTTTCTCTCTCTCAGACACACACACACACATACTCTCTCTCTCTCTCTCTCTCTCTCTCTCTCTCTCTCTGTTTTGTTTTGTTTTTTTAATTCTTCTCAGGTTTTCCTTCTGAACCTAATGCCTCTTACTCTGGACCCCATTGAGGCTTTAAAGAATTTAGGGAAAGCACAAGTTGTGCCAGTCATGACTGCCCTCATTGAGAGGTAGAGGTAGGTGCCCCCTCCTTCTCAACAGCACCTGTGAGAAGGGTGATTAGGGAATGCTGTAGGAGTTTGTGCTCTCATTATCAGCAATATCTTCTGAGAAAACTGGACAAGCATAAAGAAAGATTATTAACCCCTTCTTAGTGTCTTTCCTGTCTGACCAAATCAAGAGTGAACCTGTGCAAGCAGCCATCCTCTGTGCTGTTTATCTGCATTACACCCAGAAATAGAAACATGTCCCTTCTTGACTGTGCCTGGGTGGGGAAGAACGTCAGGGCTCTAAGAAAGTAGCAAACTTATAGTGGCTTGGTAGTACATGTGTTTTATTCTTACATTTTAGCTATTATGTATTGCTTATTTACTTATTGATATATGCTACTTTGACCCTTTCCCTTCCCTTCCCTGCCCCTACCAAAACCTTAAACCTACTGTATTCTGAAACTGGGCCCCAATTGGCCCCTGCTCTCCTACCTTTACAGTGATTTTCAGTATTCACTGTTGCTGGTTCCCATCCAGCCTGATGTCTTTCCTTTTCTTGCCCTAATTAAAGGGACCATGCCCTGGCTACTTCTTAAACAGGCCTATTGAATGAATGAGTGTTGCTTCACTCTAAGTGAATACCTGCAAAGACCTTGGCCTAAAGGGCCCAAGGTCTCCCATTGCATCCTGGGCCATCTCTAGTCATCCTGAGGAACATCAGATCACTGGATTCAGATGACTGGAGGAGAAGTGGGGCTGGTAACATGTACAGCCTTCCTTCACTCAAAACAAAGTCAAGTGCAAGTCATGTCATCATTGCTCTGATGGCGTGGTCTTCTTTGGCAAAGAAGGATGAACACAAAACAAAAAAATGCCTCTTAGTGTTCTGTATTTTTTTTTTTATTTTTTTTTATTTTTATTTTTATTTTTTTTTTTATTAAATAAATTTATTTAACTTTTTACATTCATTTTCACAAGATTTTGGGTTCCAAAATTTTCTCCCCATTTGT
>CM053770.1:618007640-618065766 GCA_028658325.1 Potorous gilbertii | reverse complement strand
TTTTAGCAAAGTATTGCCCTGCTTTTCATGCTTTTCTTGCATCTTTCTCATTTCTCTTCCCAGTTTTTCCTCTACCTGTCTAACTTGATTTTCAAAATTCTTTTTGAGCTCTTCCATGGCCTGAGCCCATTGAGTATTTATTTCAGATGTTTGGGATACAGAGCACTTGACTCCTCTGTCTTTACCTGTTGGTAAGCATTGTTCTTCCTCATCAGAAAGGAAGGGAGGAAACATCTATTCACCAAGAAAGTAGCCTTCTATGGTCTTATTTTTTTTTCCCTTTTCTGGGCATTTTCCCAGTCAGTTACTTGACTTCTGAGATTCCTCTCTAGCCCTGCCCAGATCTGCCCAGCTAGTGCTTGGGTCCTGAGATTCAAATGCTACTCCCCAGCCTCAGGGCTTTCAGTGGCAGGTGGGGCTGTTATTCAATGTGAGCTTAAGTTCTGGTGCTCAGGTAGGGGCAGGGCCACCTCCCAGGCTCAGTTCCCTCAGGAGGTTTATGTGGAGACCTTCTGTAATGGAGCTCCTGCTGAGCTCCTGCCTGCTCTGGGAGCTTCTGGCCACCTGCTGCCTCTGCTGCTGCCTCCCGAGGGGGCCCGAATTATGGAGACACCCCGCTGCCCTCTCAGGAATCCAGAAGTCTCTCTCACTGACCTGTAGCGCCTGTGGGTGGAGGGACCTTTGCAGCCACCAGAGATTCCATCCCTGAAGCCTGCTTGGGTCTGCTGGATTTGTTCCTCTTGGGGCTGCATGGCCAGGGAAGGGCTGGGCTCCACTCCCATCCGGTGCCCTTTTGGGTCGGTTTTTCAGTGCTCTCTGGAACAGAAATCTCCTTCATTCCATTGTTACGTGGCTTCCACTGCTCCAGAATTTGTTGGGAGTTCTTTTTACAGGAAATCCATGGGCTGTGGATTTGGAGCTAGTATATGTGAATCTTTTTACTCAGTCATCTTGGCCTTGAGTTCCATCCCCATATTTTTTAACACATTTCATTAAAATATCTGTTTAGATTTATATGGAAAAAGAAGGAAGGTTATACAAAGTGTCCTAAAAGTCTTTTGGTACACTCTGTATATTTACCTCCTCAAGTTAGTAATTTTATACAAGCATAATTGTTTTTAATATCTCTATAGCTTCCTTTAGTAAATCGTCTGGTAAAAAGGATAAGATTACAAAATATTTTAAATTTGAAGGAAAATAAATGAAGTGTTATTGATTTTCTAGATTGTTCATCCAGAAAATACATTAGGGGCTTCCAAGATTGGTTAGCTAATCAACAGGAATGCAAATGTGCCAATCTAAATTTATGAATTAATACTGTGCCACCATACTTATATGGTTTTTCTGATGATGTTAATTTTGTTTTCCTCCTATCCAATCAACTCTGAAGTTAATATACATTAAAATGAATTTAATAGCAATTCCTTTTAAGATCTTAGAAATAATATTAGAGTTAATTGTCCTCTTTTTCCCCACATAAATATAAATAGACTTATAGACAATATAAAATACCAAATAATCCAAAACTCATTTTTGCATTAACTATATCATAGTTATTTTAAAGGTCAACTCTCCTAATTATGCTTTCTCAAACTTATATTTAAATTAGTTCTCATTCCTTAGTCACTCACAGACTAGAAAGTGGAAAGGGTAGCATGAACATAATATTGAACATAATGGACAGTTGAGAAATGGAGAGAATTAAAAATATGATTCAAAAATAATGCTACTGAAGAGTTAACTATATTCTAAAATATATTTAAATAACTTTATAAGCTAAACTTATAGAGGAAACAAATAAAAGAGAATGGTTAGATCACTAATTCTCAAAGTCTAGACCAGAGACTCCTGGAGATCCCTAAAACCCTTTCCAGGGTCCACACAGTTACAAATATTTTCATTATAATACTAAGACTTTTAAATTTCTAATATAGGGGTGGAGCCAAGATGATGAAGTAGAAAGAAAAATCTGCTGTAGCTCTCCTCCATAGGCAATAAAATACCTGTAAATAAATAACTCTAAACAAATTCTAGAGCAGCAGAAGCCACAAAACAACAGAGTGAAAGAGATTTCCAGCCCAAGGTAGACTGAAAGGCCAACAAAAAGGGTCTATTACACCAGTCTTGGAGCAGAGTTCAGCTCACAGAAGGCAGCCCAGCCTTGGTTAACACAGCACATAACTTGGCATGCACAGGACCAGAGCAGGCTTCAGGGTGAGAAATCATAGGCAGTAGTTGCAGTTCCCAGATTTCTCAACACATAAATGTCAAAGAAAGCTTTCAAAGTCAGTGAGAAAGATCTTTCACTTGGGTGAAAAGAGAGCAGAGTTCTACTCTAGCTATGCCCCCAGGTGGCAGCAGCATCCATTTTTGGAGCCCTAAAAACCCTGAGAGAATTGAGCCACTGATCTGTATCTCAACCCTGAGTGGGGTGAGAAGGAGCACTGGCTGACGGAGGATCTGGACAGGGAATTCCACTTGCACATCCTGGGCAGAAGAGTGCTTGTAGTTGCTCCCAGACCAGAGAGCAGACCAGGAGAGGAGAGTAAACTCCTCTCCCTTTATTATGCCACCTAGAGAAATGGAGAACTTATAGGTCTCAGAGTATACCATCCATTTGATAAAGGACTCAAAAGTCAAGTAACTGACTGGGGAAATGCCCAAAAGAAGGGGAAAATATAAGAGTATAGAAGGTTACTTTCTTGGTGAACAGGCATTTTCTTCCATCCTTTCTGATGAGGAAGAACAATGCATACCATCAGAGGAAGAAGTAAAGGACAAGACTTCTGTATCCAACAGCTCCAAAAAGATGCAGGTCATGGAAGAACTCAAAAAGGATTTTGAAAATCAAGCAAGAGAGGTGGAGGAAAATTTGGGAATAGAAATGAGAGCAATGCAAGAAAATCATGAAAAGTGAGTCAACAGCTTGCTAAAGAACACCCAAAAAATGCTGAAAAAAAAATAACATCTTTAAAAATAGACTAACTCAAATGAGGTCCAAAAAACCAATGAGGAGAAGTATGCTTTAAAAAGCAGAATTAGTCAAATGGAAAAGGAGGTTCAAAAGCTCACTGAAGAAAATTGTCCTTTAAAAATTAGATGGAAGCTAAGGACTTTATGAGAAATCAAGAGATCACAAAACAAAACCAAAAGAATGAAAAAATAGAACACAACGTGGAATTCTCATTTGAAAAACAACTGATCTGGAAAATTGATTCAGGAGAGACAATTTAAAAATTATGGAATTACGTGAAAGCCATGATCAAAAAAGACCCTAGACAGCATTTTTCATGAAATTATCAAGGAAAACTGCCCTTTTTTCTAGAACCAGAAGATAAAATAAATATTGAAAGAATCCACTGATCACCTCCTGAAAGAGATACCAAAAGGAAAACTCCTAGGAATATTGTAGCCAGATTCCAGAGTTCCCAGGTCAAGGAGGAAATACTGAAAAAGCAGCTGGAAAGAAACAATTGTGGAAATACAATCAGGATAACACAATCTAGCAGCTTCTACATTAAGGAATTGTAGGGTTTTGAATATGATATTCCAAAAGTTAAAGAAACAAGGATTAAAACCAAGAATCACCTACCCAGCAAAACTGAGTATAATACTTCAGGGGGAAAATAGTCATTCAATGTAATAGAGGACTTTCAGGCTTTCTTGATGAAAAGACCAGAGCCGAATAGAAACTATGACTTTCAAATACAAGAATCAAGAGAAGCATGAAAAGGTAAACAGGAAAGAGAAATCATAAGGGACTTACTAAAGTTGAACTGTTTACATTCCTACATGGAAAAATAATATTTGTAACTTTTGAAACTATTCTTATTATTTGGGTAGTTGGAGGGATTATATACATACATACATACATTCATATATATATATATCTATATCTATAGATATAGATATAGACAGTGGGCACAGGGTAAGTTGGATAGGAAGGGATGATATCTAAAAAAATAAAATTAAGGGAGGAGTGAAGAATATATTGGAAAAAAGGAAGAAATGGAATGGGGCAAATAATCTCTCATAAATGAATAAAAAAGCTTTTTCAATGGAAGGGAAAAGGGGGAGAGGTGAGAGGGAGAAAGTGAAGCTTACTCTCATCACATGTGGCTTAAGGAGGGAATAATATGCACACTCAATTTGGTATGAAAATCTATCTTACAGTACACAAAAGTAGAGGAGAAGGGAGCAAATGGGGTGTGGTGGGTTAGGGATTAAAGAAGGGAGGGTAGATGGGAGGAGGGGGTAGTTAGAAGTAAACACTTTTGGGGAGGGACAAAGTCAAAAGAGAATAGAATAAATGGGGGACAGGATAGGATGGAGGGAAATATAATTAGTCTTTCACAATATGATTATTATGGAAGTCTTTTGCATGTCTTCACATGTACAACCTATATTGAATTTCTTGCCTTCTCAGTGGGGATAGGGCAGAGGGAGAGGAGTTGGAACACAAAGTTTTAGGAATGAAGGTTAAGAATTGTTTTTGCATGCAACTGAGAAATAAGAAATACTGCCAATGGGATATAGAAATCTATCTTACCCTACAAGAAAAGAGAGAAGAGGAGGATAAGGGAAGGGAGGGGTATGATAGAAGGGAGGGTAGTTTGGGGGAAGGGGTAATTGGGATGCATGGTGCCTGGGGGTGGGGCTAGGGGAGGGATAGGGAGAAAATTTGGAGCTCAAAATCTTGTGGAAATGAATGTTGAAAAATAAAAATAAATAAGTTAAAGCTTCAAAAATAAATAAATAAATACTCTAGAACAAAAAAAACTTCAAATATAGTAAATATTGATAGATATAACATATTTTAAAACTTTTGGGGGGAGGGTCCTTTCAATAATTTTTAAGAATATAAAATTGCCCTCAAAATACAATGTTTAAGAACCAGTAGGTTGCATCTTGAGCCCACACATTTAAAGCAGAAGAGGACTCCAGAAGTTATCTAGTCCAACTGTCTCATTTTCTAGGATATAACACTAAACAACAGGGAAGATAGTTGATTTGTCCAAAGTCACAGAGAAAGAAAATATCAAAGGTGGGATTTTATTACAGGTCTTCTGATTTTAGAGCCATTGCTCCTTCCACTGACAGATGGTGAAAGTTAGAGGAATGCTTTTTGAAGGAGAAGATCAGGGAATCTAGGATTTGGGAACTGGGGAATGAGCAAAGAGAATGACAGACTCAGAGTAAGTGAACTATATTCTCACTCCCTAGTTTAGCTTACCTGACTTCCTTTACATCCCAGGTAAAAGTAGGAACCTTCTGCCAGAAGACTTTCCAAATCTTCCTTAATCTTAATGCCTTCCTTCTGACCCCCCAATATATTCAGAATATCTTGAATAGCAGATTATTGCTCCCTTCTAATTCTTTCAAAGATAGGAAAGCAGAAAAGAAGCAGTATTTCCTCCTATAGTGGTTTAATGAAGAGGAAAATATTAGGTGTCTTTGCTTAGAATGGGAAGCAATTAGGCCAATCCTTGGTATCAAAAGAAGCAACAAATGGAAGTAATTATAGAGTAAAAGCCAAGAAGTGTGTTGTGTTGGCAGCAGGGGGAGAAAAGCAGGGAGATAGTAAGCTATGGAAACTGATGTAGAGCTATGTGACTGTAAATTATTTACTTAAATCATATCATTTTACAGAAATGAAAACTGAAACCCCAAATGGTGAGAGACTTTATGCAAGGTCACCCATGGCATATGCAAATCAAGAATTACATGTAACTGACTTCCCAGGTAGTTACGATTCCTATATATTCATCATCATCTTCTTCTTCACTAGCATTTCTATAGCTCCTACTATGTTCCAGGCATTATGCAAAGTGACTTACAAATATTATATCATTTAAACCTCATGAAAACCCTGAGAGTTACTATTATTTAATCCCCACTTTTTAATTCAGAAAACAGAGAAACATAGAGGCTAAGTGACTTGCCTAAGGTCATACTCACCAATAATGAGTGTCTGAGGCAGGATCCGAGCTCTTGTTCTCCCACCTACAACTTTATTCACTTAGCCACTTATCTACCTCTAGATGCATGAATATGAGTTCTGTAAAGCTCTTTATCTTATAACATATTTAATTGCATCCACTTGTGTAACCAATTCTATATTGAGAAAGATTGCATTACTTCTTAGAATAATGAAGAAGAAGGGTTACAAATAGATCTGATCTCCTTTTAAGTGTCTTAAGTAAAGGAAATGAATTGTTTTCCTTATTTACCCTTTCCCTGTGTAGTCAGATATTTATTTTATCTTAAATCTAAGCTTTTGCCAAGCTTAATCTCACAGCTTTTGCCAAGAAGAAGTAAGCAAAAATCCAATTTATATATATAAAATATATATATATATATATATATATATATATATATATATATATATAAAATCAGTATTTAAATGAAGCTTCTAATGGTGTAACTATGAAAAAGAATTCATTGTTAAACATAGATCAATAAAGATGCTATTCAACTTTTAAAAATAAGATCCAATGCAAAAAAATCCTAAATTTTAAAAGAACTTAAAGAAATTCTAGAATCAGAATTAAAAGATATTTACATTAATTTTTAAAAATATTTTAAAATTGGGAGCTACACAAAGAAATAAATCTATTCTTCTCCTTTTATTTCTCTGCCCTGATTTCTTCCTCTCTTCTTTCTAAATGCTAAAGGCCATGAATAAAATTAGAAATCTTTTCCTGAGAACTAATTTAGAATTCTCTGTAAGCCTTCACCAAGTTACAATGGATTAAAGCTAAGTATTAAAGTGACACTGATTGGGCATGTAACTGAACTATGCCTTTATAAAGTGAAAGAAATACTTGCCCTTTCAGATTTCTCAATAGGCTTTACTAATTAGAAAAACAAAAATAAGTACCTGTCCACTTCCACTTTTTTTCAGTCTCATAGTAAGTATAGGTGTGCTTAAAAGTGAAGCAGAAAAAATGGATAATTTGCTTTTCCTTCCTTTAAGTTAAAGAAAAAACTAAAATACGCATGAAAGAAGGCATCTTAAAAAATATAAGAGAAACAAATTGTAGATATAAAAATACAGAAAGATAAATATAGAAAATATAGAAAGATAAAATTAAAAGCTGATTCTTTTTGTAAAAATAGTAGAATTTATCAACTTCCAGTTAACCTGATTTTTTTTTAAATGAGTGAAAAAATTATATCAGCAAATTTAAAAATGATGAAGGTAAAATCACAATAAAGTCAGATGAAATAACAGGAATTATCATAATCTAGTATTTACAGTTATTTGCTAATATAAGTGAGAACACGAAAGAGAGGATTATATTCAAAAATATAAAAGAAGAGAACTTAATCTAATTTCAGGAAAAGGTACTACTGAGGGATGGGGGTGGGGGAAGTCCTGATTCTCATAGATTTAACTCTTGAAGAAAAATTAATACCTACACTGCACAAACTGTTCTCAAAAATGAAGAAATAAAGCTTCCTGTAAAAATTATTTTATGAGAAAAATATGGTCTTACAATCTAAATCAAGCATAAAGCAAAGAAGAATAAAAAAAAAGACATGGTAAAATTTCATCAATTCAATTTTTAACAAAAATCATGTCAGAAGATTGAAAAAATTGTTAAAGTATAATTATTAAATTCTTATTAAGGTAATTCATTATGACCAAGTTAGATTTATATCATGAATTCTAAAATTGTATGATTAGGCAAAATTAGGAAAAATACCAACATAATTATATTAAAACTACCCAATATTATATGATTATATCAATATATGAAGAAAAGCCCTTTGACAAAGTACAACAATTATTTATACTAAAAACCCTAAACAATTATATGCATAGGAGAATCTTTCAAAAGAAATTAGAAATATCTATCACCAGAAACAAGCATCAAATGCAATGGGTGTGCTAACTAGCATTTATATGGTGTTTTTTTATGTTTGCCAATTATTTTACATATATTATCCTTTTTTCTCACTAGAAACTTTCCCAATAAACACAAGAATTAAGTAAAATGACTATTCTCCTAATTATTATTTGATAAAGTTCTAGTAATTCTAGAAAGAAGCTTAAGGACTATAGAGAAGGAAAGAGGAGACAATGATGCCATGATGTTTTACTTAGAAGATTTAAGGGAATTGGTAAAAAACAAAAACAAAAACAAAACTAATTAAGATAACTGCTTCAGCAAAATTGTAGACTATAAAACAAACCCCAGAATCAGCAGCATTTTTATACATTTTTATTATAACAAAATTGAAGAGGCATTGAGAGAAAAGAAAATCACATTAAAATAATTACAATATGAACAAAAACTTGGAGTCCTTCTAACAAAGCATATTTCTCTATACTCTAATGCATATTGTTTTCTAAAAGCATATATAATAGTGAAAAATATATACACTTTTTAGTGGTCCTGTGGCCACCATAGATCTTTTAGCTCTAAATTCTCTATAAATTTCTATAATTTCATATTTTCTTTTTAAAAACGTTTCTATTAGAACTGTCCAACTCTGAGAGAAGAACATTAGAGTCTCCTATTATTATTACTTTATCTAGTCTAAACTCATTTAATTTTTCCTTTGTGAATTTAGATGCTATGCCATTTGAAGCATATGTGCTTGTTGTTGATATTGGTTTTTTGTCCATAGTTCCTTTAAGCATAGTGTGACCTCCCTATTCATCTGTATTTATACTTTCAACTTTTGTTTTTGCTTTGACAGAATTATTTCAACTTACACTTTTCTGAATTTTCTAATGCACATTTTATTTTATTTCAACTTGCCTTTTTTATTTTTTGTATATCTTTACTTCCTAGGTATATTTTCTTATAAGCAACAAATGGTGAGGATTTATTTTGTAATGTGTCATTTTTTTCTCATTTTACCACATTGTTTCACATTTAAAGTTATATGATTTATAAACTAGGTTTACATTTTCCTCCATTTCTGTCTCATATTTTTTTTCTCTACATTAGGTTTTTTTTCCATTATTTTAGGTCACTACTTTATCTCTGCAATTAATTTTATTTGATCACAAGTTTTCTGTTACCTACTCTCATCCCCAGCACATTTTGTCAACACCTTCCTTACATTTGAAGTTTTATTTAAGTTATTGATTTTTTTCTCTTATATTTAAGTTAAATAGTTCAACCCACTAGTTTTTGCTTCTTTTCCTCCTCTGTTAAGTGGTTAATCCAATCCATTCTGATGCTATACCACCTTTTTTTCTTTATATAATTTAGCAAAGTATCTAGCTCATTATAGTAGCTTAATAAATGCTTCATAATTTGACTTTTTAGTTTTTTTCTATGCATTTTTTAAAAAAAATCTTGGTCCCATCAATAACTATTTTCACTACTATTTTCTACATCCATGCCTTTGTCAACACTACTTTCTCCACTTAGTATGTAATACTGTCACAACTCTGTATTTTGCCTGATTAAATTCTATTTATACTTTAAGGCCCACTTTGAATGACATCTTTAAGACTTTCTCTGATTATCTCAACTAGAAGTCATCTCTTTTCCTCTGAACTCTTCAATATAATTTGTTTGTATCTTTTTATGACATTTATCGCATAATGTTTTGTGTACCTATATACTTACTTTGTCTCCCCCATTAGAATCTTCCCAGAAACACAAAATTCCAGAACTGGAAGGGACTTCAGAGACCATCTAGTTCAATTAAGAGCTGAAAAAGAAATCCATCTACTAATATACCTGAGAAGTCATCATTCAGCTTCTTGCTGAAGACCTTGAATGAGGGGTAACCTACTGTTTCCAAGACAGTCCATTCCAATTTTGGACACTCCAATTACTAGTCAATCTAATTGTTATAACCTCTTTTGAATAGTGACCATGGCTCATTTTTGTAGTATGTCCTACAACGCATAGATCGCAAATACTTTTAAAAATGTTAAATGAATACTCTTTTGTAAATTATTACTAAAAATGTAAGAAACAATCTATTTCCATGCATGTTGAAGGAGAGCTGACCAGTCTATTCAGAAACAAACATATAGTCAGCTCAAGCTGTGAGCCACAAAAAACAGCTTGGGAGTCATAAGAAGAAGGTTATTGAATTTAATCAACTGATGAATTATTTTGAAAACATCCAGCTGAATTCAGTGAAACAACCAGAGACTAATTATTTTCTCTTTTGAAAATAACTGGCCATATGACAGAACATAGGGCTTGTTTGCTTTTTCAACCAGTTTCTTTGAAAACTATGGTTACATGTTAATTCATTGTTTTTAACTGACGGCTCTAAAATGACCGATCAGTTCAGCCAAAATGATCATATGAAACCAGAATAGGAAGTCGAGTTAACTCTAATTAATATCTTCATAGAGGGAAGAAAGGGAAAGAAATAAGCAGTTATATGGCACATACTATGTACCAAGCACTGTGCTGAGGGATTTTCAGAAATATGGTCTCACTTGATCTTCCCAATAACCCTAATACATAGGTGCTAATATTTTCCCCATTTTACATTTAAGGGAACTGAGAAAAACAGAGGTTAAGTGACTTGCCCAGGGTCACACAGCCATGTAAGTACCTGAGGCTGGTTTCCAACTCATGTATTCATAACTCCTGGTCCAGTGCATATACATTTATGCACTATTCCTATCATAATTCTTTGGCATTCATTTTGAAAATGAGGCTGTCCATCTACATTTTCATAGCTTCATAAATTTCCATCTGTCCTAATGTGGTAATAGAAAGGAATAAATACGCATTATGTCAGATTTAATTCTGCATAACAAGTCTTTCTGAGATAATGAATAATAAAATGTTCATATTATTAACAATAAAATATAGAACATACAAAATGAAATCTCAGCAAACTAGAAAAAAATTTAAACATAGCTTTTAAAACCTACAAGTCAGTCTGTCAAGTTAAAAAAAAATTCACAAAAGAAAATTTACTAAATGGTCACTAGTAACACTCTATGGCAATTAGAGTAGCATTATGTGATAGGGAGAATACTGAACTGTTAAGGAAGAAATCTGGGCTATAATTCTTACTCTGACAATAACTGTCAGTTTATTACTTTGGGCACGTCACTTCACCTCACTTACCTCATCTATTAAATATTCCTTCCAGATCTAACTTTCTATGATTCTGTGTCTAAGCCTCTTCTCCTGTGATATTCTTCCCAAACAATATCCACAGTGTTGGAAGTCAAGGGATCATGAAAGATCATTTTTATAATTTATTAAATGACTAATCACTAATAATAGTAATAAATTCCTTCATTTTTCCTGTTTAATTTTAATTTGGATTTGTGAAATTGGAAGATTTTTAAAAAGTATAAAAAGGCTGACAATTCAAACGCATGCAAATATTAATGCTTTCTTAAAATTCTCCTTTAACAAAAACATGTTGAAATTTGTTACATCATTTTAAAAACTACATAATAGCAACAATGAATTCTGAAAATCCAGTTCACTTAAAGGAAAATCCTTCTTGTCTCTGTGTCCAAACATAATTTATTTGGAGCTGCCTCCCATGGAGGAATTGTCTTATTAAAATCACCAGGGAGATTCACAGAACAGATGAAGAAGCTCTGGGCATGTACATTAATGCTGATATGAACAGAGGATTAA
The DNA here is from genome assembly GCA_028658325.1 of Potorous gilbertii. Lineage (NCBI taxonomy): Eukaryota > Metazoa > Chordata > Mammalia > Diprotodontia > Potoroidae > Potorous > Potorous gilbertii. The sequence goes on along the minus strand of CM053770.1, from coordinate 618,054,169 downwards.
AATTGAACTTTATGTTTAACCAAATAAGTGTAACGTAAGTCAAATTTTGAAGCCTGTGCATTCTATATGAATATGTTGACATAATTTTTTTCGGAAAAATTCTATTAAGGATCAATCATTTGATTTAGCAAGTAAAAAAATAATCATTTTTAATGTCTCCTTTGAAGGACCATTTTTACTCATTTGTATAGATATCATAAAATATGTTTGTATTGTTAACAAGCATTTTTATGTAACTCATAGAATCTCTTATTTCCTTCACAGTCCAGCTCAGGTGCTACCTCTTAGAGAAAGCTTATGTTGATCATCCCCAATGTGCTACTAGTGTCCCCACCACTCCAGAAATTACTTAGCATATATTTTATATTTAATTTTCATGTAAATGTTATTTAATCACAAGTAGAATATAAGCTTTGTGAGGGCAGAGCATGTTGTCATGACCCTCAGCACTATACCAAGCACACAGTAGACACTTAGCCAGTGTTTATTGAGTTGGATGAACTGATTCTTAAAAACAGGATGCTCTAAAATTGACAAATTATATATCAAAACTACTTAAAATGCATCTGATCAAAGATCATCATGAAGAAATGTGAGCTTGATGAAAAGAAGCTGTCTGATAAGAATCTAACTCCCTGTGCAATGGGTGGTATTACTGTTTTCTACAAGCAGCAATTATTAAATTGTATTGATTTAACTCCTCAAATTCAGTTGGACAGAAGACAAATTCTAAACCAAAGGAGCAGCTGTACAACCTCAGGAATTGTATCGAATTTTCTAGCAAGCTAATAACTGCATGAGTGAATCAAAAGACATGACCCAGCTGAGCACAAAAAGAATGAGCACCAAACATCATAAGGTCATATCAAGATTTAAAAAAAACAAAAAGACAGTCAAATTCTTCATTCTATATACATAGGGAAAACAAACACTGATAACCACCCCACCTCATGCCACTCCCAAATCATTTGGCCAGGAGAACTTCCCTCCTTTCAGGGAGGTTCCCACCTCTGTGAAAATTCATGGTCCAAGGACAACCCTAGGAAAAACGAAAAATACTGTAGTCAAAATATGACTTCAGCACTCTCCTTTTTTTAGTGTCCTTTCCCCTCCAATTCTCCAGGAAAAAAGAGGCCAGTCTTTCCCTGCATCCCACCTTAGCCTTCAATATTTACTCCCAATTTGTAATTGACAAGGATGCTGCCCATTAAAACTTAACTGTATTATTACTTTAAAACCCATAGGTTGAAAATTTGACAATTTGATCAATTTTATTTTGTTGATGTATACTTGGCAATATCCCAGGTACCAAAAGTCAACTTGTCCAGCTCCATTATCCCTAACCTGGTCTACCTTCTTTACCTCTTGTCTGCATGATAACAATAGATTCTTAAATGATTCCCTTCCAAAATATCCTCAACCCAGGAAGTCTTCCTCAAATATAGCTCTGATGGTATCACCTCCTTATATTCACTCAAAAAAAACTTCCACATAAACCCAGTAAAGGCCATGGTGTTTAATAAGAATAGTCCTGGACTTGGAAGCCATATTGCTGGATTAGAATCCTTTCTCACACATTTTTTAGGTGTGTGACCCTGAAAAACTCACTTCACCTTATTGGATCACGGTTCATATATATAATGAAATTAATAATATTATTAATGTTAATATAATTAAAATTAATATTATGATAATATATTATTAATAATAATATTAATGATATTAATTGTACCTGAGGGTTGTTATTGAAAATGTGCTTTATACAAATATAAACTATTGATAGTAACTTAATCTGTGATTACTAGGTAGCACAGTGGATAGACGGCTGGACCTGGAGTCAGGAAGACTCATCTTCATGAGTTTAAATCTGACCTCAGACAATTACTAGCTGTATGACACTGGGCAAGTCACTTAACCCTGTTTACCTCAATTTCTTCTTCTATAACGTGAGGTGGAGAAGGAAACAGCAAACCACTCTAATATCTTTGACAAGAAAACTCCAAATGGGTTCACAAAGAGTCAGATACAACTGCAATGACTAAACAACAACAAACATTGGCAATCAAGACCCTTTTCAAATCTCAACTCTTTCTTCCAACCCCCCAAACTCTGACTATGACATATGTTCCATACCAACTGTTCTCAGTATATGTACATCATTTAATGACTACAGGCTTTTGCTCATAATACTTTTCCTACCTGGAAAGTTTTATCCCAACTCTATTCTCCTTTTGATATTATGTCTATGCTTCCAGGCCTACCTCAAATGCTGTCTTCTTCCTGAAGGCTTTTGTTACTAAGTGAGGATGAATGACCTCTCCCTGCTCTGACCTCCCACATCATTGGGGGAAAGGGGATAGCACGTCTCTTATTACACTAATCACAAAGTTGGAAAGTATTCCAAAAGCCAACAAGTCCAATTTAGAAACTGAAGATGAATTTCAGTTATCATATTCCTATAAAGTGATTACTCAACTTCCAATTAGAGCATGCCAATGCCTGGGAACTCACTATCTATAATGGAAACTCACTTTATTATTGAACACCTTGAATTTTAACAATTCCCCCCTTAAATTTATCTAAAACATGCCACCTGCTAACTTCTACCTAGTTCTGCCCTCTAGCACTAAAGAGAAAGTCTATCTAAATGAAAATTCTTCAAATATGTGAAATCTACGCCCATGTATCTCTAGGACGGGTACGTTAGATAACTAGCTCATACGACAAAATCGATTGTTAAATATTCAGTTTGAGCATTTATACTGCAGAAATACAGATCATGGCTTAGTCATTTTCTTGATTAACTCAATTTATTAAAGTGATGGGAAAAAAAGGTTGATAGTTCGAACTAAACTTAAAAGTGTGCCATGTACACAATTTTTTCATAGAGCCAGTTGTAAAACATTTAGTGACATTACCCTTGTTCCTAATTCTCCTGTTCCCCAGACTAAATATCTGTGGTTTGCTTCATCTTATTCCCACATGGTAAGCCCTCAGCTTTCTCATCATTTTGATTGTTCTCTGGAATCATTTCTCTTAAAATGTGGCATCTAGAACTAGAGTGAATGCCCTAGTCTATATAAAGGTGGAACAGGGTAAACTAGAGCAGAACCATCACCTCCTTCACTATGAACAGTATATTTCCATTAATGTGATTTAAGACCTTAGGAGATGGCCTTAGAATCAAAGAATCTGAGTTCAAGTCCTCTCTGACATACACTGGCTATATGACCTTAGACTAGTTACTTAATCAGTTAATGTCCCAGGTAGCTCTCTAAGACTACTATATGCTAGAGAACAAATGCCTTTCTCTATTGGGAGTAATGGTTCTTTACCATTCCTATAGCAATGAAATCATAGTTCCAGTGGTTGAATAATTAACTCTGTTGACTGCCATATCACATTGCTGACACACCTTGACCTTAAAGCCACTAATTCTTTCCTTCCTCATTCTGTATTTTTACAAACAATTTTTTAAATCTAAGTACAGGACATTGTTAGCCATTATTAAATTTTACCTGGTCAACTTTCTTTCACAGGTATAGATCTTTTGTCTCCATATCCTATCTTACAATGTGATAGTTATTGCATTCAGATTTGTGCAATGCACTAATTAACAAGCATGTCACTGATGGAACCACACAAATAACTGATTTTTTTAAAGTATTAAACAACAACAACAAGGAAGGGAGCCAAGAAAAGTGCCTTGAGACCACAAAAAAATCTATCTCCAGGTTGACGACAATTTATTAATCAACTATTTTTGGGTCTGGTCAGTCTACAAATTCTTATCACCCCTAACTGTAATGTCACTTGGCCTATATTCCACCATCCAGTCCTCAGATATTGTGAGAAACTTTGTTAAATATCTTACTGAAATCCAGATATAATGTAACAAAAGGAAATTTGGTATTTTGTGCAGTGAATCAATACCTACTGTCTCATATAAATCACCATTTTCTTTTTAAATTCCTCTATACCAAACATACACTTTTAGAAACTGACCAGAAGCAAAATTTAAAACTGCAAATGGAGAAAAGCTAAGAATATGGATAATATTAAATGTTAGTATTATATTCACAATCCAAGATACTAAACTCAAAATTAATTTAAAACAAATCAAAGCAATAGACTTCAAATTAGTAGAGAACAATGATTTTGTACATCAATATCATCTTTATTACAGAAAAATCAATCTGCAAAAGTTCTATGAAAGAGCTAAATCATATTTAATTGAAATTAAAAATAAATATAAGCATTGATATTGAAGAGTCTTACATATTTAATGAATAAAAGGGGCACTACGATACAAATTGTATTCTTTTCTACTGAATAGACTATTTTAATTGCCAAATTCCTCTGCTACTTATGTCCTTGTTCATCAAAATACTTAATTCAACTCATATGACAGAAGACAGACAACTATCCAAAGGTGTTATGATTTATCAAACAACAATGAAAGTTATCATTTAAAGATATTGGAGAAAAATCATCATCTCTGGTAAAAAAAATGGTAGCAAATATAGTCCTAGTTGTCATACATGGCATTTATAAATGGTTAAAATAGAGTTTCTTTCTGAATGGATTCTCTGACCAACCTCCTTCTACCAAAGAGAGAAGTGTATTAAAATGAACAAGATACCGGCCCTATTTTTAAGGGAGTCATGTATAAAAATGGCTAGAAATGATAAAGATAGAGACATGTCTTATAAGTCAGGGCAAAATGGATTCTTCCAAATGACTTCTAAAGGTTAAGTGGCATACCCATTGTCACATGCTCTATGTTGCAACCAAATGGAGGATCCATTTTACTCTGACTTACTATAGAACATTGTCTTTTTCTTCATCACTCTTAGCCATTTCTGTACATGACTTCCTTAAGAGTAGGGACAGTATCTTGTTCATTTTAATGCACTCCTCTCTGAAAGGATAGAGCATATGACATTGGGTATGCCGCTTAACCTTTAGAATTCTTACTTTCTTCCTCAGTAAAAATTAAGGAACGGGGCTCAAGGACGCTGAGGTTTCTTTGCAATTCTCACAAGCTATAAAAGGTAGGTGAGGGCCAGATTAAAGTAAGTGAAGTCATTTGGACTTTCATTAGGTAGACAACAGAAAGACAATGGCTTTCCAAAAACATTACATGACATAATCATAGCTCTGTTTAAGAGAGAGCAACCTGGATTTAGTATGTAGGGCCAGTCAAAGCGTGGGAGTTGGGGATGAGGAGACCAATGAGAAGACATCATAGAAGCATTGTAAGGGCCTCAACTACTACTGATCATCTCTTAAAATGTTCTGGGTCATAAGAATAATGAAATTGTTTTATCAGCAAGATTTCCCTATTCAATTACCTATGTATACATGTATATATGTATGTATGTAAGTATGTACATATATACATATACTAGAACCTGTATAGAATTTAATTTATTTTCTGGAAAAATAAATATAGAAAACTTTGGGGGACAGGGGGAAGAACCAGAAAAAAGTGGTGCTGGAGGCAATGGTGGAGGAATTTTTCTGTAAGTGTAATTTCATCTATATGCATGCTTCTTTCGCCAATACATGTTACATGCATTCCATAACTTAGCAGACTGTCTTTGAAAGGTGCTTGGGCTAAAACATTTATCACCCTGCAACCATCTTAGTGGTAAGTTTCTTTGAACTGAGTAAGATTCTTCCTAAAACAAGAGATATTCAACTAGAGTTTGTGATTCACTGATGTTATCCCCTTCCTTTCAGGAACTCCCAGTCACCTCTATACTATGAGAAGGACATTGAATAAAGATTGTAATGAGGGTGAACTGAAAGAACATATACGTTAGTTGAAATCAAATTTTGTTTTTCAACAGTGCTTGAGTTTTGTTATTCATAATATTATACTTTCTCATTTTGATTATTCAGGAATATGCCCAAAGAATGAATCATATACATACCAAATAATCTCAGCATCATCAATAATAAACATATAAAGAAACTGCCAAGACTGCAGAGTATAGTCAGCAACCCAGTTGAACTTTCTAACATTCCCCTCCAAACAATGTTAAAATGATGCCTCAAATCAAATTTTGGAGCTGCAGAGCCAACAAAAGGTCAGAGGGAGAAAATTTTCCAGCCTAAGACAAATTAGGAGGTCAGCAGGAGGGTTGAAGGCCAACCCTGAGCACACATGGCAGCAGTACCAGCACAGCACTTGGAGGAGATGGCTACAGCCTTGGCAAGCAGCAGCAGCTTAGGGAATTCTCAACCCAGAGATGCTAAGAAGGTCAAACAGATGGTCAGAAAGAGATTACAGGGACCCCTTTACTGACTTTGGGTATCGTAAATGCTGACTGGCAACTTTTTTGCCCATATGCAGTTCTGGGTTGCAGTTCTAGGTCAGAAAGATAAGTTTCAAGGGAATAGAGGCCTTGGCCACAGGTCCAAGGAAATTGAAGTACTATTCCTTGAGGCTACAGGAGACCTGATAACAGTTCCAGGACCAAGACGAGTGCTGTTGCATGTGGCTGCGGGAGATTATCAGCCTTCCTGAATAAAGGACAGAGCACCAACCAGGAAAGTGATGCTTCCCTGGATCACATCACTGTTTCAGACCTCCAGAACTAATTTTTAGAAAATTAGAATTGGGCAAGAGGAAGGTAATCACAACATGTCAAGAAACAACAAAACAAAGTCAAAAGAATTTTAAAAACAGAAGAAAATGTGAACTACCTCATTAGAAAAAACAAATGACCCAGAAAACAAATCAAGGAGAGATGGTTTAAGAATCATTGGAGAACTGGTAAACCATCATTATAAATTTAAAAAAAAATACTGGACATTACATGTCAAGAAATTATAAAGGAAAACTTCCTTGATATTCTGGAATAACATAAATTGAAAAAATCCACCAATCACATCCTGAAAATGAAAGTCACTGCAGTAGCTCATCCAGTGAGTGATAGACTTTGTGCTCTACCTCTTGGTCAGCCTGCCCAACCATGACTTTCCTGTCCACCTAGGCCACAGTTTTCTGTAAGATGGGGCTTCCCTGGGCATACTTTGAGAACTGATGTTCATTATTCAAATCTGGAACCCATTGAAACCAAACTGCCTTCCCATTTACACTGTGACCTCTGACACCCAGGACAGCATGTCTCCCCTCTTCCAGCTCCTAACAAAATTCTGGCTCTGCTGTCAGGAGGAGAAGCAACCCTTGGAGTCTGAGACCCTCATTGATGAGTGTTGTCTCCTCCCAAGTTAGCTGCTCATTCCCAACCTGAACAGGCTGCCCATCAGCGATGGCATTATCAGCAAATTCCATAGGAAGCAGCTGGTGCTGCTCCAATTCAGGAAAGCTTCCAGGCTGATGGGCTAAGCCAACATACCACCCTTTGAAGTCCTCACCAGAGCCCCAAGGCAACTGAAGATTGGCCAATGGGGGCATACCCCATTGAGAAATGCAAATTCTGTACCAGGTGTGGCTGCATGACCATGCTCAAGTCCACCCACAAGGCAACAGCTGTGAAGCAGTAGGATCAGTGCTGGACCAAACTGAAAAGTCATAGGAATGTTACAGGCAACTTCCAGAGCTCCTGGGTTAAGGAGAAAATATTGCAAGTAGTCAGAAAGCAACAATTTAAATATTGTGGGGAAAAATAATGAGAATCACAGAAGATTTAACAGCTTCCATGTTAAAGGATCAGAGGACTTAAAATGTGATATTCCAGAAGGCAAAGAAGATAGAATTACAACCAAGAATAACCTACCCAGCAAAAATGATTATAATCCTTTAGGGGGAAAATAGATACTAATGAGATACAGGATCTTCAAGTGTTCCTAATGAAAAGAACAGAGCAGAACAGAAAAATCAACATTTAAACACAACTCAAGAAAAAGTAATAAGGGACTCAATAAAGTTAATTTGTTTATTTACAGGTAACAACTAATGACTTGGTCATTATCAGGGCAGCTAGAAGGCATCTATACACATGAAGGGGATGGCTGTGAGTCAGTTTTGTTGAGATGCTCTCTGAAAAGCAAAGAGGAGGTAAGAAACAGAGATGCATTGGGAAACTGAGAAAAGATGGAAGGCAGAAGTAGAATTGGGAATTTTTTCTCACATAAAAGAGGAATGCAAGAAAGAGCTTTTACATTGGAGAAAATTGGAGGTGGGGTGGAGAGCAGTGCTTGAGCCACATTCTCATTGGAATTGGTTCAAAGAGGAAATATGTATGTGTGTGTGTGTGTGTGTGTGTGTTGTGTGTGTGTGTGTGTGTGTGTTTGTACACATACATACAGACTTGGATGTAAAAATCTACCTTAATAGCAAAATTTGAGCAAAGGAGATAAGAGAAATGTTGGGTGGGGGGAAAGAAGACGGGTGGGATACAGTGGTCAGAAGCCAAAGAGACTTTTGAAGAGGGACAGGATAAAAAGAGAAACACACAAAAATCATAATTTTAAATGTGAATGGGATAAGCTCACCAATAAAACAAATGGATAGCATAATGAATTAGAAATCAGAATCCAACCATATGTTGTTTACAAAGGATGTATCTGAAACAGAGAGACACCCCCAGAGTTAAAAATAATGGTCTGGGGCAGAATTTATTATGCTTCAGCTGAAGTAAAAGAAGGTAAGGTGAGCAATCTTGATTTCAGACAAAGTAAAAGTGGAAACAATTAAAAGAGATAAACAGGGAAATTACATTTTTTAAAAAGGTAATACCAAGAAAAATTTTATAGCAATTGTCTATGATAAAGACCTCACTTCTCAAATATGCAGCAGACCAAGTCAAAGTTATAACAACATAAGCCATAATCCAACTGACAAATGATGAAATGATATGAATAAGCAGCTTTCAGAAGAAATCAAATCTATCTATAGCCATATGAAAAAATTGTCTAAATTATTATTGACTAGAGAAATGCAATTTAAAACAATTCTCACAGCTCACACCTTTCAGAAATAACAAATGCTACAAGAGATGAAGGAAAATAGTACACAAATAAACGATTAATGAAGTTGTAAATGTATCCAACCATTCTGAAGAAAATTTGGAACTATATCCAAAGGACTGTAAAACTGTGCATCTCCTTTGACCAGCAATTAGCTTATACTAGGTCTATGCCACAAAGAAATTTTTTTAAAAAAAAATAAAAGAACCTATATGTACAAAAATATTTGTAGCAATTCCTTTTGTCATGGCAAAGAATAGGAAATCGAGGGGGTGGTCATCAATTCAGGGAATAGATGTGTGGCATATGATTGAGATGGAGTATTGTGTTATAAGAAATTATGAGGGGAGTGGTTTCAGAAAAAAAAAAACATGGCATGACCTATATGAACTGATGCAAAGTGAAGTGAGAACTGGAAGATCATTTTGTATAGTAACAGCAATGTCATAATGGTTATTAACTGTGAAAGACTTGACTACTCTGATTAATACAATGATCCAAGACATTTCCAACTGACCCACAAGGAAAAAATGCTCTTAAACTCTGAAGGGAGAGCATGAATTCTGAGTGCATACTGAAGTACAATTGTCCCGCTTTCTTCATAGTTTTTTTGCTTTTTTGCAATATAGGTAACATGGAAATATATTTTGCATGGTTTCACATGTATAATTGATATATGCTTGCCTTCCCAGTAGATGGGGTGAGCATAGAAGAGAGTTTGGAACTCAAAATTTTAAAAGAAAAGAAAGTTAAATATAAATAAAAGGATGTAATGATCCACATGGACAGAGTTCTATTAATGCAGCCAGGATTAGAGTCAACGATGCAGACTGACGACTTAAAACAGCATTTAGAACAATGCAGAAGAAAGCCGGAGGCAAACAATCAAATTCATGCAGATGGAAGTGAAAACCTGAATCACTAACCAGAATATTTTGAAATGAGGTAAAACATACCACAGTATTAGCATTCATGTTAAGCTTTCTTAATACCAAAGGTGAATTTTATGAGTCAATCCAGAAATTGCATTTTCCGATGAAGTTATCCTTTGATAAACCAGATATCTTATCAGGAGTTAGAAAGAAATAAAACTAATCATAATTAATCCAAATCAATTTTAGAATTAAAGAAAAGTATCTTACTCCTATTATTGTCTAACATTATGCTGAGCAAAGCGTAAAACACTTAGAATACTGTGTGTATGTGTGCATTTATGAATATGATATGAATCTATACATGCAACTAGCTATACATAACACCGCTAGACCATACTTATATAGCACTTTAAGGTTTACAAAATGTTTAATATACATTTTCTCATTTGAGTCTTAAAAAACTCAGGCAGGTACACTCCTGCCCCTGTTTTACAGTTGGGGAAACTGAAACTTAGAAAACAATGAGTTGCTCATTGGGACAGTTAGGAAGTATCTGGTATGAGATTTGAATGCAGGTCTTCCTGACTCCAAATCCCATGATCTATCCATTTTTTCATGATGTCAGGCTGCAGAGAAAGATAGATGGATAAATGGATGGATGAATACACACACACACACACATATATATATGTATATATGTGTGTATGTATATTACATATGTGTATAAATATATATGAATACACACATATACTAGATATATACAAATATGTAGCCATACCTATAGATCCTATAGATATGTGCATATATGCAATTATGCATATATTTAATATACATAATATGCAAATGTTTACAAATTTATAATTTCCTTTCATTCCTTCCATTTTTATTTATATTTCATTTTCATAGTTTTGTTGTGGTTGGGCACAAGTTTAGGATATCTTCGAAAAAGTATCATATTTCCTTGTTGAATACAGTATTATCCTTTTGAGAGACAGTTAGAAATTTATGAGTTGATGTTTGCTTACTAAAAAAAAAGGTAAAATAAATTCTAAAAACAATTAATTCCCACCTTCCGCATCTGCTTCTGACAGCTGCTTTCCCTCCAAAATATATATTTTCTCAAAAGGAAAACAAATATAAATAAATTTGTGTAACAAATGGAGGGAGAAAATACATGCCATTTTAGAAACATTCTGTGAGACTGGAAAGGTAACTTTGTTCTTTTTTTTTGAAAGGAGAGGACCTTTCTAGTAGACCAGAAAAGAGAAGCAAAACAGAATGAAAATATAGTCTGCTCGATTGAGCAAGAGGTGATGCAACATACTGTTCAAACTCCCATTTAGGAAAGTCCAGTAATCAACTTTCTTTGTATGGCAGAACAATACCCCCCTCAGGGTCCAGTTAAAGTGTTTCAGAATGCTAATGATTTGGTGTGTACTCTAAGCAGACCTGAAAACCTATAAATCAAATTTGTATCCTAGGAAGAGGGCTGTATGGGAGGATGTTGCTACCAACAGGAAATCTCTCTTATTGCTAATAAATTTCTTTTCTTTTTAGCTTGACTACTGTATTTGACCTATAGCCATGTGGACCCACTGATGAGTAATTCTCCCTTAACTCTCTAGGAAGTCAGACTGAAAAATCCCCAACACTACAAAGCCATTGTATACCAGTTTTCTATTAGTAAATAATGCCAAATCTCCACTAATAATCTAATGGTTCAATATCAAGTGCTCCTAACACTCATTGTTAATGACTATTTGCAGAAATAAATAAATAAAAATAAAATCTGACCAGGAGCAAGATCTCCAACAATACCTTATTTATAAATTAATTTCTTCAATGCTATTAACTATTTTTAAATTTCAAAATAAACTATTCTACAGTTAACTATGTTTGGTATCTTTAAAAAAAATAAGGATCTGAACAATGATGTTTCATCATACCTACAAACTGACCTAGTGAAACCTTTTTCTCCATTATTTGGGTTTCTTCTCAGGTTTTTGAACATGAAAAACTACATGTTGTGGAATATATGCCATGGGAGGTGATAACTTCACCAACATTAGAAATCTTTATGCTGTGGGAAAATTGTCTTCTATCTGGAATATTATAGACTGGACTCTTCTACTCTTAAAGATAATAAGTACTTAATAAATATTTAGTAAACTGAACCTGAGCTCTGAGATTCTATCATTCTATGACAAATCCACAATTTTTTAATCCAAGTGACTTATGATAATTCTTATAGGTCTAAGAAGAAAATTACATATTCCTAAACATTTGGCTTAAGATAAGTGCTAATTAAAACAAAACTTTCATTTTTGGCCATTAAAAATCCTAACATATATATTCTAAAATACAAAAATACAAAAAGATGGTGAAATTAACAACTCAGAACATCACTTAATAAGATTGGCCTCAATGACTTGTATGTGCAGTTCTTTGGGGGAAGAATGATGCCTCTTGTTCGTACAGCATTTTAAGGGGTAAATAATTCAAATGTTGCTATTCCTTTTAAGAATGGGGAAACTAAAGCTTATGTAGTTGATGTGACTTGACCAGAGAGCACAGGGTTAGTAAGTGAAGATCCAGGAATCAAAACTAGATCTTTTGAATTCAAGCTCAACACATGATTCTGCCTTTCCTGTACTATGTGTATACTTTGTCTACTTATCTCATAGAGTGGTATTACTCAATAATTCTGAACGCTATAGGCAAAGATATGGTCCCATCAAAAGTGACAATTCAGAATGGAATTCTTCAGAAGCATGGATTTCCTTGTTTTTGGTTTTCAGATCAAGTACTAATATCAAAGTATATTCTTGACAAATTTCAAGATGTTGTTGTGGTCTGCTTTGCTTCAACTATGGTCTTCTCCTAACTGGGTAGAGATTCAAATGCTTTTCCATCATCAAAGTAGCTTTTAAAAAAATCACATAGAAGAAAAGAACATTGATATTCATGAATCTGTTATTCATGGGGCTGAAAAAGCATCCAAAGACAAGAAAATTACTGCAGGAAAAAAGCAAAAGGAAGGATCAAATTTAAATCTGTGTTGGGTAGTAACAAAGTTTAAGCACCTGAAAAGCACTTAAGGCAAGCTGAGTTCTTGTTTAGCTCCCCACTTCAAAGAGAGGAAAACCTACCAGGATAATTTCAAGACTCAATTCTACAAAAAGAAAACCAGATTTATTGTTCAATTGAAGAATGGGTTGTATGGGGAACCATCTGAGCCAGAAGTTTGTACATGAACTTTTCATGTGGTGACCTTCTTGAACTAAAAGCATCATTCTACTGCTATCTATCACTCTCATGCTAAGAATTAACTGGACTGCACAAAATTGGTAAGATCAGCATTTCAAATACCTCTTGATATCCTTAAGTCCACGTTGGGGATCAAAAATCCCTAAATAGAGAGAAAATCTATTAAAGTAGTATTCCTGATTAAGGCAAATGAATTAAACTCAATTATTCATTAAGAGTTAATCTTCCTGTTAGAGATCACCTGCTTACTGGCTATGCAACAAAAGAGTTATTTCCTATAATAATAAAAAGATGTAAATCATTAAAATGACTGAAATAATTAGACATTTGATTAGGGTTCTATGCAAAAAAATACTGAAATATGAATTTCTTCGTATTTGCTCTCAGTTCTACAATTCTTGTGATACAAATATACTAGATTGGTGCTACATTCCTAGTACAGATCTATACTTTATGAAACACTCTATTCAATAAACATAAATATTTAAAAATAAATACCATTCATCACTAGTACAGACTATATTCCTACTGCTGTAATATCTAGAATTCACATTAATGCTTCTATCTGTTCTTTTTTATGTATTTTAAAGAATAAGCAGTACAATTGAGCTTTCCTTTGACTTCTGAAATAATTTTCTTTCTAAGGTTATAATTGTATGTTATGGGTTACAACAAAGAACACATACATATGTGTGTATGTAATCAGCTCATATAAAATGAACCTCTAATGAAATCTGTATTAATGAACCAGTCTGCTTTCCTAGCATAATGGATGACTAAGAGCATGTGGGCAGGGTAAAAATGGAAAACAGACCAGTGTGAGCCATACTTCAGAACTATGTTATTGTTCCATTATTTCAATTGTGTCTGACTTTTCATGACATCATTTGGGACTTTTTTGGCAAAGATACTGAAATGGTTTGCCATTCCCTTCTCCAATTCATTTTACAGATGAGGAAACTGAGGCAAATAGGGTTAAATGACTTACCTAGGTCTCACAAGTAGTATCTAAGGTCAGATAAGAACTTAGCATTATGGGTTTTCCTGACTCTAGGAATAGCACTCTATCCACTGCACAACCTAGCTACCCTACTTAAGAATAGATCTCTCTTAAAAATTATCCTTTCCCAAAGGAGAGTAAATAATTATCCTAAAAGTGAACATGACTCTCTTGCCTTGCCATATACTAAGAGCTTAAAAGAGACCTTTGAGGTCATAGAGCCCAACTCCTCCTGACTTTCATTTTACAAATGAAGAAACTGAGGCCCCCAAAATTTAAGTGACTTGCCCATGTCACATAGTTAATGTGGCAGAGGTAGAATTTGAACTCTGGAAATCTGACTTCAGTTTCAGCATTCCTCTCACTGAACCTGTGGACAAAAGACTCAGGTAATCATATCCATGGAGGGAATTATAAACTCAATTTCTTCTTCAACAGAAGGCAAAGGCAGTATTTTCTCTTCTGGATGACTTCAGAGGAAAAAGAAAATCTGTTCAGCTCAGAAAAGTTAAAAAGAAAATTATGTAAAGTTATTTCTTGGGCTTATATTTTCTATGCTAAATAATCTGAAGATAGGAAGATTACAATACAAGAAAACATGGTTTGTTTTACAAGGTGGCAGCCAGTCCAAATATCATATATTGATAGTCTGTGAACACAAAAGAATGCCACATTGTGATACCCTGGGGATGGGCAGAAAAGAAAATCCTGGATATTTCCCAAGATGTCTTTATTATCCAAGATTAGTTTACTTACTTCCATGTTTAATTAGTGACTTAGGACTGACAAAGGCTTTCTTTCTTAAGACATAGTTTAAAACCCCCTTTACATAATACTTCCTCCAGAATGACCAAATTGCTCTGACCAGGATTCTATAGGCTTGTAATTAAAGATAAAAAAAATACCAAAGTAAGAAAGAAATATTTCATGGCATTTGTGATGCTTTTTTCTTAGAAAATATAAACAGTACAAAGGCAAAATTATGACTACTGACTTAGCATTTCCATTTTAAATATTACTATATTTTAAAGCTATGAATATATTTATATACTACAAATAAAAGTTTTCCAATGTAGTTACATAATTTTTGTTTCATTTGAATTTTAAACTATGAGGAAAGGTACCCCAAATTTTGATACCTGGGATACTCAAAGGGTCTTAATCTGCTACTTTTGCTATACCATTCTCCTTAGCTACAAGGCAACTAAGTACTCTCCCATTCCATCTCCATCCCCATCACTACTTTTTCAGCTGTTTTGTATGTGATGT
The DNA here is from genome assembly GCA_028658325.1 of Potorous gilbertii. NCBI lineage: Eukaryota > Metazoa > Chordata > Mammalia > Diprotodontia > Potoroidae > Potorous > Potorous gilbertii. The sequence continues at coordinate 618,038,815 of CM053770.1, read as the reverse complement.
CTTCCGACATTAGATTAGGAGCTCCTTGAAACTAGGGTCTTTCTTTGTATTTCTGAAGCTTAGTATAATGCCTAGCTCATGGTAGGCCATTAGTAGATAAATGTCCATTGACTGAATGACTAAATAAATGGAATATATAAAGATTTTTCTAGAAGTTTGAACATGAAACAGAAGTAAAATATAGAATGCTACCATGAAAAAAATAGCAGAGTTAAATAAAAAATTTTTCCGCTTTGTTGCTGTGTTTTTGTTGTTGTTATTTGGATGTATAGATGATTTTTATTGTTTTAAGGACAGGAGATACCTGAACATATCTGTAGGCATCAGAAAAGAAACAAATTGAAAAAGAGACTAAGATGAGAAAAATGGAATGATCAAAAGCGGCAAACTGTCAGAGAATATAAATATGTTCAGGACCACGGACATAAACAAAGGGTTTGGCTTTGGTAAGGAGAAAATTCATTTCTTCCTAAAAGATTAAAGCAAAAGAGAATCAGAGATGGGATAGAATTTCAAGGTGTGGGGTTGAGTAATAAGGAATTTATGACATATGACCTCTGTTGTTTTCTTAATAAAGTAAAAGATAAGGTCCTCTGCTTAGATGAAGATGAGAGGGAGTACTATAAGGGAAAATTAAAAGAAAATAAGTTTTAAACATGTGTGGTGGAGGGAATGGAGGCAGGGAAGGAAGAATAGAAGGGAAAGTCAGTGAGTGAAGAATAATAAAATTGCTCTATAGTACTTTGGGTTCAGTTAAGTTAAAATAACATAAATCTGTAGTGGATTCAATCTGTGGATTTATGGACCTTTGTCCACGGTATTCAGCAGAGGTTTATCTTATGGAAAAAAAACATAAGCTACTGTTACCACATGTATTTATTTTCAAATTAAGATTAGATGAATGTACAATATTACTTCCAAATAGACTATTCTAGATGTTTACATACATTTATGCAGCTTAGTTCGAAAGCAGAAGTAGATCAGTGGGAAGAATGCAACAGTATAATAAGTGTTTTAATCGCTGATGAAAATTAATCTGGGAAAGAAACACGGCCCTTTATTTACAACTGCATTTGCTTCTCTGTCCTGGTAATAACCCAGCTCTGAAGTTTCTAATTATTGGCTCCCTTCTTAGAGCTTTTGAGAATTCTTCCTTCTCTTGACCCTGCCACTGCAATCCAACAGTAGAAAAATAATATTGTCCTTTTCAAAGTTTGTCATATTCTATATAATCCTTTGCCATAGAAATCAAACAACTTAATTAAAGGCATTTGCACTGAATAGAGGTTTAATACCAAAGAGTTATGAAGGAAATATAAGTTCTTTTGAATTTCCAATTAAATATATTCAAACTTAAGGACATTTAGAATGACTTCTAAGTAAAACAAAGCTTGAAACTGCATATGTATGCATATGTATAGTAACAGTAGGATCTCTGCATCAAGGCATGGTCATTTTGGTCACTTTATATCCATGATTTTAGATTGTTTTCTAGGATACTTGGATCATTTCACAGCCCCACTAAGTGTATTTCTGTGCTACCATTTACAGTCTGTCCAACTGTTTAATAATAGGATAATTAATAATATAAGGATGCTAATAGAATTACATTCAGAATTTTTTAAAGCAACTTCATAACTCCACAGGTAACTTTCACAGAGTCAGTTACTGCATACCAAGAGAATTCTGTGTTAAATTTATGATCTTCATTCACTAAGTGACACAAAAATCTAGTACCTTCAATTCCATGCCTTTTGTTTAGACATTCAATCAATAATATTTATTAAGTACTCACTGTATACCAGACACTATGCTAAGAGTTGGACATGCAATAACCAGTTTTTCCTTCAAGTAACTCACATTATAAGTTGCATATAATCTAGATATATATAAACTATACACAAATTAGATAAAAGAGAGAACCAGATCAGAAGGAATGACATCTTGAAGGAATGAGAAAGACCTGCAGCAGATGAAGATTTGAGTTAAAGCTGTAAGTAAGCTAGAGAATCTAAGAGGAGGAGGCAAGGAAAGCGCACATTCCAGATATATGGAATAGCTTATGGTAAAACTCAGGGGTGGGAGAAGGGACTGTATGAGAATAGCGAATAAACCAGTGCTACTGGATCATATGGAGGAGAATGCAAGGTAAAAAGACTGGAAAGGTTTAAAGAAGCTAACTTAGAAACAATTTTAAATGCCTAAGAGATCTTTAAATTTGATCCAGGAGGTATCAGGGGACCGATGGAATTTATTACATAACATGGTCAGGCTTACGCTTTTGAAAATGACTCTAGTGCTTCAGTGTGGAAGATAGCTCAAGTGGGAAAGCCTTGAGGCAGAGACAGACTCATCAGAAGGCTACTGCAATAGCCAAGGCAATAGTAATTAGGCAATAAACTCTTACTATGTTCCAAGCACTGTGCTAAGCACTAAGATTGCAAACAAAATGGGAAACCAACCTCTGTCTTGTGAAATTGAAAGCTGATTTTTAATTCTGTTTGGTTAAGACTTAATCAAGCTAGATTTAATATCTCCCTTTGCTATTGCTTGCCTTTGCAAATTTACTCAGGTAACCTCAGGTCATTTGAGTCATGAGTCTATTTTTTCCCCTTTTTAAAATTTAATTTATTTGTTTTCAGTTTTCAACAGTCACTTCCATAAGTTTTAAATTTTCTCTCCCTCTCTGTCCACTCCCTCCCCAAGATGGCATACAATCTTATATGGGTTCTACACATACATTCTCATTCTTACATTAGTCATGTCGCATAGAAGAATTAAGACGAATGGAGAAACCATGAGAAAAAAACAAAACAAAACAAAATATAACACAAGTGAAAATAGTCTGCTACATCCTGTGTTCCAATTCCATAGTTCTTTATCTGTATGTGGATGGCATTTTGCATCATGATTCCATTCTTGCAACTTGTCTTTTGATGTGTACTTCTTCCCTTGTAACTTAACCCCTCTCCCATATTCTGAAGAAACATCCTTAACCTAAAGGACAAGCTGATTCAATTTAAGCTGTTGTGGTTAACTCCCAAATTCCCCAGATCACATGTCTTATTTGTGAGTAAGGGGACTTCAGAAGGGGATGTCTAAATGTTATGACATCAGTCCGATGTGAGATTTTTTACTTTCTAGTTAACTAGAAGAAAACTTGTTCCTTTGAGATTTTGCCCTATCATTTTGCAAATCACTATAAAAGACCATCAGCTCTCCCTCACTTCGGGTCTTTTTCATCATTAAGAGATCATTAACATCATTTATTGGCAACTGCTAATTTTGCTAACAAATGGACTGTGCTTAGAACTTTGTCTCTTAGAATTTCTCTTGCAACAGCTTTCAATAAACACACAATTAGGTATACACAAGATACAGAATAGATGGAAGGTGGAATTACTGAGGAAGGCACTAGTTATTAGGACAGATAGAAAAAGCCTCCTGCAAATGGTGGCATTTGTGCTGAGTCTTAAGGAAGCTAGGAAATCTTAAAAGCAGAGATGAGAAGGGAGAACATTCTAGTCTCAGGAGATTACACTCTGATGGAAAAGATGAGTACACATGTATGCATATGTAGAATATAAATAGAATACAAATAAATCAAAAGTAATTGAGTTTGTTTGTATTCATTCTTCATTTTAGAAGAGGACCATGACATTAGAAAAAATGTTGACATGACTTGCACTTGACTTTGTTTTGAGTGAGGAAGGGCTGTGAAAGGTCACCAGCCTCACTTCCCCTCCTGGACCATCTGAATCCAGTGACCAGATATTCATCAAGAATGACTGGAGATGGCCTAGGATTCAATGGGAGACCTTGGCCTATTCAGGTACTCACTTAGAGTGAGGTAATGACCATTTGGTGAAAAAGAACTCTTTAAGAAGTAAACAGGCAATGGCCCCTTTAATGAGCAAAAGAAACAAACAAACAAAAATATAAGTAAATGGAGCTGAGAGGGAAAGAGCAACAGTTACTATTGATAACCACTCTGAAGCCAGGAGTGTCCCAAAAAGGTTCCTGAAGTGGAGTTTAGGCAGGGACCTATAGTTGTGTAGTTGTGCAATGTATGGGCTTCATAGTGCACTGCGTTTAAGATTTTGGCAGGGGAAGGGAGGAAGGGAGGAAGGGAGGAAGAGAGAGAGGAAAAGAAAGGGAGCCTGGGAAGATTTGTAGGAAGGCCTATACCTTCTGTTAAGTACTGTTTATGAAGTCTTCTCTTAGATAAGTCTGCTTTTCTGAGTAGTGAAAAAATTATTTCCTTAAGCAGCAGTGAAGTGCAAATATCTAGATATAAGCTTTAACGTATTCAAAGGGGAATTTAGACTAAAGCATTTTCAAAAACATATTTTGTTAAGTACAGGAAAGCCAGAAAAGGAGGATACCAAAAAATAAGGTGATGAAGGAAGATGTCAGGTATGTAAAACATGGTTCCTTGAGCACTTTCTTGAAGGGATTCTATGAAGCATATATGAAGGAAGCATGTATTATAAGCAGGGGAGATAATCAATTCAAAGACAAAGAAACTGAACATACAGTTCTGCATGTGAGAAACAAAGAGAAAGCCAGTTGGGATGGTTTATAGAGTATGGAAGCAGGAATAGCTTCCTTGTGAAATGTAATATTAGAATACGACATAATTTTTAAAGATGCTGGAAATATTGGTAGAGGTCAAGTTATGAAGGGTTTTAAAACCTAAACTAGAATTTATATTTTTCTCTAAAAGTAATAGGGAGCCAACAGAGTTGATTAAGTAGGAGAGCCATGTATTAAGATCTGTGCTTAAGGAAAATCATCTTGTCAGCAGTATATATGATGTTCTGGGATGAAGAAAGATGAGGCAGAGAAGTTTTTGCGATGGCATTTGAGAGGTGATGAAAGTCTGGAATGAGCTGATAGATGTGTGAGTCATAAGAAGAGCTCAGATGTGAAAGATGTGAACACCCAAGAATTAGCAATTAATTCGATTTTTGAGGTGAGTGTAAGAAAAAGGAGTTCAGGATGATTGCACTGCTTTGCACTTGGCAGTGTGAAAAGACGTTGATGCCTTTGAGAGAAAAAGGAAAGTTGGGAAGAGAAGTTTTACAAGGAAATATAAGGAGTATAATTTTTGACTTGTTGATTTCAAGATATCTTGAGCATATTCAGTTCAAAATAGTCAAGAGGATTGGAGCAATTGGAAGAGGCTAACTTGTCAAGAGCTTTAAATGCCATAAAGAGTAGGTTTTTTTTTGACCCTTAGAGGTGATAGAGAATGTGACTGAAAAGAGGGCTGGGAAAATGAAATCTATGGAATTTTTATTATTTGAAGGAACTCAAAAGAGGGGTCTTTTAAAATTGTAATCAAAAAGAAAAGACACTTTCAGATGCTTTGCACTTTATTTTTCAAAATGTGAAATTCAAATGCATTGCTCATAAGTATTAGGAGCATTCTGACTGAATCTCAATAGGAAAACATCTTTGCCTTATGATGAAAACAGATCTGAAATAAAGCCATGCCAAGAAGTAGTTTATACATAGGTGAGTCTACTGCTCAAAATGTTAGCATACTTAAGGGAGGCTTTCCACAAAAACATATTTGCTTTTCCTGCTCTTCTGTTTATGAAGTCTCTCAGATAAGTCTACTTTCCTGAGTAACTAGTGAAAAAATAAATTTTTTCCTAGTTAAGAGCAAATATCTAGATATAAGCTTTAATGCATAAAAATGGGAATTTAGACTAAAGTATTTTAAAAAATATATTTTTTTTCAGATCAGGTCATTTTCATACATTTTTCTTATTTTGTGTACTTCAAAATATTTGTTCCTCATGAAAGGAAACAGAAATATTGATTGTTTTTACATAGCCTTACAAAACTTTATCTGAGAGATAAAACTAGATTTTTTACTGAGGATATTTACATGGTATTTAAATAAGAATCATTCAGCAAATAGATGGCTTTGCCAGTTTCTTAACAGCTAAAAACTATTCATGAAGGAAAGTCTATATTGCAATGCCAAACAGCAATAATAAACAGAATGTGTTTGCTAAAGGAACTCACAACCTTCAAGTTGGTTGGGTTGATCTCTGCTATCAACCAAATAAGCAGGACCATTATCTCTGAAGTTAATATGCTGCTTTCAACTGACAATTTATGGGCCAAGTGTAAGATTTTTCTATTTCAATAGAAAAGCAAAAAGGAAGCAATGAGTCATAAATTGGATCAATGAGATAGTTAGTGGACTACATTTACTTTTCTTATTTATACCCCTAGCACACAGTGGATACTTAATAAATGTCTGCTGACAATTGACTATTTACTGTGGACAATTTGAATATTAACCAAATGGGCTAATGATAGAGCAAATAAAACATGATTGACAATGCAAGTCCAGTCAAGTTAAGTCAGCAAGCATTTATTAATCATCTACTATGGGCCAGACAGGTACAGAAGAGATCTGTCTTACCATTATCAATCCCTGACACTTACTAGTTTGTAAACATGGGCAAATAACTTAGTCTTTCTAAGCTACAGCTTCCCAGTATACAAAATGTGGATAATGATACCTGGGAGGCAATATGGAGAAATGGATGGAGAGCCAACTTGAGCTAAAGGACTCAAGCAATATAGACTGATTGTGTGTGATCCTGGGCAAGTCTTTTGACTTCCTTCTGTCCCAGAAAAGTTTCTAAAACTGTTGCTTAAATACAGTTAAAAAAAAACTGGGTTCAAGTCTCAGCATGACACATATTAGCGAAGAGTTCATGGTCAAGTCACTTAACCACTAAGTATGAAGTCTTCTCTTATGAAGTCTTCTCTTAGATAAGTGATCATGAGCCCATAAATTACTCATGTGGAGGGATTGTCTGTACTTGATGAATTCACAGATGGTAATATGTATTAGTACTAATATCACAGGATTGCTGTGGAAGTCAAGTGAAAGAACAAATGCAAATCACTTTGAAAATTTAAAACTTTTTCCATGTAAATGTCAGTCATCACAACTGAATTTTAGAGTGTTCAGACATTTAATGTACTTTCCTTACAACAATCTTGAGAGGTAGGTTTTGCAAATATTAGCATCTCTGCTTTACAGATGAGGAAATAGAATCTGTAAGAAATTGACTTTGAACTCTGATATGACTCTAAGTAAGTCCCATTCTTTCTCCATTCTATCACCAGTTTTGAGAGTTGTGGTTGTTAATTAGAATTAATCCAGTGGCCAAGAATGAAAATTGAGCTGGAACTTAATGACTAGCACTATGCTGATATCAGGTTAAAACAAAAAGCTTGTGCATGATTCAGTCATTAAAGTGTCCCTGGAATTAACTAAATTGATCACTTTTTCCCATATCTGGACATTCTATTCACATTATATAAATGAGTTGATGTCAGCACAAACCCAGTTCTGATTAATTTATAAATTCCTCATCTAACTTCAGTATAGTATTTGGTTTTAACAAATATCTATACAGAATGGACACTTCAGTCATTTAACTACAAAAACCATCAACCTGCTATCAGCTTCAGTAGAAATCTTATCATGTACCAAAGTAAAATAACACAAACACTGTCAGTTTTCTTGGTAACAAACTATTTCATTCAAAGGAAGAACAAAGATATTGCTGAAATTTTATGGATTGTCAAGATGTTGAACAAAAAGTTATCAAAAGATTGCACTTCCAATGGGATGTCAGTTCCTCATCTAAAGGTTTCTATTTCAGTTAACAGAATAGAGGTCAGAAGAATAAGCCAGTTCAGTCAAGCCTGTTAAGTACAGAGGTCAAAGGTTTCCTACTCTTATGGCTTCAGCAAATAGCTACATGATTCTCACTTACTGTGAAAAAGAATGACACAAATTTCATCCTTGACTGCTGCTATGTCATGTCAACTTAAGGCTTTATCAACGAATAATCTGAATACATTCAACTTCCATCAGCTTTCATCAAAATATCACGTTCTAGATCTGATGACACCAAGAAGCATTTCAAACTAACTTCAAAATAATGAATTGGTGGTGTCTATCCAAATGGCTTTGAAAGAAAGGTGAAACTGCTTTAACCTTTAAATCAACACTAATTATAATTGGAGAATGAGCTGTATATGTTATACCCCAATAAAATTTTGCAGACTGGATTCATTATGTATGCATTTAGTAGAAGCTATGAAAATTCTTATCACAAATGTCATATTTTGAGAATTAATTGGGAGGTTCAAGGGTTTACCATCAAGAGTCACAACTATCATGCAAAATTGAAAATAGTGCAGTGAAGCAGACAGACCATATGGTTAAAAGGGTTAAATTACTTCTCAAACACATCATAGCTGTGTGATATTAAATGTCTCTTAACTACTCTGAGTTTTAGTTTTCTCATTTGTAATCTAGCCATCGGAGCATATGTCTCACAGAATTGTTGAAAGGATTAAAAGAGTTAAATAGGCAAAAACCTTTACAAATGATCAACACTTAAATCATGATGTCAGTGTGAATTAAAATAAATTTTTGTTTGGAATTCATTCAATAAATTATTAAGAACCTACTTCTTAAAGGTTTTACTGGTATGTTTTATGTTTGCATAACATACAGCTATACATTACTCCCACTTCATGAGCAGTCTCATAACAGAGTAAAACAGTGAAGATAAACTGAGAATACAGTAACTTCATCTGAAAGTTCTTATACCAAGAGGCTGTCCATCCATTAAGGAATGGCTGAATAAGTTATAGTATTTGAATGTGATGGAATAATACTGTACCTTCATAAATGAGGAGAAAAGCTATGGAAACAGTATACTACAGGAACTAATGCAGAGTAAAGTAAGCAGAACCAGTAGAACAACATACATGATGTTATCATAATGAACAATTTCGAGTGTTCTCTACGTGCAAGGTACCGTTATCAAGACAGTGTGAAATAAATCAAAATAAATAATAATTTAGGGAATACAAAGAATAAGACATGATGTCTACTCATAGGGAGCTTTTGATCTAGTCAAAGGGATATGACATATATAATAAATAACAATGATACAAGATATAATGTTTAAATGAAATAAGAGAAATATAAAGTACTATATGCAGAGGACAGAGATCACTTACAATTAGAAAAAAGACTTTTTGGAGACTGTGTAGTTTAATGGAAAGAATACTAAAATTGGAGTGAGGAATTCAATTTAACACAAAATGAATTTAAGTGTCTATGCCAAGCATCATTTTAGACAAAGAGTAAATAAAGACCCTAACAGCACAGCCCCTCCCCTCAACAAGTTTATATTCTACTGAGAGAAATAAAAATGTAGTGATAAAGAAATGGAAAAAAATGCTAAGTAATTTTTTTGGAAAGGGAAAACCCTAACAATACGAGGGGGAGAACAGGAAAAGATGCTTACAGAAATTGACACTTGAGTTGGGCCTTAAAGACTTCCAGAGAGGATAAGAGATAGAATTCTGGGCATGGAAGACAAAGCTTATATAGAGGCACAGTAAGAGAAGAAAGAATATCATACATTAATAATAACAAGTGGGTCAGTTTGTCTAGAACAGAGTATGAGAAAGGGCGCAATTAAAAAATCAATCTAAAGATAGAAGTTGAAGTGAATGAGTTGTAAAGGACTTTAAAATCTAAAAAGAGGAGTGTGCATTTATCTTAGAGAAACAGAGAGTCACTGGAGCTTTGGAAGCAGGAGAATGACATCAGATATTGATCTAGAGCTCTACAAGTCATCACAAAAAAGGAAGCTATTACAATGGTATAAGTAAGAGATGATGAGTGTCTGACCTAGGGAGTAGCCATACAAAAAAGGAACAGGAATTAGATATATAATAGAGCATGTGAGTGTGTGTATGTGTGTTGCGGGGAAAGGAACAAGTATTTATTAAGTGCCTACTACATGCTAAGTTCTGTGCTAAACACATTAACAAAATCTCATTTTCTCCTCTGTAAAATGAGAGAAGAAAATGGCAAAGCAGTCCAGTATCTTTGTCAAGAAAAACCCAAATGGCATCATTAAGAGTTGGCCACAACTGAAACAAGTGAATAACAAAAAGAAAACTAGATAGATTGAAGATTTTTGGTGAACCTGGAGTTTGCAAGTTTTAGTGATGAAAGGATGATGGTCCTTAACAGATAGACATCAGGAAGCCCAGATTTGTCAGAAAATATAGTGAGTTCTGTTTTGGACATACTAAGCTTGAGATGCAAATGACACACATTTTGTTTTCAATATACGGTACTAGCTTGGCTATACAAAACTTCAGAAGACTCAGAAGAAATGTGAGAGCTGTATAGGGAATTTAAGAATCATTCAAATAAAGACAGTTGAATCCAAAGTAACGTGTAAGATGAAGAAAGGGCACATGAAAAGAAAGGAGGGTACATAAAACTACCTCTATTACACATAGAGAGAAAGGGGATAGGAAAGATGTAGACGAAATATTGGGAAGAGAAATGAAAGTGATGCAAGAAAATCATGAAAAATGGCTTGATAATGGGGACCCAGAAGTTGCTGAAGGAAATAAGACGTTAAAAACAGACTAACCCAAATTACAAAAGAGATCCAAAAAGCCAATGAGGAGAAGAATGCCTTAAAAAGCAGAAATGACCATATGAAAGAGGAGGTCCAATAGTTCACTGAAGAAAATGATTCCTAAAAGATTAGAATTGAGTAGATAGAAGCTAATGGCTTTATGAAAAATCAAGAAATTATAAAACAAAACCAAAGGAATTAAAAAATAGCAGACAATATGAAATATCACACTGGAAAAATAACTGACATGGAAAATAGAGCCAGAAGAGACAATTTAAAAGTTACTGGGCTACCTGAAAGCTATGATAAAAAAAATCCTAGATATCATCTTTCAACAAATTATCAAGGAAAACTACCCAGATATTCCAGAACCAAAGGTTAAAATAGATATTGAAAGAATCCATCAATCATCTCCTGAAAGAGATGCCAAAAGGAAAGCTCCTAGGAATGTTATAGACAAATTCGAGAGTTCCTAGGTCAAGGAGAAAATATTGCAAGCAGTCAAAAAAGTAATTTGAGTACTGTGGAAACACAATCAGGATAACACAAGATCTAGCAACTTCTACTTTAAAGGACTGAAGAGCTTGGAATATCGTATTCTAGAAGGCAGAGGAGCTAGGATCAAAACCAAGAATCAACTACTTAGTAAGAGTGAGCATATTACCTCAGGGGGAAAAAATGGTCATTCAATGAAATCCTGGACTTTCAACCAGTCTTGATGAAAAGACCAGAGCTGAATAGAAGATTTGACTTTCAAACACAAGAATCAAGCGATGCATAAAAAGGTGAACAGGGAAGAGAAATCATAAGGGACTTACTAAAGTTGAACTGTTTGCATTCCTACATGGAAAGATGATAGTTGTAACTCTTGATACTTTTATTAGTATTATGATAGTTGGAGGGATTATATAAATATAGACAGAGGGTACAGGGTAAGCTGAACATGAAGGAATGGTATCTAAAAAAATAAAATTAAGAGGTGAGAGAGGAATATATTGAGAGGAGAAAGGGAGAAAGAATGGGGCAAATTATCTCACATAAAATAGGCAGGAAAAAGTCTTTTCAAGGGAGGAGGAGAAGGAGAGTTGAGGGTTGTTGTATTCATCCTTTGTTGCCGGTGAAGATCATGTCATTAGAGAAATGATGATATGATTTGCACTCGACTTTGTTTTGAGTGAAGGAAGGCTGTGTGTGCAAGGTCACCAATCTCACTTCTTCTCCAGAGCCATCTGAATCAAGTGACTTGATATTCCTCAGGATGATTGGAGATGACATAGGATGCACTGGGAGACCTTGGCTCCTTTAGACCAAGGTCTATGCAGATATTCACTTAGGGTGAGGTAATGTCCATTCATTGAATAGGCCTAAGCCAGGAGGTTCCAGAGGAGAGCCTTTAGACAGGGAACAGAGGCTCCATAGTTTCCGAGTTTCAGAGTGCATTAGGCTTGAAGGTAAGTGAAGGGAAGCAAAGGGAAGGGAAGGGAAGGGGAGACTAGCCTGTAAAACCCAAGTCACCTGGACATCTTTTGGTCATTCAAATTTACTTTCCTTTGGAGAGGAAATGGAACGAGTGGGGAGACTGATAGGAGAAGAGGAGCTGAGTCTCCTCACAGGGATCTGTTCTTCCTTCGTGGCCGAAGAAGACCATGCCATCAGAGAAATGATGGCATGATTTGCACTTTATTTTCAGTGAAGGAGGGCTGTGCAAGGTCACCAACCTCACTTCTCTTCCAGAGCCATCTGAATCCAGTGAGAGGGAAAGAGGGAGCCTTACTCTTATCAGATTTGACTTAAGGAGGGAATAACATGCACACTCAATTTGGTACACAAATCTATCTTATCCTACAGGAAAGTAGGGGGAAGAGGATATGTGGAGGGCAGGGGGATGATAGAAGGGAGGGCAAATGGGAGGAGGGGGTAATTTGAAGTAAACACTTTTGAGGAGAGATAGGGTCAAAAGAGAGAACAGAATAAAATGCGGGGTAGGATAGGATGGAGGTAATTATAGTTAGTCTTTCACAACATGACTATTAAGGAAATGTTTTGCCTGATGACACATGAATAAGCTATATCAAATTGCTTGCCTTCTCAGTGGGGCTGGGTGGGGAGGGAGGAAAGAAGAGAAGTTGGAACTCAAAGTTTTAAAAAAAGAATGTTAAAAACTGTTTTTATGTACAACTGGAAAATAAGACATACAGGCAATGGGTTACAGAACTATGTCTTGCTCTACAAAAAAATAGACGGGATGGGGATAAGAGAAGGGAGGGTGTGATAGAAGAGAGGGTAGATAGGGGGAAGGAGTAATCAAAATGCACACTGTCTTGGGGTAGGGAGAGGTGAGAGATGGGGAGAAAATTTGAAACTCAAAATGTTGTGGAAGTGAATGTTGAAAACTAAAATGAAATTTATTAGTTAAAATTAATTATCTATAAAAAGTTCTGGTCATTATATTGTGTCATGAATGTTCTATGCAAAAATCATGTAATATTCATACTACATCTAAGTATCAAAGTAGTGAAGTGTGGGCATAATATGGAATAATCACATTCTTATGTTTCCGGTAAGTATCCATATTCAGCCTTAATAAGACAACTACTGACAAGTAGGTGACCATGGATTCTTGAAGCCTATTGCCACAAAATACAAGGTCCCATAAGTCCTATAATGCTAAAAGACATCAAATATAGGTATATTGATGTAACACATATTTGTTTTCTAAGGACTAACCTACTTAAAATTGGATAGAATTATTAAAACTCTCATGGTCATATGACATTGAATTTTGGTCATAAGATAATGCATGATTAATATCAAAGGTAAAAGGAGAATTCCAATTTGTATGACTAAAAAGAGTATTCCCACTTTAAATCATAGACTAAATTACTAAAATCACAGACTCTTTAAGGTCTAAAATAGTAGGTATACTGATCTAGTTTATCTAACTTTGAAGTCTACAAATTAAGAAGACAGATCATGTTTTAATCCAAAACTGTGTGGACCTCAAATTTTTATTACATGATTAAATCTATAATGAAAGAAAAAATCATTTTGAAAAATTCAGCATACAGAAATAGAGAATCATGAAGGATAAAATTCATTTTCAAATAAATGAAGGTGATGGAAAGTAACTTTAAACAATAACTTTTTATATTTCTATTATTGCAAAATAACTTTATATCTGCAGTGGAGAGAATTATATTTGTATTCATTGAAGCAACAAATAAATTGAATGTTATTTTTTCTTTTAAACAACAAATATTCCTTGATATTTACATATAATTCTACTATTTTTATCTTTTTATAAGTTTATCATTATATTTAAGGGGCAATATTTCATAGTGGATGGAGAATTTCCCCAGAAACACAAAAACTGCTCTAACACATACCAGTTGTATGACCCTGGGCAAGTCATTTAGCCTACTACAATCTAGGTAATTCTATATGACAACTTGCAGAGAAAGTGCCAAGTTACATTTGCAAAAAGAGTTTTCTCATTTTGGAATTTTCTATATCAATAAAGTCCTAAGTACAGTTTCTAGCATTATCTCAAAGAATAAATTAACTATCTTGCTATATAAAAATTTGATGTTAAAAATCCTTAGTAACAGGTAGAATACTAAAGATTGCATAAATAAGGAGCAGGGAAATACAACACATAACACTTAAGAAAACCTAGCTAGAAAATGTTTTTATTTTAATCATGTTTTTTCTCACCACTACCTTGGACTATCATTGTGTGTTCTTATGTAGTTGTTTACAGATAGAATTCACTTCCCCTTTTTAAAATATCTCACATATATTTCATCATGAGTACTAAGTATTCCATTTTTTCTAAACACAAGTGTAAAATTTCCAAAAGCACACTATCTCAAAAGAAGTCTTCCAAAAATGCTATATAACACATATTTAAGAATACAACACAATATCTGAAAAATAAGCATTGACTGTTTAGTGCTTTAACCTCTTATGTAACTTAACACCTTGAAAGTAGCATAGTTTATAACTTCAATTTATGTGAATTTGGTGAATATATACTTTGTGAATAGATGCTTAATTTGTTTCCTTTTTATGCACAAAATGCTACATACAGTTTCATCAAGTAATGAAGTAGTCTATTTTCATTTTCCTTCATGAATAAAAAGGCAAACTAAACTCTGAATTTCCTAATTTATTCAATTTAATCTTGACTTTCAAGTATTATAAATGTAAGAGGAAAAGTGAGTTTTCTAGTGCATAATTTTTCAATCTCGATAATGTCTTAACTGTAGTGCTATCTTGTTTTCTTTTTACCTGTAAAGACAGGAAAAACTTTATTTTTCCAATTCTTTATTGAATTAAGTAGGTTTTTATTAAGTCTCTAGAGTATACAGATGACTACCATAGGTTTGAAGGTCTATTTTGGGAGGGTGGAGGAGACTCAAAGTTTAGGCAATATGGCATAGAGGAAGTTTAACAAGAACTATTTTTTCTACAGTTTTAAAGGGATACATAGACTTAAGACTTTTAGATAATCATCTAATTTGGTCCTCACAACCTAGTCATGTATGTGCTTTTATCATGCCCTGAAACTCAGAGAGCTCGTGACCTACTGAGGATATTACAGCTAGTATATATCCGAGGCAGCTTTGATCTCGGGTTTTTCTGACATTATCCACTAACGTTGCTTCACAAGAAGGTCGTGATTTGGAATCAAAAGAATTTGATTCAATTATTTATTATTCTTTATATTTATACATTGTTGCTATTTATATATAACACATACACTTATATCAGATATAATTATACATATTATTTTTTAATCTAGATTCTATTACTTTTCATTTTTGTGTTATTTGACAAATCTTTCTGAGCCTCAGTTTTCTTCTCTTCTCAATAAGATAAATGACCTTAATTATCTGTAAGGCTCATCTCTAAGATTCTAAATTAAATTAAATGACCTTTGAGAAAACTTCTGCCCTCTATTAGTTTATAATCTAGTGGCAGTATGGGTGGAGGTGGGGTGGAGATAAAATAAAAGATAACTATTCAATAATATGTGATAAGTTCATTAGTATAGTGCAAAATAAGGTACAAGGGAAGGGGAAAGGGAATAAGAGTGTATACATAGCTTCTCCTATTTTCCAGGCACTGTGCTAAGTGCTATTATACATATCTCATTTGATTCTCACAACAACTCTGAAAGTAGGCTATTTATCCTCATTTTACAATTAGGGAAACTGAGGCAAATAAAGGCTATGATTTGCTCAGGGTCACAGATCTAAGTGTATGAGGTTGGATTTAAACTCAGATCTTCCCAATTCTGTCTCCAGCACTGCATTCATTACATTAGATGCCTCAAAATTAGAATTAGGGTTTGATGGTGGTAGGGGGTATTCAGTCATATCTGACTCTTTATGACCCAGTGGGTCATACTTCCATGGGGTTTTCTTAGCAAGGATACTAGAGTGGTTTGCCACTTCCTTTGTTAGTAGATTAAACAGAGGTTAAGTGAATTGTCCAGGGTAACACAGTAAGTGTTTGAAGTAACATAATGTCTAAGTAACACAGGGTAGACAGCTGTTAAATGTCTGAAGTAGGATTTGAATTCAGGTCTTCCTGACTCCAGGCCCAGCACTCAATCTGCTGAGCCATCTAACTGCCTCCCAGGTTTAGGGTTACCCTAGGAAAAAAAAATAGGCAAAAATAAAAACTAACACAAATATAATGATGATGATGAAAATAATCCTGTATAAAAGTGCCTGATACACAAATGTCTAATTTACTGCACGTGAAGAATGACATTTAACACTCCATTTTAGTAGGCAAATGTCAGACATTTGGGAGAATAACATTTATTTTCCTAAAGGAGCACAGTTCTGACCCTTTTGGAATCTGTTTGTGAAAAGTTCAAGAAAGAAAAAAAGATTTAAATGTCAGTTATGTATATAATCTCTGGAAAAATCTCAAAACTCAGTGAATGTTGTTAATTTAATCGAGGCAATAATTAAATATTGGAAAATAAAACAGATCAAAACACAATTCTCAGTTGAAGTATGAGTCAGGGAAAGTATGTATTTAATTTTGTCACTTCATCTTGATTACAGTCACTGGTCCAAGTCCCCTAGGTTTCACAAACACCAGGACATGTTTAATTAGACAAAACACACACACACACACACACACACACACACACACACACACACATATACTATCCCTTGTTCCCTTGTTTCTGTTTGATTCTTGTAGAAGTTGAAAGTGGTTCCACTAAAGTCAGATGAGTACATTTTTTTTGTTCTATTTATAAAGGATTATTATTGGTAAGTATGGAAAGATTCATTGTTAAACCTATGGTCTAAAATGATTTTTTGTAAGTTTGCTAATTTTTTAAATCATTTACAGAACCATTTCAGTCTGAAGAGAGATTATGCCATATTGCTCAATCTCCCCTTCTTTAATCAAGATAGTAATCATTTATTAAGTACCTACCAGGTGCTATAGTTTAGAGTACAATTTCTATTTTTGTACTACTATTATATTCTATGACTGCATGGTGGTTGGGGTATTTGTGAGGAAAGTCATCAGGGGTAGATTATGCATATAATCAATTATTAGAAGCTAAGTTAATATTGATAAGAAGCATTTCTGTTTATTATCAATTAATAGTATTAAAATATCCTACCCATTTGGTATCTTTCCCACACATATTTTAATAGTTCCTTATTTATCAGAAAAACAAGAACTTTTTCCTTATACTTTAGTGTTTTCTCAAAAAAAAAAAGTGTAATCACTACAGTGAAGGATAAAATCCTTAACAACCTGCCTGGCCAGGTCCAACAGTAGCAGGGTTGCAGACTCATCTATGCATCAGCCACACAACATATGAATAAGAAAACTTGGTGGAGTGAATGCTAAGAAAAGATTACAGTAAGTTTGAGCTCATTCTCTCCAATGACCAAAGATTTATAAAAGCAAGTGTGCTCCCAGGTGTTGGTGGGTAGCCTTTGGGTAAAGTGAAAATTTTTAACTTCTATGCTTGATATATCTTTGAAGTAAATATCCCTTAGTAATAGCTGATTGATGCTAACTTGCTAAATGGAAATGAGCTGTTTAACAGTAGAGAAAATTCAATTAAAAAATTAAAAATTAAAAGACAATAAAAAAAAAGAATGGATGCCACAAAAAATAGGATTAGAGAAATACACACCCAAAGCCTTCAAGGGATTCTAGAACTCAGAGCCAATCTTGTCTGTCTACAACACATAATTATCCATCTATGTCATTATATATGTATGGATATGCATGCATATGCTGTAATAGGGATGTATATATACATGGTTTAATCAGTTCATGAATACGTAAGTTTGTAATTTACATAAAATGCACATGCTGTCTCCAACAATAAAATATAATGTCCTTGAGAGTAAGGACTCTTTCAATTTTGTCTTTGTAGCTCTATTGCCTAGCACAATACCTGGCAAACAGTATGTGCTTAATAAAAGCTTGATTGATTGATTGCTTTCAATATAAAAAAATTGGAAAGCAATCTTCAAAGAACTCTCAAGTTTTTTGTTATAAAAGAAAACTCTGTTCGGTTCAAGACAAAAATTATATTTTCAACTTAAAATAACATTAGCCTAATTAAATATGCACGATTTGAAATTTTAAACTTAAAATCTATTTTTAT
Organism: Potorous gilbertii; assembly: GCA_028658325.1. Lineage (NCBI taxonomy): Eukaryota > Metazoa > Chordata > Mammalia > Diprotodontia > Potoroidae > Potorous > Potorous gilbertii. The sequence continues at coordinate 618,020,647 of CM053770.1, read as the reverse complement.
ATTTGTTGGAAAATTTTGCTTATCCTTCATGATTTAGAATGAATGCTAATGGTTTCATGTATAATGTCCTTTTATAAAAACAGACAATTCACAATGAAAAATGCAATACTCATTTGCATCAGTGTAATGCTTTGTACACAAGAACATTTAGGTCACTAACTACTCATTAAAGGAACTTTTTAGTCATCAGCCTATATCCCTTCTTGATTTTTGAGTATCTGGAAACTTTCCCTCTGAGGCTACTAGGAAACTAAATTACAGGACTTTTTAGCAATAGAGAAAATTATCTATATATCATCAGGTTAAGGATATGAACTCCCAATCATTTGACTCAAAGCAACCACAACTTAAAGTTGAAAACCACGGTAATCCTTTTTACTATACATCAGAGGATTTAATAGGCAAGTGTCCCTTATGACAAAAAAATTCTATGTCACACCTTAAACAAGGGCATTAACAACAAACCAAGTAAAATGAAATGAACACTATGAAATTAGACAAAGTCAAATGGTGAAAGTGCATAACAGCTAAGTTGGCAAAACCTTTGTTTGACCTTAAGGAATTATACTTGTAAGAATTATTTCCTAATCAATAACCATTAGATACAAACAATGTTGATTTGTGTCTTTATTGAAAGGTAAATGGCTCAAACTAAAATGGTTGCAATTAAACCTTCCTCTCTAACAGTGTCCATTTCAACAGGAAGCCAATAAATCTGACTTTCATGAAAAGCTAATGAATAATGAAAGACTAAAAGTTTTATTTTTAATCAGCAAGAATTTGAATTTGCATGGCCATTTACAATAGTTATTTTATCTTTCAGCATCTTATCTATTTTCTGAGATGCTGATGTGTTTAGGAAAATTATGAATCAACAAAATATATTTAATTCAAATCACAAGAATGTACACATTATTTTGATGGGGAAATGTAACAATAAAATGTTTATATCAAGTCGATATTTCACACAGCCATCTCAGAAGGAATGATTCAAAAATCTCTGGTCAATACCACTCCCTTAGCTCTCATTCTGTGCTTGCATTAGAAACAGACTAGATAAAACATCTGGAGATGCAGCTAGAGAATGTAATTTAATTTTGTTCCTCTTTCTAGGTGGCCAGTCTTCTACTATTTCCTTATACATCAGCATTCCTACTCTCTGCTCTTACTCTTTTATTTCTACACCAACATTCTCTGTGATACATCTGCTTTTTCTTGTCTCCCACTATAAATGTTGGTTTGCCTACAGTGTAAAGTAAATCTATCAGTGTGGAGTTTTTAAAAGTTAAGTTACAGTCTTGGTTCTTTCAACCACAGATGAGAGGCAGGCCAGGGATTAAATATGCCTATAAAGGGAAGGATTCTGTAGATGTAAGAAAAGTTGTTTTATTCCCTACCTGAGTCTTCAATGAGGAATTTTCTGACTCCTAAGCCTTGGAGGGAATATTTTCAGATTCTTGAAGATGAAAGAAGAGATGCATGATAATAAATGACAACAGCCTAGAAAGGTTCTCTCAATTTGTAGGTATTTAATTTAATGATCAGCAAACAGGTACAAAGCATTTCCCTAAGTTCCATGGATGGATTTAAAGGAAACATAATTTGGGACACAAATCTAGTTGGGAAAGGAAGTATTCAAGCTGATAATATTGATAAGCTTTATTTCAATAAATACAAAGGAATATGTATGTTCCTCACTTTTCACAGCAAAAGGAGAAATTTCTATCTGTAATTAGAACTTTTATCGAGGAACTTGCTATTTAAAAGAACCTTGAGTAATTATGAATCTGTTATACTTTTTTTAAATGAACAAATCATACCCTAATTTGTATGAATAAGTCAATTTGCTTAAAATGAAATACCACTTGTATGGGATGTTCTGTTTTCAGAACTGGTAATTTGTTTAAAATTATTTATTTGAAACAACAAAGGTAATCTAAGTTCATTTACATGAATAAGTTAATGATAAATCAGGATCTTAAAATCTGTGTTTCTCCACTTAATAATATGCAATTTTGCAGTGTTTCTGCAACCTCTCTTTATTTGGAGATCTATAGTAACTTTAAACATTATTTATTTGTATTTAACTGAATGAGTGTTGCATTTCCTTCAGTAAAGGTGGTTTCCAGGGTATATTTATTGAAGGAGTTGTTTAGATAGTTCCTACACCTCTGTATTCTGAATTTGCTCTTCCTATAGAGGTAAATCTGTAAGACTGAATAAAATATCATATTTATATAATTCATTTGAACTCAACAGCATTTATTATGTGTTTTAGCATATTATTATGTGTATGTGTAATAGCATTTATTATATACAAGGCATGATGTTAGGCAATTGAGACACAAGAACAAATCCTGTCCAAAGTCACACAACTAAGTGTAAATAAAGGCACTGACAAACTAAAGAAAGTCTGGAAAAAAAGCCATGAGGTTGGTGAATAGACTGAAAGGACTTCCAATTTCAACTGTCTAAAGAAACTGTTAATAGCTCTTTAAGGAGAAAAGTTAGGTATTATAATTGAAATTGCCCTTCTATAAGAAGTGATATTGGAAGAGTGCTCCTATTACAATTGAACAGAGAACGAATGATTTACAAAGAAAAAGAATAAAGAAGACTTCTTTCTTTATGAAAATACCATTTCATTTATCTCATTAAGAGGATGAACAGTGTTCTTGTGGAGAAAGTTTGCTATCCTGAATGAAATAAATGTTGTTGGGCTGTGTTTTTAAAAGGGAAGATAAGTCATCTGTAGTTAGAGAAAAGGATTGAGGTACTCCAGTTGTGATTATTTTCAAATTCAAAATATTTTACATAATTAAGTTTTTATTTTTATGATTTAATTGATTGTTAATTATATATTCAGTAGCTAATATTTATTTATTCCAAAAAGATTTGGATTTAATAGAGAGCAATATGAGTAACTGCTGTTTGGATAGTAGGTTTCTCATGCTTGTAAAATAAATCATCTTTGATGAAGTGGTTGGAGATTCTGAGTTTGGTCGATTGAGATACAAATTAAAATTATAATAATTAATGAAAAAATGGAAAAAATATTTTGATTCAACACAAGGAAATTTCTTAAAAATAGAGCTGTTTGAAGGTGTTATTGACTTCCTTTGTAGATAGGGAGTTCTCCATCATCATAGGTCTTCAAGTTTCGATATGTCAAGAATATTTCATAAGGGTGTCCTGCTTAAGTGAAGACCTTGATAGTTTATAGTAGCACCCTTATAATCATAATACTAATTGAGAAATTAGTGTTAAAAATGACATTTGGTTATCTAAATCATAGAAATTTACTACTACAAGCCATCTCTTGGGTAATGTCTGTCCAAGGTAAATCACACTGTGTGGTAACCTAAAAATGCCTGTTTTTCCAGTTGAAATTAGATTTCAACTAAATGAAGAGTAAACTTCTAGGGAATAAAAGAAGACACAAAAAAGGCAACATGTTCCTTAAAAAATACTTGATGTCTTCTTATCTGCCTGAGTGTGAATTTGTGTTTAGTTACTGGGATGCTAAAGGCTCCCTTTAGCACAGGATCCCAAACATTATCCCAATAAATTCTATCCAAGGAAAGATTCTCCTTTATACCTTCCATACCTTGTGGTAAAAAACATCTGATTCACAGTGCCTTTCTTTATATGATACAGCAGTCAAATTTCTAAAATCGACCTTCTCCTAATTTTACTCTAAGTTATTTACAACAAATGGAGAAGATCGAATCATGGAGCTGAAACAAACCTCTGAGGCTACCTTGTCCAACTAAGAATTGAATATGAATACTTTCTACAAAACACTCAAAAAGAAGATGTCAGGCTTTGGCCTGAAGATCTCCAATCAATGAAGAATACCACTTATTCCCAAGGCAGCCCACTCCAGGTTGGGATAGCTCTCCTTGTTAGGAATATTCTTTCTCTTATATTAAGCCTAAATTTATCTTTTTGCAATTTCCCTCCAATTCCTGGCTTTACTCTCTGGGTTCAAGTGGAACAAATATGTAGCTCTTCACATAGTAGTTTTTCAACTATAGCTATCACATTTCCTCTATGTCTTTTTTTCTCCAGGATAAAATCATCATCATGATAGCAATTATGTAGCACTTAAAGGTTTGAAAAATGATTTACAAATATTATTTCCTTTTATTCTCACAAAAACCCTAGGAGGTTAGGTATTGTTATTATTTCCATTTTACAAATGAAGACCCCAAGGCAGGCAGTGGTCATGTGACTTTCTCAAGGTCATAGAGCTACTCAGGATCTGAGGCAGGACTTAAAATTCTTCCTGACTCCCAGATTACCCCTCTGTTCATTTTATCACCTAACATACCTAGTTCCTTCAAACTGTGCTCATATGGCATTTATTGGGGGATTTCACCATCCTACTAGCTATTTTCTATTTGTTCTCTTTGCTACTAAGATAAAGAACAAATTATAAACACACAATTAGAAATAAGCTCTGGTCCCATTCAGTCATAAAAAACTGTCAAATGACTTTCCACATTGTGATGATGATGGTGATAATGATGGTATATACAAGTGATCTTGTACAAACTGGATGGAGATTTCACATATTAAACTATAAAGTCTTATCATATTCCAAATATATCTTAAAAGATTCATAGACATGGAAACTAATATTATACTTCTTAAAGTACTGAGTCTTTGCTTAAGAAGCATTCTTGTCTTCCTCTAGAGATTCCGATTTTTAAAAATTCGTGAGTTTCTTGCAATGAACATGTTTTTCTTTGTATCCCCATCACTTAGGGTAGTGTCTAACATTTAGTAGGTTCTTAATAAATGCTGGTCTGATTAATGAATTATAGCTTGTCAATAAGTAATCACAACTTCATGAAACTTACATGAAAACTAGGTTTGTTACAAGAGAAATGAACATGCATGTGAAACTCAAAGAATTAAAAATCCATACAGAAGTCTGCATTTTTATAACAGTAGGATAAAGGCAGGAGAAAGAATCGGAAACCTCCATCTAAAGGACCATGGCATAAGAGGATGAAAGATACAGTAAAGGTGGGAAAAGAACAAAAGCTCCCCCAAAAGAGGAGAAAGGCAATGGCAAAAGGCACATTCTTTTTTTCTCAGAAATTGCTGGACTATGAGATGGTCTACTTATCTATATGTCTCCCAGATGCATGAGCAATTTCTCAACCTAGTGTGGACTGACTGGTGTCTGTCTTGACTCCCAAGGACACACAGGGAGTCTAGTTTGCAATGGAAATAACACATTATGTCAGCTTGGGGGTGGATCTGAGGAAAGGCTCATCCTTGACATGTTCAGTATTTCCTGCATACTCTTAGGTCCAGTGTTAATGGAAAATATAGCAATTCAAAAAGACAAGTTCAAGGAACCCCTTGACATTTCTTAACAAGTTAAACCTGTACCCCAGAGCCCCAGGAAAGCAATCTGAATTTATATGGATTAAGGTCAATCTTGAAGGCTTCCCACAAAGTAACTAACTATGTCTCCTTCCCTAGCCAGAGATTTTTTTGAAAGCATCAGAATTTGGTTTCCAGTTCTCTACAACCACAACTATACTACAAAGGACACGCAAAACATGGACCATATGTTAGATTTATTTCACCCAATATAAAAATGAAAAGGATGCAAACGCAAAACACATAAACACTTCATCTTCCCTCTGCTGGGATTCTTCCTTCCCTAGAAGGAAAAAAGAGTACTACCTTCAGCTGGAATCGTACACCCCATATCCCCTTCCCCAAAAAACCTGCAACCACTAAGAAAATAAGCAGAATGTGGTCCACTTAGGCACCGTATCAGTGAAACCCAAGGTCTATGTTTACTCCATGGATTCTGCGACTTGGTCTGAGCATGTCTCCACTCTGCTGCTGGTGTTTCTCTATGAGCTGTCTGGTTTACTGGAGGAATTCTGTGTTCAGAAGCCTTTCTCCAAAGAACTGAATCTATGCCAGTCCATAGATCCTCTCTGTACTCTATCAGAACTCTTTTTAGTACACTACCCTTAAGTGAAGTCTCATGTTAAAGTGAATCCCAAGTTTACGACCGCATATGTAAAGTAGTCATGAACTTGAGTTAATCTCAAAACAAAATTCTCATTAGTGGTGCAAAGACTTTGCTCTTACTCTAAGGTTCTTCAAACCTTGCCAAAGACATGTAAGTATACTGACTCCTACAGGTCAGTTCATCCATTGTATAATAGTAAAACTGGCTCTTTTTTCCACTCCATTAGATTTTGCAAGCCTCCCCATCCCATGACACCCTATCCCAGAAGTACCCATATTTCATTTGCCATAAGGTGATTCAGGAAATGTTTAACTATATATTTAAATCTCCTTAGTCATCCTGTGATAAATTACAAAATATTGTGCATGGCCACTCAGTAAATTAGTTGTTCAGAATATTAATCAAGGTAATGTTCTTTCTGGAGATATAATGGAGAATACATTAAAAAGATCAAATTATAATGGCAAAGAAACTCCCAGGTATTAGCTAAAATCATCTTATAATTTAATACCATTGACTATATAAGTCTTGTCAATATTAAAGAAACAATAAAACAACATACACTTTCAGGCACAGATTTAAGTTAAAAAATAAGCAAGCATTTGATTATTTTTTTCTATCTTTTCCCCAGGATTATACAGAGTAAAGTAATTATTATAACTAAAAATTTTTACAACTATCTTTGACAAATATACTTAGCATCTGTTATTTCATGACATACAAAAGTTTTGGAAATTTAAATCTATACTGTTTAAAGTCTACAAGTATGTACTCTATAGTCAGCAGCATAGAATATTTCCTGCCATTATGATTCATGACAATTCATTCTCATACATTTCAATATATTCCCAGCATTTGTCAATTTGTAACATTGACCCAGATAGTTTTATTAGAAATCTTAATTGTGAGGAAAAGTATATTTTTTGGTTAAGGATGAAATAAATGATAAGACTAAATATGAGGAAAATACAAGCTTAATAATTATATTATTGCATTAATATAATTAGTACTTTTCATACAAATTAGACTCTGAATATCTTGAAAACTACAGTGATATGTAACTTATTTATTCATTCATTCAGTATTTGACTGGCATACAGTAAATAATAAATGCTTCTCACCTGACTGACCAACTATATCTAATATCTAAGGTCCTATGTTAGGTATAACTAGAGAAAGCATTTTTTTTAAATCCCTCTAAGCTCCTTGAGGACAAGGACTAAGCAAATACACAAATAATACAATATATCAAGAGATTAAATGCCCTTAAGGATACTGGAAATAGAATGCTATGAGGTAAGAATGGTTAAGTTTAACAGGAAAAAGTATATAATAAAGATTTTAAATTCAATATAATTCAAAAGCTTGACATGGTGGCAAAAAAAGGTAATGTAATCTATGTCTACAGTAATAGAGGTACAGATTCCAAAATATGGTATAGTTGTAAGTATGAATATCACAGGTATGGAAAGTCACATACACAGTTGTGATGTTCTCTGCCCTAACTAAGTGACATTGGTAGAGTTCTGTTCAGTCTGGGTACTAAATTTTAGAGAGGAGATAGAAAAATGTTATCAAGATTGTGCAAATCCTGAAGACCAAAACATGAGATTTGGTTAAAGAAACTGGAATTGTTTAGTCTGAGGAAGTAAGGGTTTGGGGAGCATATGTTAGCAGTCTGTATATATTTAAATTGTCATATATAAGAGATAGTAAACTTGCTCTCTTGAAGGGCAAAATGAGGAGGAATGATAGAGAAGCAAATTTCAGCTTATTATAAAAGATTACTAAGAATCAGAACTATTGTTTTCTTTTTTTAGTATCACAATCTTTATCTATATGAATTTTCCAAATTAAAAGCTATGAAAAGGTTATGGTTATAAATTTTTACAATGTTATTCTCATCCTTTAAAAATACACAGTGGTAGCAGTATCTCTGACAATTTTATAAGTATAATTAGCCAAATGACCAATATACAGCTCCCTCATATTACAGTAGTACAGGAATCGATTGCACATATTCTTTCAATAGTCTTTGAGAGCCATAGAAATTTGCAACAAGAGCTTATCCTGTACTGTTTCCTTTCTCTTACTAAAATCCTTTTTCTCCTTCTTAACTCAAATTGCCAAACATGGCTATTTACTTTTAACTTGGCCTCAATTAAGTAGATGAAGAGAAAGAAAGATGATGAAATTCAAGTTAATCAATTTTGCTATCCATTAGCAGCTCTGGTAGCAGTGAGACAGAAATAATAAAGCCTATATTTAAAATAAAGTTTGGAATTTGATACATTTCATTTATATAGAGTTTAGACTTGGTTTGGCAATCAATTCCAATGATCAATGATATAGAGAAATCACTGAATACCAAATGAATACATCCTATATTTTCTTCTTAAAAAATATTTTTAGATCTTAGAATATTGACAAAAAGGTCATAATTTAGTTTTATGAAACAGCCAGTTGAGTTGTGAATTGTCCTGTTCTAATCAGGTTTTAAAATGCAGAATTTAATATGATGTTATAATTTTAGAGGAGTTATAATGAATTATTGTCTGTCAAAACACCAATTTTTTTTGTAGAAACTTTTTCTAAGTGATACAAACTCCATAAATTCTTGAGCAACTATAAAAGACCACAAGAAACAAAAACATTTGTGACAGATGGTTCTCTCTGTATATATACGATTGTAAAGAAGGCCTTCTGGGTAAATGTGATTTATACATTACAGAACACAGGAAAGTTGCTTAGGGTAAGTTAGAGCATGACTGACATCTTGACTTTTTTTTTCATTCCACTTGCAAAGAAAATAAAATAGAAGCAAGTTACTATCTCGTGAAGTTCTAAACAAAGTTACATAAGGTTTCTTGAAATTACAAACTTGTTGAAATATTTATGCCTCAAGGTATCTTGGGAGGTTTTTTGTGTAACATTAAATTAATTGACTTTTAAAGTATTAAGGGTTTATTTGGGATGGAAATTATTTCTTTAATGCATTTTTAATTTTTCAACCTCATCATTCCTTAATTATAAAAAGAAGCATAATAATCTAACTGAAAAATTATCCAATTTTCTTTTTCTATGAACATCATACCAAATAAAAGAATGCATTCATAGAACCACCAAGCAGAACAGAATTCACAAGGAAACCAAATTCCTTTATAAGAATTTAGAATGTTCCCTGAACCTTTAGTCCACTGAGTTAAAATTAAACTAAGCAAGATATCGAGATCTCTACATTATCGTGTTACGCATATTTTACAAATGCTACTTAAAAGGTTTCCTTAGTACCTAGGAGATTTTTGTTAAAGATTCTCCTTTGCCTCACTAGCCCTAGAGTCATTTATGTTTAATGCAAAGCAAACAGGAACACTGTAGTAATATCCAAGAGTATTGCCAATACAAAAAAATCTTTGGACAGCACTGTGCCAAAGCACTGTGTAACACTGCTTAGGGACACACCTCTGCAATGGAAATTAGCAAAGTCACAAATCTATGAATACTAAGAGCTTTCTCTGCAGCCAAACCTTAGAGAAATTCCATATTGCTAGACCACTTGATGTATACCAAAAGCCTAATTACCTCTTTCCTCACCTCCAACCAAAGCTACACATAGTAAAATTATAACGTTAAAAATCCATAACTGGCAAGACCAGTTTTATCAAAGTGCTTTTATAGTTTATTTTGTAATATTTGAGATTGCAAAAGTCATTTGTTCTTCCATTTTCATCATTGCATACTTGAAGAGCTGAATTACATGGTAAGTCTTTCCACTGTTTACAAATAAAATCTACATATATTTATTATTTGGAGCATTTTGTTACATGTATAACATATTTGCTACACAATTTATTATTTGTAAATTTTTGTTCATCAACATTAGAAATATCAATATCATAGAACTCTGGAAGTTTTGTTATTTTAATTGTTAAGTTTTTAACATTAAAACATTTTGAGATGGGAGGAAACTCATAAGTGTTACAGTCACATCCTCATTTACAGATAAGAAAATTGAGTCCCTGGACAGTTAAATGTATCACAGTTGAAAACATAATCCAAGCCTTCAATTCAAAATTCAGTTCTTTTCACTTATATCACAGTCATAAACTAGCATGCATTAGATTTCCACATGTGTTGTATAATCTATGGTTCTACATATGGATGAGGAATACCTGCATCCTAGTAATAAGTAAAGTCTTTATATCCCTATTACTGTTCAACAAAAGAAATAAGATTAGAGAAGCTAATCATGCACTCACTTCTTCTCTGGAATATAAGGCCTTATATTCTATAACTGTATCTCTCAATGAAAACATCAATTTACCTTATCAATGGAAGAACACTATGCTTGTCAGAGGACAGTCTGATAGTAGCCTTCCTGGATCCCAAGTAGATCAGTGGCCAAAAGATATAAATGGGCAGTCTCAAAGGAAGAAATGCAAACTTTCAACAACAATGTGAAAAAATATCCAAGTAATTAGTAATAATAGATTTGGAGATTAAAACATTTCTGAGAGTCTACTCCATGCCCAATAGATATGAAAAAGATAGAGAAATTAAAAAATAGCCATGATAGAAGGTGTATGGTGGGGGGAGGAGGAGGACACACACTCATAATGTTTTCAGAGCTTTGATTTAGTTCAACCACTCTGGAAAACCATGTAAAGCGATACTTAAGAGGTCATTAGATTGTGCATTCCTTTTGACAGAGCAAAAGCATTACAAGCATTTTTCCAAAGCAGGTAGGAGGCAGAAGGAAAAGAGACAAAAAAAGGAAGAAGAGAAAGAGAGAGGGGAAAGGTAAGGAGAGATGGAGGGCAGGAGAGAGAGAGAAAGATGATAGATAATATATAAACAAATGTACATATGTAGTATGTATGTGTGTGTGTATGTTTGTGTATAAAGCAAGATTTATAGTAACACTTTTTTTTTCCCACATGGCAAAGCATTGCGAATAAAAGAGCTGCCCCATAAATAAAGAAAATGGTAGAAGAAATTGTGGGATATAAATGCAATGGAATTTTATTGTGCCATAAAATTGAGAACATGACAGATCAATAGAAATATGAAAAGACTTCTTTGTATATACTGATACAGAGTAAAGTAGGAGAACTAGCAGAAATTTCATGAGGATCCTAATGGGGGCAGGGGAAGAGTTGAAAAAAAAAAACCACTCAGCAATGGCCAAACACACCTTCAGAAACTTAGGATGAAGCATCTCTTGTACTTATCAGTATATAGATATTTAAATAGACAGACAGGCCCAAACATCCATTTTCAAATATAGACAATACCTTGATTTGCTTTTCTTTATCATACATACTTGTTATATAGTACATATGCTATTTTTAAAATACACACACATTCTATTAGCGAAAGTTTCTATTTAAGGTGGGAGCTAGCTAGGTTGGAGAGGAGTAATAAATGAAGGAAGGGAAAGCATCGATAAAATTAAAAACCAAAATTGGCCTAACAATTTTGAAATTTGCCTATTTTCAATCAAAAAAAAAATCTACTTTTGTAAAGATCAGTTGATGGTAAGGTTATAGTAAATTAACATGTCTAATATGTAAAAAGAATCAATGTATTTAATGGTACATAATTGGAAAACGTTTAATTATTTGCGTTCATAGGTAATGATTAGCTTATAATAAATCATCTGTTCTGTTTTTTGAAACATTAGTAGGTCCACAGGTTCACATGATACCTTCAAATACAGCAAAACTGCTAGGTCGAGGGGGAGGAACCAAGATGGCAGAGTAGAAAGATACACATATGCTAGCTCCTAACCCACAGCCCATAAAATATCTGTAAAGAAGAACTCCCAACATATTTTGGAGCAGCAGAAGCCATAGAACAATGGAGCCAAGGAGATATCTGTTAAAGAGACACCTGAAAAACTGACACAAAGGTCCATTGCACACTGGACCAGAGCAGAGCCCAACCGTGCCTTGGCTGAGCAGCACCAAGAAAAGCAGATCTGAGCAGTCTTCAAGGACAGAATCTCCAGCAGCTGCACAGCTCCCTCCACCCACAGGCACCAAAGGTCAGTAAGAGAGTCTTTTTGGCTGGCCGAGAGGGGAGCAGGGTGTCCCCATAACTCAGGCCCCTCGGGAGGAAGCAGCAGAGGCAGCAGCAGACAGGGATTCCCAAAGTAGGCAGGAATTAGGATCCATTGTTGAATGTCTCCCCACAAACCCCTGAGGGAACTAAGCCCTTGCACCCACCCCAGCACCTGCACACACTGAATAGCAACCCCGCCCCTGCCCAAAGCCCTGAGGCTGGGAAGCAGAATTTGAATCTCAGCCCCCAAGTGCTAGCTGGGTGGATATGGAGGCAAGGTAGGGGTGGAGAGGAAACTCAGAAGTCAAGTAACTGGCTGGGAAAATGCCCAGAAAAGGGAAAAAAAAATAAGACCATAGAAGGCTACTTTCTTGGTGAACAGATATCTCCTCCTTTCAGATGAGGAAGAACAATGCCTACCATTAGGGAAAGACATAGAAGTCAAGGCTTCTGTATCCCAAACATCCAAAATAAATATTCAATGGACTCAGGTTGTGGAAGAGCTCAAAAAGGATTTTGAAAATCAATTTAGAGTGGCGGAGGAAAAACTGGGAAGAGAAATGAGAGAGATGCAAGAAAAGCATGAAAAGTAGGTAAACACCTTGCTAAAGGAGACCCAAAAAAATGCTGAAGAAAATAACACCTTGGAAAATAGGCTAACTCAATTGGCAAAAGAGGTTCAAAAAGCCAATGAGGAGAAGAATGCTTTCAAAAGCAGAATTAGCCAAATGGAAAAGGAGGTTCAAAAGCTCACTGAAGAAAATAGTTCTTTCAAAATTAGAATGGAACAGGTGGAGGCTAATGACTTTCTGAGAAACCAAGAAATCACAAAACAAAACCAAAAGAGTGAAAAAATGGAAGAGAATGTGAAATATCTCATTGGAAAAACAACTGACCTGGAAAATAGATCCAGGAGAGATAATTAAAAATTATGGGA
>CM053770.1:617920989-618007140 GCA_028658325.1 Potorous gilbertii | reverse complement strand
GTTGAACTGTTTACATTCCTACATGGAAAGACAATATTTGTAACTCTTGAAACTTTTCAGTATCTGGGTAGTTGATGGGATTACATACACACACACACATACACACAGAGCACAGAGTGAATTGAATAGGATGGGATCATATCTTTAAAAAATGAAATTAAGGGATGAGAGAGAAATATATTGGGAGGAGAGAGGGAGAAATGGAATGGGGCAAAGTATCTCTCACTGAAGAGGCAGGCAGGAGACTTTTTAGTGGAGGGAAAAAGAGGGGAAGTGAGAGAAAAACATGAAGTTTACTCTCATCACATTTGACTAAAGGAAGGAATAAAATGCACACTCATTTTGGTATGAAAATCTATCTTACCATACAGGATAAGCAGGATGGGGAAGAAGATGGAAGGGAAGACAATGTGAGGAGGGAGCTATTTGAAGTCATCACTCTTGAGGGACAGGATCAAAAGAAAGAACAGAAGAAATGGGGGGCAGGATAGGATGGAGGGAAATATAGTTAGTCTTACAGAACACAACTATTATGGAAGTCATTTGCAAAACAACACAGACATGGGCTATATTGAATTGCTTGCCTTCCCAAAGGGAATGGGTGGGGAGGGATGGATGAAGGGAAGTTGGAACTCAAAGTTTTAGGAACAACTGTCGAGTACTGTTCTTGCTACTAGGAAATAAGAAATATAGGTAATGGGGTATAGAATGTTATCTGGCCCTAGAGGACAAAAGAGAAGATAGGGAGAGGGAAGGGAGAGATGATAGAAGAGAGGGAAGATTGGGGATAGGGGCAATTAGAATGCTTGGTGTTTTGTAATGGGGGGAGGGGACAAATGGGGAGAAAATCTGGAACTCAAACTTTTGTGAAAATGAATGTTATAAGTTAAATAAATAAATTAAAAGAAAACAAATATAGCAAGACTGGTGTGCCTAAGGTTCATCAAATTAGCAATATGATAAATGACACAGAGGTAATGGGCAAGACTAAACCACAATTGCAAAGTGAAAATCATTTTTTAAAAAGTATTACTTTAAGTCATTTCATTATGTGTGTTTAATGATGCTGATGGATCATGTAGTTTTAGGTTACAAAGACCTCAGGAGTCATATTCTGGGCCTGTGTTCTATAAGGGGAGAAAACAAGAATGAAACATAGAGCGACGAACTCAACCTAAGCGTATCATGAATCATTTGCTAACATACTGAATAGAGAAGAATGCTTTGTTTCATTATATAGTGTCTGTATTAAAGAATGGGAATATAATAAAGATGTCTAATTTGTCAAATGCTTTACAATTTACGAAGCACTTTCAAATACAATATTCTATTTAATCCACTAACACCTTGTGAGATGGGCAGACGGGTACTGATCTCAACAGATTTTAGAGCTTCCCTCCTTCATTCCAATTACCTTGTGGTTATCTTGTGCATATTTTGTATAGACTTTTACATGTACAGTTGTATAGCCCCAATTGAATATGTTATTTATTTATTTTTATTATTTTGCCTTTGCATCCTAAGTGCTGCAATGGATCTATCTAATGCTCAAGTATTAGAGTGGGAATTTGAAAGATTCTTCTTGAATTCAAATCTAGTCTCAGATAACTTACTAGTTGAGTGAACCTGGTCAAGTCACTTATGCTTTTTTGCCTCAGTTCCTCATGTATAAAATGAATTGGAGATGGAAATAGCAAATAACTCCAACATCTTTACCAAAAAATCCCCAAATGGGGTCACAAAAAGTGAGACATAACTGAAAAGTCACTCAATAACAAATTGCATTCTCAGAACTTTGTACGGTACTTGACATGTATAGGTGCTTAAAAAATGTTTGTAGGTTAAATGACTAATATTATAGCCATTTTTTTAGATAAGGACTGAAGGTCAGATGTTACATGTCTTGCCTAAGTTCACACAACTAATAAGTGGCATAAAAACCCAGGTTTCTCTCTCCACTTCAAAGGTAACTCGTACTCCATTCCTCCTGCCTTTCCTAAATAAAATCTGGGAAACAGTACCACTTATAAGAAGAATACCCTAAGAATAATAAGGAGAAAATTCAGACATTATGTGATGTTAAATAAAAAAGAAAAATAATTTTGGATATTTTTCCATGTTAAAAATCACAAAAGGTTAAAAGTTAGAAGCAATTTGGCCCTGACATAAACCTAAATTGTGAACTGCCAATTATTTGCAGAGGTAAGGAGTGTTATCAGAAATATCTGTTCTTTGTGAAGTGGTGTCTAGGAAAACTTGAGGCCGCAGTGCAGAGAGGAGGATTTGAGGGGATCCAAGAAGCAAGCATGTAGTCTCAAGCAAAACTGTCAGAAATCTCAGGTTGCTGTTGGAGTCAATCATCATCAAAACTTTAAACTACTGTTATCAAAGTTGTAGCTTGCTTAGACTCAAAGGTTTAAAAACAAACAAACAAAAAACAAAACTAGAGTGGACAGCTACAATGGATAGTGCTGGACCTAGAATGAAAATCTGGGTTCGAATCCAACCTCAAACACTGATTGTGTCACCTGTGTAAGTCAAAATCTCTGTATACCTTAGTTTCCTCATTAATAAAATGAGGTTAATAATAGCAACTACCACCAATGATAAAAAAAAAAATGCTATTCACTTCCTGAAAGAAAACTGTACGAATTCTGAATGCAGATTAAAATATACATTTTTAAAGTTTTATTTTTCTCCTTATTTTGGTCTGTGTTTTCTTTTGCATTATGAAAATAAGGAAATATGTTTTGCATGACTTCACATATATAATTGATATCAAACTCTTTGCCTCCTCAAGGAAAGGTGGGGAGAAACTTAGAATTCAAAATTTTTAAAAATGAATGTTAAAAAATTTAACACATAATTAGGAAATATTTAATGAAATAAATAAAAATATTTTTTACAAAATAGTACCTACCTCAAAGGGTAGTTGTGAGGACCAAATGAGATAATATTTGTAATGCACTTTGCAAACCTTAAGGAGCTACATAAATACTAGCAAGGATGATGATGAGCCACTGTACTTCAGGTAGCCTTTTGAACTAGTTAAACATAGGTAGAAAAAGAAAGTAAGATATATAACTAATTAAAGGTTTAATAGTTTTAAGAAGGAAGAACTAGCTAAATTAAGTTCCACACATTGCTGACCCCTTTGCTTTTTGAAGTAATCAGAGAGTGAGTGAACTCAGAATTATAAATGCTTTTAAATTCCTAGAAAACCAAAGAATTCATCAGTATTATAACACAGAAGTTACTAGTAGCTTGTGGTATGGTTTTTGGGCAGGCCAACATTCAAATGTATTACCAGGAAGCTTCAACTGAGTTGACGTCTTTAAAGATAAATGGCAATAAGACATACTGTTAAAGTGTTAAGGATACCCAACTGTGCTCAAATTCTATTTCTCTCCTTTTTTTTTTGCTGTTATTGTTATTACTTCTAATTTTTGTCATTTTTTACATTTGATAGATTTCAAGTATAGACAGTGCCAGGCTAAGTTGCTACCCTCATCTGTTTGGTTTTTAGAAGACTGAAATGACTGCTTTTGTAACTAAATGCAAGTGTCAAGGCATAGGCTCATCTTCTATACATGTCCTGAAAACTCCTCCTGTGAAATACCATAAGCAGTCAGGATGATGATGATTATATTTACCTTGGCTTATCCCTACCTGGTTTTGATTTCTTCTATTAGTTCTCTGTAATTTAATGACTTCTTATTACAAATAGTTTGGAGGTTATAATTGTTAAGCATAGTGACATATATTAATATTATCAACTGGTGAGCCTCATCTTCTTTAATGAAGTTTAGAGAAAAACAGTCTCTTGGCAAATTGCCATCCTTCAAATCTTTTTCATTCAATGTTCAACGAACTAATGCATAGGCAAATAAAAATAATTGTTTTTTATAGTTGAATAAAAGTATCAGAATATAAGCTTATCCACCTAAACTCTTTAAAAAACATCCTTAATGCAGTTCTAGAAGAAAGAACAATAGGGATGATATATAACTCAACTTATTCCTATATCAATTTAATTTTGTCCATTAAATCTCTATATTTTAAAAGCTTGTTATTTCAGGTAGTTTGGGTATAACTATTTGGCATAGCAACATATACACACACATATACATAAATATTTAATTTTATGGATCATTGTTGTATGGAACAGTTATGTATAACAGTTTCACCTGTATAAGGAAGCAATAATTCACTTTCCCAGATGTATGGGTTTGTCAATTATAATAACAGAAAAAAGTTACCAACACAGAGCATTTTTGTCATCATGTTTTGGTTCAATTAATGTGGGATGCTCATAGGAGATTGTTTTGATTCAACTCATATCTTAGTCATTTCATATATTACATCCAGAGACCGAAAAACAAAACAAAACTTTTGGTTAATATTTTACAAATACATTGATATGTGCCTATTTTAAATCTTTATGGTTAATCATTCAAGTGGTATTTGTTCCAAAAGTATTTCAGCAAGTTACTTTTTTATTTCTTATCATGTGCTTTGAGAATATTTAGCAATCCTTAAGAAATTCACACTCAGAATTCTGTTTCAGAATAGAGTCTCTCCAGTTCCTGTGGAACTAATCCACTTATCTTTGGAGTTTCTGATCTGGGCCCCAACTAGTCAATTGATAACTTAGTAGGAAATGAGTCCACAAGACCCACTCTCTCTAGGGGCTATTCCTAGACACCAGGAGCTGACTTCATAGTCATTCATTCCTCTTTCTCCTTTGTGATAAAAACCATTAATCTTTCTCTAGCTGCTTTAAAGTAATGAGCCCTGTGTTTCATTAGTTCTTTATGGATTCCAAATCTACTATGATCCATTTAAAATTCTGAAAGTACATGTTAAGCCTGGTAATACATAAATGTTGATTACTTTAATCATGTTCTTCCCACTGAGCTTTTAATTCAGGTTGTCAATAAATCTCTTGACATATACAGGCATATCTTTCACATTGATAATTTTATGATCAATGTGTTTTGCCTGGAGGAAACCAAGCTATTTATATAAGTATTGCCTTTATTTGTTGGTCCATATGACTTCTGAATTCAAACTTAAATCTTATAGTCTCTTTTTCCTTGGTGTATATTAAGAATTTTATGCTTGAGTTTGATTGAATTTTTTATATTCCAGAGAAAGATTCTACAAGATTAAGAATTCCTTAATATGCTTTTCAACAGAGCCATATATAAACTTGGTGCCATCCATCTAATAGCAAGTGATTAACAAAGTGTTCTAGTATGATCCCCTTGAAAGTTCATACTAAGTTTTATTTAAGAGAGATGATAGTGGGCTTAAATCTAGGGAGAATCAAGAGGATCACACTGTCTCCCTGGAAGATCTTATGACTATACCAGTTTTTCCTGTCATTGTTGTACTGATAGAATGTTTTAAAAAGTAAACAGCTTTCCACATGGAAATAAAATGCTTTAGCATTCTGAAATATTTTACACTTTTGCCAAATATTTTGGGAGCATATGTTTATTCTTGAGGACAATGGCAAATGCCATTTTAAACAATTATTCTTATTCGATCAGTTTCACCCAGTAGTTATATTCAAGCTACCAAATTCAAAATGGAATTCTCAGAATTTCAGTCAATATGCTCATTTCCTTTTCAAAATTATTTGAGATATAATTTTTTTTATCCTTTTCACCATAAGCTAAAATTCTGAAATTTGCAATTAAATGAGTATTTCTGATAAGCTCAGTTTCTTCATTTTTTCACTTTTTTAGTAGCTCCTTGATTTTAGCTTTTTCATGTAATTAGGTTTAAGAATGAAGTTATTTCTTATAGTTGGCCTATACTGATCTACATTACTGTGTGACTTTGTAGCTGAGGATATATAGCAAAAAGCATAAATCTGGTAAGATTCACTTCCAGTTTTAAAGTCGTGCAATACTAACATATTATGAAAACATTCATTTAATTCATAGAAAGTTGTAGTTTTTCTGTTTTGTCAGTGAGCACTATCAGAAATGAAGCCTTTCTAGGAGGTGAGATATTAGTGTGCATCACTCATTCCACTGATCATCACAATATTTCTGAATAAAGTTATCTTTGATATTTGTGAAGAGGTGTAATATACTGACAGGAATGCCAACCCAATATCTGGTGCTGGTCCTATTTGACAATGTTTCAGGGCTCCTGCCAGGCCATCACAACTACCATATAGATCTCTAGGTATGTTAATTTCCCACTATATATCACTCTGGCTAGCCTTTCCCTACTTCGTCATAGCCCCCAACTCTCACTGAATAAAAGATGAATGAATGCTGGGGAAGGGGGTAAAAATATTTAGAGTGTTATTACACCACTGTCATGTGGTGGCTGATATTTGGATTGCATCCTGGTGATGCCTAGGGATGCCTACTCAAAATGTTTTTAAATGTGTAAAATAATATGCACAGGATTACAAAGGAAATTGACTATGTTGAAATATGCATATCAAAATGTTTTTAAGTTACAGGTTAAGAACATATTCTTTAACAAGTATGCCCAATAAATTCTTCTCTAGTGAAGAATGACAAATAACACCATGAAAAAGAGCCACCTACATGTGACAGCCCTTGATAATGATCTTGTTCAGATGTATGGGCCCTAATGCTCTGAGTTTTATCTTAGATGTTTAAACTAGAGCTATCTTTCAGTCCTTGAACAAATCTCTTAAATTCTCTGATACTTTTTTCCCTCATCTATTATATTGGGAAAAGTAGTAAAGGAGGACGTTAGTGAACATTTTATATCTTGATAATTGTATTCCTATATAATTGGTTTCCTTTGTAATACTATGTGTTTCATTTTATTTAAAAACATTCTGAGAAATGATCCATTGACCTTCACCAGACTTCCAAAAGGGTCCATAACAGCAAAAAGATAAAGAATTCCTGGACTGGTTGACCTACAAACTTCTTTTCAATTCTAATTCCTATAATATGGTTTACTATCACTATATTGTGACATTATATTTTATTGCTGGACTAGGAATCAAGAGTACCAAGTTCCATGGTTAACTGTGTGGCATTGCCTCCCAACACCTAAGGTTCCTCATCCATAAAAGTAGAGAATTAGATTAGGTTCTCTCTAAAGACCCTATCAATTATTACAGACATTGTAATTCTAGTCCTTTAATATTTAGAAACTTGAAACTGGAAAGGATATTGGATTCTATCTAGTTTAACATTCTCATTTTATAAATAAGGAAACTGAAGCAAGGAGAAGGGAAATGATTTGCCTAGGTCATGTAGCTAGTATTAACTAGTTTGAACTGGGAGTAAAACTCAGACCTACTGACTCCTGCTATAATGCTCTGTCATGGCACTTTATATTCCTTCAAGTCTCAGATAAAGTTCTACCTCCTACAAAAAATCTTTTCTGGTTTTCCTTCATCTCTGTGTCATAGTATTTTCCTTCTGAAGTTATTTCCATTTTATCCTGCACATATGTTTTTTTCTACATAAATTTTGCATATTGTCATTGGACTGTGAGCTCCTTAAGAAAAGGAATGGGGAGGTTGGAGTGGGGGAGGCTTGTTTTTGTTTATATTTTTACTTGCCTTTCAGTGTCTGGCACATAGTAGGCACTTTACTACAATATTTGTGTATTCCATATGGCTTTAAATATGTTCATCCTGATATAAATGTGTAATCATTTGCAAGTTTCTTGCTCTATATTTTAATTTTTTAAGATGTTTGAAAATCACTAAATAATACTAAAATTAAAAAATACTATTTTTTCCACATTGAACATTAAATGTGAATAAATTCATTTTGTAATCTTTATGGCAATCTATAAAAGCCTGAAAGTTTCTTAGTGATTGTATTCCACAGTGTGCTGAGCAGTTACTCCTCTTGAAAAGATACGTGAGATGATTAAAAATAATATCAGTTTTCAAAATAAGGACTATAAAAATTCTGTGTATGATTTGTAATGTCATCAAAGGAGACAACTTTTGATGAGAAAGCTTCAATTATTCATTAAGGAAAGTGGGAGGGAGGGAGGAAAGAAGGAAGGAAGGGAAAGAAAAGGAGAAAGGAAAGGAAAGGAAAGAAAGGAAAGGAAAGGAAGGGAAGGGAAGGGAAGGGAAGGGAAGGAAAAAAGCTTATTGATAGGCTCTTAATAATAGAAATAAAAATACAACACTTTTCCTCTCTTCCCTAAAGTTTTCATTTAATTCACTGGCTCATCACATACAGAATGAACCTATCCTTTGTTTCATTATAAACTTAAGTTCATATTCATATACACTTTAATATTTGACTACAAACTGATATATATACATACACAAATTTCTGAAAATAAAAGGACTCAATTCTGTAAGATAGTACACATCTGGATATAATCATAAAATCTCAATATTTTACAATCAGAATTATGAATTGAGATCTAGAATGGACCTTTAGGTGATCTAGTCCAACTCCCTCATTTCTAGATGATACAACTGTTACCTAGAGAAGTTAAATGATGTGCCCGATGTCTTACACATAGTAAGTGTATAGCATTTATTGTGTTCAATATTCAGCAGTCTCTATAGTGATATTGTGTGCTGTAAAACCTTAATAGTCTCTAAAAATATTGTTATACTGATAATCTATAACATCTCACAGCATATCCCCTTGGTACTTCAAAACTTAAAGTTCCTTGAAAAAAAGTCCAAAACAATCTTCTTAAAAACAAAAAAGCAAACTCTGCTGTTAGGGGAAGGCATTAGGGCAACATTCAGTGTGTCTCCAATTACAATTTCTGATGGTATTTTAAAAAGTAACTTTAAAATTAGCAACATTCAGTAGCCACTATTTAGCCTAGTAAAGTATAGTGTCAGAGAAAAAAATAGCATTTAAAAATATTTTTGTACATCTTCTAAAAGCATAACAATTTTAGAAAATAGTATTTGTTTATGACAATGTCACAGGACAATACAGTAACATTTCCTTTAGAGTTACATTTAAAAATTATTCATTTACCCCTAAAGGCAACTGATATTTTCTGATTAACATTCTTTAAATAAGAAATACAAAAAGTAACTATATCACACTAGAAAAAAATTCATAATGCTATGAATATTAGATTTTGAAGGGAGTGCACAGTGACAAAAGCATTAAATTTTGCATCAAGAAAAGCCTGGGTACAAATCTCAACTCTCACATTTACTACTTATGTGCAACTATTAGTTGGGCAATTAATTTAACTTCCCTTGAGTCTCAGTTTCCTCATCTGTAAAATGTGAACAATAAGATCATGGAATCATAGGGTTTGAACTAGATGGAAACTTAGAGACCAGCAACCTCAACCCCTTAATTTTACAGAAGAAAAAAACTGAGGTTATATAATTTTCCAAGGCATGCACTAAGTGTCCGAAGCAGGGTTTAAACTTAAAAGTAAATTGCCCATTTCCCTGGAAGACACAATTTTCTAAATACTATCTCAAGTCTGAAAAGGCCTATTCAAAATTACCAATTTATTTTCAGTGGTTGAGAAGAGTTTATGAGAAATATAAAAGTATTGATTTGAGTTATTTGGAAAAAGTGTTATATAAATTATCAATGCTATTTCTAGATTGAAACTAATTTGCATTATTCTCAGCTAGTTTAGAGATTTTATATATATATATATATATATATATATATATATATATATATATACACACACTCACACATATACACATACACACACATATAGATATGAATACATATATATGTGTATATATTAAATGTAATAACGCTTTTAAAAATCCTGTACTTAACAGATATCCTGCTTCACATAAATTCTTCTTTCTTATTTATTTGCAGATTAAATAATTTATATTTGTTGAATGTTTCTAATGTTTCTAATTTTAAGTGGAAAAGTTTTTAAAAGGAATTTTAAAGGAAAATATTTTTTAAAGTATTAGGAAAAGAAGTATTCTAGGGAAAAGTGGCCTGCAATATAGGTAGTGGAACCTGACAAAAGCAAGGGGCAATCTTCCCCCAGCCCAGTATCTCTCTCCAAGACAATATTTTTGAAAAGAAATTTTTTTCTAAGAAGAGAAATATGCTAAAATGATAAGCTACTTCTACCATCCTGTAATTTAGTTATATGATGGAAGTGTTGTTGTTTATGTCATTTGTGATGATGACAGTTGAAGTTTTAATAAGAAATTTTGTCTAATTTTCAGCACTACCTAGGAACCAGTCAATAACCAGAATCCTAAATGATATATGAAAAAGATAGATGAAGAAAACAAGAAATACTGAAATTGTCAAGAAAACAATCAATTGCAATGTTACATATTTTTTGTTCACTCCAGAGGAAAAAAGCACTTTAAAATAAAAAGGGGTGAGGCAGGATGGCAGTTTCTGAAAGTATCATGGGTACTACATCATGAAGAAAAATTACAAAGGATGGAATGACTGTTGGAAACCCCCAGAGTCCCTCAAGTTTCCCATTGATAAAAGGACATGAGAAGCTGAGCAAAGGAAGGGGCTTGGAGAGTGGGGAGGAGACAGAAGTAGCAGCAAAGACAGAGACAAACAACAGATACTGTTCTAGGCAGAGAGAGGGACTATATGGAAAATACAAATTTAGATAGATGAATAGAAGACAAAAAGACAGAAAAGATTATAATAAAATGAAGATTTCTAAGAGGAAAGTATTAAATACAACTGGCTCCACAGAACAGAAGGCACAAAAGGCTGGGAAATAAGGAAAGAACAGGTGAAATAGAGGAAGGGATTGAGACCACATAAAAGAGCAGGTCAAGTTGAAGATGAAGGCAGAAAGCATGACAGATTAAAACAGCTGAGGTATGAATCAGAGTAATGGTAGTCTTTTGTCCAATCTACCTGTATCTAAATTGAAATCTGTCCAGAAGTACAAGGTCCATTTTCTTGTTCATTTCACACTGTCATGCAATTCTCTTTTTTAGCTTTTTGCTACATATTTTTAATCCTGTTATCATACTGTAGGGTATAATTTGATCCAACATATAATGTCAACCTGAATTTGTCCAAATAAAGATTCAGGTTTCAATATCTGCTTGATATAAAGGATATATCTATTTAGTGCTTGAAGAGGTTTGCTAATTATAGCCCTCCATATTTAATATTGCTTACTGCTATTCGAACCATAAGCTATATAAAAATAACAAACTACTATACCTATCAAAATAAAACAAATACTTCAAACAATATATAAAATATGTTTGTCTTTTTTCAAAAAAGAGTCCTATACTTTCCATTTTCTCAACTACCTCACAACTCCATCTATGCTATTGTTGACTGTTTGGCCCACTTGAAATACCATTTGGTCCCATATATGCCAGTTTAAAACGACTGAAATGTCATCTAGTTCCTGATGATTTCCTCGGTGTTTCCATCTATAATTGTCCCATTCCTCTGCACTGCCATTAAATTTATTTTGTGCCTCTTATTTAAAACTGATCACTTTCTGTTTGATATTGCAGATATTCATATCTATTTCAATAGATTATAAGATTGTTAGAGATATTACCCATCTTTATTCATTTCATTTTATATATAACACTTATAACAATATTTTGCACAGGGAAAATAATATAACGAAAGTACCAATGTCTCTCATATATATATATATATATATATATATATATATATATATATATATATATATATGTATGTATATATACATATATATGTATATATGTCTATCACTTTAAGGTTTGTGAAGTGCTTTGCAGACATTATCAACAAAATTTTGTTGATTGAGTGAATGAATGAATGAAAGTAAAGACACTGATTTTTAAAATATGTCTCTGGGCATATTCCAGTTTATCAAATGTCCTAGCTGAAATATCATTCCCAGAAGCAAAGTTGTGTTGGTAAGCATTTAACAACTGACTCTCCCTCCCACTAAAAAAATAAACACACATGTGAGAACGCAATTTTAAGCTTAATCTTCATCATTAACATTTTATCTGTCACTTTAAGTTTAGACAATCAACTAAGCTCAAGATCTGATTTATAGCATTTGGCAATTTCCAAGGTGTAAATACTGGCAATTAAATTTAACAATCAACTGTAGTTCAAGCTGGTTTCATCACACCACTGTCTAGAAGTAAATACTATCCTTTTACCTTAGGGCTGACTTACACAAAATACAACGGGGGGCACAATAAACTCCTTTATTCTGGAAAACGTACTTATATACATGCAGCTTAAGATCAGTCAATAAACATTTCTTAAGTGCCTACATGTTCCAGTTGCTCTACTAAGCACCAAGGATCAAAGAAAGGCAAAACACAGCCTTTGCCCTCAAGGAGTTCACCACCTAATGGGAGAGAGAGTTATGTCCACATTATAGTCTTGGTTACTATTGATATTAATGTCCAGTAAACCTGCCAAGCTTCTTGCATTTTTGTCCAGCCACATCTCTTCATCTTATACTAGTATAGTTGATGATCTGATACAAAATGTGACATTTTATACTTACGAAAATTTCCATTTGTATCCATGACCTTGCTGAGGTTCACATTGCCTCCAACACAACTGCACCAGCACAAGTCTTATCAATATTGTCTCATGAATTTGACACAAGAGATACACACACACACACCCATGCACACACACATACACGTACAAGTGTTGGGAGCTTTCCTAATTTTATCTGGATGTAATGAGCTTCTGGGATACCCATCAGTTATGTCTTATGAGAAACTTATACTTAACCCCATTCAATTTAAACCTTATTTGATTTGGTTCATTTGTCCAGGATATAGAAGAATCTGGAACTCAAAATTTTAAAAAAATGTTAAAAATAAGTAAATTGTATTTTCAAAGACAATACTTTAGGAAAACATTGTACACAATAACAGCAACATTTCATCATGACTAACTTTGATTGATTTAGTTCTTCTCAGCAATGCAAGGATCTAAGACAACTCCAAAAGACTCATAATGGAAAATTCCATCCACATCCAGAAAAAGAACTATGGAGTCTGAATGCAGATCAAAGCAAACTATTTGCTCTCTCTTTTTGGCTGTGTTGTTTCTTCTTTCTTGTGGTTTCCTCCTATTGATTGTAGTTCCCCTTCATAACATGACTAATGTGAAAATATGTTTAGCATGAATGTATATATCACACCTATATCAGATTGTATGCCATCTTGAGGAGGAGGAAGAAGGAGAGAGAGAAAATTTGGATCTAAAGTCTTAAGAAAGTGAACGATGAAAACTAAAAATAAATTATTATTTTTTAAAATATGGTAGTTTATTTGAGATGCCAATAAAATGTCAAGGTAAAGATTTCCAGCAAACAGTTGGTAGGGTGGGAATATATATATGTATATGTATTGTATGTTTTGGACATGCAAGGTTGTATGTATACACATATGTATATCTGGCTACATATGATGGATACATTTGTATAAATATGTATATGTATATATGAGGATACTTGTTCTGAGGTAATAAATGAACCATGAAAATAGAGAAGATCCTGAAAGAGTATAGAAAGAACAGAGAAAATGGCCCAAGATAGACATACTGTCACAGTATGACTCTCAGAAGTCTGAAAAGAAATGATTCTCACAAAGGTTAGAGGCAAACCACTAAGCAGATGTTCTTAATCTGAGGAATGTGAAATTATTTGATTTTCTAAAATATCTACATTTCAATATAATTAGTCTCCTTCATAATCACATGCAACTAAAAATGTCATTCTGTGAAAGGTGCATAGACTTCACCAGACTAACACAGGGATCCTCGACACAAAAATGTTAAGAAAACCTGTTAGATGTTAAATTGTAGAGGTCTATTTAATGAAAAGTCTAGTTCCTGATAATTCTAAAACACAATCTACCTTCGGGGTTAAGAACCACTGCTCTGCAGAGCGTTTCCATGGAAAACCAGGCATTAAAGAGCTATCCAGGAAAAGGAGGAAATCAGTAGTCTCAAACTGCAGAAAGGTCTGAGAAGGGACCACTACATTTAACATTTAAGGCATTATCAGCAACCTTGGAGGGAGCATTTCAATTGAGGGGTAGGGTTTGAGGTCACATCGGAAAGCACAGAGAAGTGAATATGAGAGAGCCAACCTAGATTTTTTTTTAAGGAATCAGGATCAAATTCTATAATTTGAGGAACCCATACAATTCCCTTTTTTGAAAATGAAAGCAAGGTTTCTCCACCTCCATAGACAAGGCACGCTTCTTTTCTGACAATGGCTCATCTATATAAAGATCAAATTATTTTAACTACCTGGAATGTAGTTCATCTAGGCTAAGTGATGAAGTTAGGTGCCTACCTACTAGCTCTTTCCTTATCTCAGGTTTCAATTTCCTGTTAACTATTTTTTGTTTAATCTCACTCAGCTTGATGATTGTTCTTTTTGATAGAGAAAATGGAAAGAAAATTTAATTTGAGCAATCTGCTCTCTGTCATTCACTATCGTCTTTCCATTCACCCCAAGCAATGGATCTTTTCCTTTTTTTTTCTTTTTTCCAATATAATCAAAAACCAATTCTTTTACTGCCCTTTAAAAATTTCAACTCAACTCATTCTGGTTTTTACCTATAATTCTGGGTTTTTCCTTCGATACACTATTTTTTAAATGATCAGCCTCAAATTCTGTCTTTTATACATATAATTTTTTTTAAATCTGAGTTTCCCAATGAACTCCTTATGCAATCACACTGGATTCTTTAGTAACTCCTGCCTTTTATGTTGGAATTATTTGTGATAGTGCCTTTAGAATTGGCAGATTCCCTGTTCCTCTTGAGCTTACTTTAATTTGAGCAGCTTAGGTCATAAAATCAGACCTCTATTTTTCTCTGAGCTGAGACGTCTCAGTGAAATGACTTGGCCACATTCCCTCATAGGGAAAATAAGAATACAGGTTTTCTAACACAAATTCAAATACTCCTTAGCCAATTTACACCCACCCTATTTTCTCCCATAATGGGAAAATCCGCTAAAATTACACAGAAAAATATAAAAATGTCCAAAAGCAATTTGACTTTGCTTATACTTCCATCCAAATGCCTTGTAGGATTTTTTTTAAGTATTTCCATTTGGAAGGATTTGGACAAGAATCACTCAGGATAGATAGTTTGAAATCTAGACTTTTGGGAGGGGATACCTAAGGAGATAAAAGTACAAATCCACTAAAAGTTTCATAAAAATTAGAAAAATGAATGTTCATCATCTAGGATACTCAAATATGATTTATGCATTTAATCCATTCTTATGAAAACATTTTAGAACAGGGTGGAGCTACTTCAAATTTTTTTACTACCATGAATTCACAATGTAACATTTTAGAGCTGGAAAGGGCCCTTGGAGAACTATTAGTCCAGGACCCCTAACCTTTAGTGCCAAAAGCAGAACTTTCAGGCAGATACTCCCACTGATACTAAAAAACAGTGAATAATATGACTAAAATTAATCAACATTGGTGAACATCCACAGTATTATATGTAAATTCAATACCAAAACACTGAGGAAGATTTATGCCTTGTACTCCTTTCATTAGTTTTTCTTACCTTCATATATAATCTTCTTTTTTTCAGCCCTTACTGTTTCTTCTGTTTTCTGAGCTTTCTCAGTAAAATCAACCTAACTTCTCCTCTATGATATAACTTTTAAATACCTGAAGGCTGTTATTAAGCCCTCCTTTTCACAAGCCTGTTCCCTCGGCTAAACATTCTCGAATTTCTTCAATCAATCCTCACATAATTTCCAAGTCCTTCACCATTCTAATTGCTTCTCAATGTTACTAATATATCGATGTCCTTCCTAAAATGTGGTGCCTGGAACAGAACATTCTAACCCATATACGGTCTAACCAGCCAATAGAACAATCACATCTCTACACATATCTAGACATGACCCTACTCTGCTTGCAGTCTAAGATTACAACAACCTTTTTTGTCTGCTATGTAATACTGTTGACCTAAGCAGAAAATACTCCAAATGTATTGACTTTTAAAAATTCCTTTGAAGATATTCAGCCACCAATAAATAACAATCTTTTATAAGAAGAAGTGATCAATATACTGTAAAAGGATGTAGTCTTGTTTAGGTTGTAATAATGGATACAGAATGGGAATCTCTAATTTAGAGGAGTAAAATATTCATTCTTAATAATAAATTGAGTTCAACTTATATATTATATATGTATATATACATATATGTGTGTGTATATATATATATATATATATATATAGTGACCTAATGAAGACTTCATGAGGCAGACTGGATATTGTAAAAGGAGCACTGCTTTGGTCATCAGAAAATTTGAGCTCCTATGCCTGCTTTGTTATCCATGGCCTTAGACAGATTTCTCATTAATGAAAAAGTAGCAGCTTACACAACAAAAGTAGTTCATATTTATATAGAAATTCATAGTTTCAAAGTAATTTTCCTCACAACTAGACTGTGAAATAACTCATATTTTGTATAGAGGCAGCTAGATAGAATGTTGGACTTGGAATTATGAAGACCTTCATTGAAATTTGACTAGATGTGTGAGCCTCGCCAAGTTATTTCACCTTTGACTCCTTCAATTTCTTCATCTGTAAAATGGGAACAAATCACACAATCTGCCTCTTTGTGAAGATCAAGTGAGATAACATTTGTAAAGTCCTTTGAAAATCTGAAAGCACTATAAAAATGCTATCATTGATATTATAAAACTAAGATTTGTAAAACACTTTCTATGAAATCTCATATTTGGTGCACAGAGAAATACATAATGCCCACATTCTCATGTCCATATTTTTTGTGTCCATATTTTGTTTTCACTTTAAGATTCAGAAAGCACTTTAAATACATAATTCCATATAACAGATATTAAGTATTTGTTTGTAAAATATAAGATGTCTCAAAACTCTCAGGGCAGTTTTAAGTCATTATTCTACAGCTGGATTAAGATTTTTTGAGCACCTTGTGTAGACAGACATAAAAGTACGTGGTGTTTGTATAATTGGTTCTTCCCTCATTGTGAAATTTCTCCCCAGAAGACGGTAAACTCCTTGAAATTAGGAACTACTTCATGTTTCTGTCTTTTTTTACTCTAAGTACTGAGCACACCACCATTTTTAAGCTGGCACTTAAAAATATTAAGTGAATTTGCCTAAATTCACAGTTATAACTATAGGCATCAATAAAAGTTTCGTAAAGAAAGTAATGCAAGTATTTTCCACTATTTTGCAAACGAGGAAACAAACTAAGGAGGAACTTTATTTTAGCAAAGCTTTCAATGAGTTGGAAAACACAGACTTGAACCCAACACTGGAGCAAAAATTGCTTGGATCTTGAATTCTCCAGTTTTCAATTTACTTTACTATCTCATACAATAATTTTTTAACTTTGAAAGTTCAAATCATACACTGTGGTATAATTTATGGTTTGTTTGGACAACATGGAGTTGTTAAAAAAAATGTTGTTTCTCTTATCCTGTTAACAAGTACTATGAATATCAAAAATTACGAAATTCTTTTTATTGAAAGAAAAAGAAATTGGAAAGCTGATAAGGTTATAAAAAGGCTCTGGGATGCAGACAAAGAATTTTATTTTAGTTTCTTTTAGGGCGTTAAAATGATTTCAGCTGGTAGTGAAGTAGAAAAAGTTCTGGGCTTAGAATCAAGAAGGAATCAGTTTAAATCCAGTCTCATTTAAATCCAGTCTAATTTCGAGCTATGTGATCCTGAGCAAGTCACTTAACCTATCTACCTCAGTTTCCACAAGTGCAAAATAAACATAATAGCACCTTCTTGGCAGGGTCGTGGTGAGGATGGAAGGAGATGATATTTTTAAATAGCATTTTGGAGAGTACCTGGCAAATTAGGCCCTATGGAAACGCTTATTCCTTTCCTTTTCTGTCCTTCCCTCCAGATTTCTTTTAAATGCAGCAAAATAAGATGACTTATTTGAAAAAAAAAAAACTTGAGAACGTTGTTTGGGCTGAGTTTGATTCCATCAGTTCCCTGGTAGTTTCTGTATTTGTATCTTATGTTTGAAAATGAAATTAAATGACACTCATAGATCATCCAATAGTTAACAAAAAGAGATTGACAAGCCATAGCAAGAGGAAGATAAGAACAAGGGAATTTCATTGAGTATACCTGAAGTAGATTCAGCTAAGTGAAGCTCCTTTTCCAAAGTTATTCATTGTAGTCTGACAGTTTTGTACTCAGGAAATCAGAAAGTGATGTTAAAAACCTAAGCGTTTAGTCCCCTGAGTCAACCAAGTATGACGGATGTATTTTACTACTTTTTAAGGATTAAAAGTAACCTAACTTACATAGGGTGGGGGGGGGTAGGTGATAAATTCATTTTTGCTTATTGTTAATATAGTCTTACTTCTTAAAGGGAAGATCCTCCCTACTCATTAATAAGCCTGGGAAGATTTGTAGGAAGGAGGACACCTTTTGTTAATTTTCTAATGAGGCACTGGTTCTCAAGGGTCGTGATGCCCTCTGATTCTAAAAAGTGCATAAAGACTGAGATGAGGTTTTACTTTGGGGTTTAGTTTTTAAAAGAAGTTTGTGTGCCAGATGACACTCTGTGAAGCCACTAAGCAGCCCCCCCAGCTTTGAAAACCCAGATGTTGGTGCTTCCCTCTCCGGTAACTATGTATGTATGTAAAGGTCAGACAATTAGAAACCTATCTTCTGGTCTTTATTTCTTTTCTTGCATGTTTTTTTGTTGGTGAGTGATATATGTGCTTGATTAAAGGTGATTGTTAACCCCACAAAATTTGCCTTTCCTTTGAGAAAAGCAGAACAAAGAACCTATGATATCAAGCCCCCTTGTGTATGTTGGGGTGCTTACTGTTAACAACAGAATATTGCTCTCTTCCTGTGACACATTAATGTCATCCCCTAGGGCATGTAAAAGAACATATTAGTTTTTATAATATTGTTAACAATATCAAACAAGTGTTAAGAGTTCACCCACAGGCCGTGATACGTAATAGAAGAACCAGTTGAATTTGAATTCAGGAGACGTACAACAGGTTCGAGTTCCATTTCTCCCACTACTCTGGTAAAGTGACATTAGGCCAGAGGTTCTCAACATGGTGTCTGTAAACCTGTTAATTTTTATTGCATTTTGATAACTACTTTCCTTTATAATGCTATGAATTTTATTGTGTACATTTAAAATCCTTTCTCTGAGAAGGGAGTCATAGACTTTACCAGACTTCCAAGGGGTCCATCACACATAAATGGCTAAGAACCCCTGCCTTAAGTAAATTGTGTAATTCTTTGTCTAAGCTTCATTTTTCTCCCCTGTAAAATAAGGGGGTCGAGTGAGTAATGATAAAAGAACCTTCTATGTCTAGGATGCTATGAAATAGAACAATTACATTTTCACATAAAGATAACTGAATTATGTGAAAGAAAATTTCACATAAAGATAAACTGAATCTTGGCTGTGTTATCCAAGAAACAGATATGTGGGATGAATGATAGAGAAAGAGGGAGTAGGGAAGAAGAAAAAAACAGAGACAGAGAGAGAGAGAGAGAGATAGAGACAGAGAAAGAAAGAGAAAGAGAGACAGAGAAAGACCCCTATGGCATTTAGCCAAGAAATGGACAGTCAAAATAACTTGCTGATAAGGTTTGAGACTAATTCAGGATAAGGACCACTGGAGAAGGTTACCTGATTAATATAACATAAGGGAGCACAGAGAATAAAAGACTAAGCATGTATAGGATGCTGGTGTGATAAGAAACAGATTGTAGTAGTAAGGTCCAAATTAGGGCAGGTGAAATTCAGGGAACTGTCCACAGGGATGTTTCTTAACTCTAATGAACTCCCCTTTAATTTCAGATGTTTCAAAAAATCAATTGTTTAAAAGTAATAAAATATTTTTATTAAATATTTTAGAATTTTCAGTATAACATTCCCTTAGTGAGGGTTGTAAAGTGCAGTGCAGCATTATAGATAAATAGTGTCTCAGAAGCACCTAGGTTCAAGTCATGACTGGCACATACTGTGCTTAACTTATGTACATTCAACTCAACTCTCTTCAGCCTAGAAACTGTAAAGAAAGT
Source organism: Potorous gilbertii (assembly GCA_028658325.1). Lineage (NCBI taxonomy): Eukaryota > Metazoa > Chordata > Mammalia > Diprotodontia > Potoroidae > Potorous > Potorous gilbertii. The sequence goes on along the minus strand of CM053770.1, from coordinate 617,987,111 downwards.
GTCAACCTGCATTGGTAGATGAAATGTACTTTACCAATGAAATCACAAATCCAGTCCCTCTATTCTAATGGGGCTTTGCTATTGAAAACATAAATAATATAATAAAATAAAAATACTGCAGCAGAAGGTCACTTGCCCATGGTCACACAACTTCAAGTATCTGCGTAGATCAGATTCACATTCAAGTTTTCCTGACTTTCTGACTAGGCTCAGCGCTCTATCCACTGAGCTACCAATATGTTTACATAGTCAACTTTTAATAAATGCTCTATTTCCTTCTGAAACACATGAATGGGAACAAGCTTTTATAAAGTCAACACTTGAAAAAAATTATCTATTGCATGGTTTATTTTCTTAATAACTTTTAATGCCTAAGGTATCAATAATTAAAGGAAGAAGAAAAAGGATAGAGGAAGGATGTAAATATTGACTTTAATGTTTAATGAGCTCTACTAAATTCAAACTGAATTTAAGGCCCTTATTTAAGATGACCCATTATGTTTTAGAAGCAAAGAAAATGACTTTATTTTGAAATTATTAATTTTATTCCTCAAACAACTTATAAATTTCCTGAGATCAAGAAATAGAGGGGACCTTAATGATGACCAAAGTCCATCCCTTCCTTTCCATAGGCACGGAAAGAGATTAGGGTGCTTGGAAGGTTCACCCAGGTAGCAATAATATTCAAAAAACATCTTGATAGACAATTCCCTGAATTTCATCTGCCCTATTGTGTCTTACTCAATAGCTGAGGCAGGATTTTTTAAAACAAGATTCTTTACTTCAAAACTCAGAATTTTTTCCTACCTATGTTTTCTCCCTAACATTAGCTTTAGTGGAAGACACAAAATGTCAGCTTTATATCAGAACTCACACTCATTTTTGGTTGGGTTTTTTTGTTAATTTTTTTTGGCTGTTTTGTTTTTGTTTTTGTTTTTTTACCACAATGTCGCTGGCTGTCTAGACTAATTTTAAAATGCTATTTCAGATACTTGAGGACTATGTACAATATTTGCAAATGAAATGATATCAAGAAACTAAATCTTGAATCAGTGAACACAAAGGGAAGGAACCCATAAACTATAAAGCCTGAATCTATGTGGAATACTATTGTATTAAAAGAAATGATGAATACAAAGATTATAGGGAAGCATGGAAAGATAAGTAAATTAATAATATGCAAATCACCTAAATTAGAGTAAGAATTCAAGGATAACTGTTTTAGTCAGTGCTAACAACCACCCAATTTTTCAGCTATTTTTTAACTCTGAGAGACAAATTCTTCTGACTATCCTATCTCTGTCTAGAATTGCAGGCTAGGTCTAAGCCGCAGCAACGGCTAAGGGCATTTTATAGTCAGCAGGGCAAAGACAGATGAAGTTTTTTTTACAAATGCACACGAGATCCCAGGCTTTTTTTATTTTTTGTTTCTGAATACACCAATCCTAAATAATCTACATAAAGACAGACACAGATGCAAAACTTCTTATTCCCTCTTCTCCTTACTGGGGAGGAGGTAGTAGAGAGGGTACAGAAAAAGGGAATTTGATGCTTGTCCAGAACACAGTGTGACCAGAATGTAACAGAGTGAATTACCAAAATCAACAATATTAAATTCAAAGGACAAATTCTGAAGAAAAAAAGTCTGTATACCCTAACATTCATATTCTCTTTTTGTTTTCATGACAAAAGTACACTTCTGAGTCTAGGGGGCAAAGCGCAACAGGATACATTAGTGTCTAACCAAAAAAAACCAAAAACCAAAAAACCACAACCCATTGAAATATTTGCCCTCATAGGACAACAGGGAGTCTTGCAAGTCATCCAAGCCAACTCAAACAACAGATAAAGAACCTGAAATCCACAGAATTCAGTTTGAGGCAAGGATGTGTCGTGTGACAAACATCAGCATTCACTGACATCCAACCTCTACCATATATTCACAGTTTAAGTCACAGCCTGTCTGAGCATGATAACCTTGTTCTCAAAAAGGGGATAACGCGTTTAGTACTTTCATCACAAGGGTGTAAGTGAAGTTAAATTAGATGTTCCTCATGAAGTTACATTATAAAGACTATCTACATATATATACTATAAAATACATGAATTAGTATTACTTTTGATTAATAAAGACTGTCATAAGGTCATCTAGTGAGTGAAGGGAAGAACCGAGACTAAAACTCGGGTTTCCTAATTCCAGGGTTATACCATTTCTATTTATAAAATCTTATTTAAATTACTAAATGTCACATTAACTCATATGAATAAGTTATTGAACATTCACATTTTACCTTTATCTTTATTAAGGATAAATTTTAACAATATCAAAACCAAATCCTTTTGTAGTACATCTCCTCATTACAAGTCAGCATTAACTAGTGATAAAACACCTCAACAATAATTTTTAAAACAATTTTATTTTACAGTATATTCTGTTCACCGCAATGATTCCTTTAAATGAAAGCTGCAAGATAAAAAAAGTTCACTACTAAAAATAGGACATGCTAAATAATAATCTTATTTTTTTCTATCTCAACATAGAAGCTTGGTTTGGGAAGATAAATTAGGAGACTCTTGAATGGTCCAGTCATATTATAACAAGGGCCTGCTAGACTAGAGTAGTGGCATGGGTGATAGGACATCGATGTATCATTTGATTTACCTCTTCAAATAGAATCATACATACTCATGGTTTTTAAAAGAAAGCTTTTATTGATAGTGTCATAGTTCTTCATCTCTAAGATCCTAGGTTTTCAAGATAAACATCACAGACCAAAGAAGAAACTTTATACAATAAATATTTATAGTAGAAGTGTGCCCATGGCTGTTTGCAAAGACATTTAATTATTTTAATAGCATGATTCACTTTTTATTTTAACAGTTGTAAATTCTAACTGTGGAGATTTTTAAAGGGCAAAATTTCTTAAGATTCAATGTAAATCTAGGTTTTATTCACTTAATATCAGTGAACATATTACCAGTCATGGTATATCTATATTAAATAAAGTTTAAATAATCTATGAAATAGAATAGATACATTCCTTTAAAACAGGTAATAAAGGAGAGAGGTTACCTGAAACAAACTCTTCCTCTGAGATATTTAGGTTATTTTGAGTAGAAAACAATTTTTGACAGATTAACTGGAAACACAAAGAAGAGTGCTAGGAGGAGGGAAGTGTATGGTAATGTTCCGAAACTAGAAAGAAAAAATTTAGCCTCTGAGGGGGAAAAAAAAGACTTAAGAGTGACAGGCTTATAATTGTTAAGTACTTGAAAGATTGATAGGTGAAAAAGGAATTGGACTCACTCTGCCTGACCTTACAAAGACTAGGAACCATAGGTGAAATTTACAGGGAGAGAGGTTTTAGGTCACTATAAGAAAGGACTTCCTTAGAAGAATGGTCCAAAAATGAGTCAATTTTATTCCCAAATTTAACACTCATTAAATGCTTACTCTGAGCAAGGCACTGTGTGGGTTGCTTAAGATACTCAGCAAGAAACAGATGGCCACATTAGGAATGTGGTACCAGTAATTCAAACTTCAGGTATAAACTGAATTAGCTAAATCCTAAGGTTTTTTGAAATTTTCATTATTATAAAGCAACAAACTATATGTGCAATTTGAAGATCCCGTCTTGAAGTGATAAAAACAAATTAGCCTTAAGTGAAAAAATTACATATGGAAGTGGGACCATTTTAAAAAAACTAATACATTGTAAAGAAACCTCTGTATAAATCTGTTTTCAATTACGTTTAATTCTGCTTAATTTTTCTGTAAATACGTGTTCTAGGAGATAGTGGTTGTCAGAACAGTAATACTTTATATTTATAAAAGACATTATATTTCTATAAAAAACCATTGAGCACATCCCTTCAACCAATTCTATGATTCCGTTTACATTGTCTTTGCTGTCTCATGTAGAAGACATTCATCTGACTTCATGCATTTTCATTGGCCATTCCCATACCTGCAGTGTGCTCCCTCCTCATCTCTGCCTCCTGGCTTCTCTGGTTCCCTTCAAGTTTCATCTAAAATCTCACTTTCTACAAAAAATCTTTCAGACTCCTCCTTAAGGCTTATGTGAGAACTGCACCTTCCCTCTGTGAGCCATTTACTCTTGTGTATATCTTGTTGGCACAAAGGTTTATTTTGTTTTGTTTCATGTTGTGTCTCACAGCCCCTTGTGGGATCTGCCTATGATACAAAACCCTGAGGTTCTATAGAGGAGCCTTTTGGATAATGGATGACAGGAATGAGATCTATCAATTTTATGGTAGAGGGAAGGAAGGAGAGGGTGTTCATTCTCAATGAGATGATTGTGATTGATTTCTATCTTCAATGACCAAGGAAGAAAAGTGTCAAGAATTGACTAGGAAGGACCAGTTGAACAAGTATGGAGCACAGAAAATTTCTGGAAGATTTTTCTGGGTGAGTTATTGAGAAGGACAATGTATCTAGGGCAGGACACTGAGTATTGAAACACCAGACCATTACACACATATACCAGTTCTTCAAATCCAAACATTCAAAGTGATAATAAATGTCACCAATATTCAGGAATTAACACATTTTTCTTCAGGTGTGAAATTTGAAAGGCAAAAAAAGAAAAATGAAAGGATGGAAAATCATATTGATATAGCATTGCAGTCAGATGTATGAAAAAATCAGAAAGGGCATTGGGTCGGTAACTGCCTGCCCCCTGTGAATCATCATTTTGCTCCCTTTGTATTTTCTTTTTATTTTGACCAACTGAAAAGTAGGATATGGGGGTAAAAAACTTATTTGTGTGTAGGTTGTTAAGATATATTTTTGTACTCCCAGCAGTTCATAAAACTTTTAATCTCTCCTTGTTTGGAATCATTTATTACCTATAAAATGGATGAAAAACATCAATTTAAAAACAATGAATCTGCCTCCTGGTCATCTTTCTTTTCTCTTATTTTCAAAAAATTACTGTCAGAACTCTTAGGAAACATATTAGCCATGAGGCTTTCTCTTAATAGCAAGTAGTTTCTTATCAACTTGTAACTGAGTACTTTGTTTAGTTTCTCTGAGCCGAAACAAGCACAGAAAGAAAAGAAAAAGCTAAAAGACTGAAAACAGTAGATATGGGAGAGAGAGAGATTACCAAAAAAAAAAAAAAGTCCCAGTAACACAAATCAAAGAGACAACCAGGAGAGAAAGACCAGCAGTATTCTAACCTACTGTGTAAGAAAATATTCCTAATAAATTCCTTTAGAAGAGAAAATGTATGTATTGGGTACTTAAATACTGAGGGATACTCAGTGATTATATTACTATACCCAAATATCCACATTAAATAACTGAAATCTAGGTTGTAATACTTTAGCAGTAATTAGAAAGGTTTTCAGAAAAAAAGTTGTTTCTTTGACCATAAAAACAGATATTAGAAGTTACATTTTGTAGTCACTATGAGGTAATTTAATAAATAAATGTTTGACTAAATTGGTATTTATAAAATAGCCTAATACTTGGATAATACACCATTATTTGCTAGGATTAGGGTCCTTACAATAAAATTGCATTTTAGTTATTTCCACACTTTACAGTTTTCTATATTTTCTTACAATATAGAGAATTAATAGGCAATAAATTATGATGGGTGCTTTGGATAAAATTGTAAAAGTTGGAGACACTATCTCCACTGGCAAATTGAATGAATTAGTGTAAACAAAACCTGGACTTTAATGACTCAGTTACTCCACTTAAAATAACCTGCCTTAGTCAGGTGAGAACATCTCTATTGAAACAGTCAATGAAGGACATTAATCTAGATTCCAAAAATCCTTGAAAGCTGCTGGATGAAATGTGTGATACTGCATAGGAGATGTATTTTGAGTGGTAGAAGAAATCCAGTCATGACTTGTGAGTTTTCCATTTAAAAATAAAAAGTCATTTTAGAACATGAGTACTAGTCCAAAGTGGCTAGAGATTAGAAGAAAGGGAAGAGAAAAGTAAAAGAACATCTGTATCTCCTACTCATCCCTCTTGACCAGAGGATGATCTTGTGACCTTTGAAGAGCTGGAAGATTTTGGATTTTCAATCATCATCTTAACAATGTCCCTGGAAAAGTTGAGAACTATGACTACATTCAGAGATAAAGACAAACTGAAGATGGGGAAAGGTAGCTTTGATACTTTACAAAAGCTTCTTAAGGAGAATTTTAAGATGGTAAAACATACTAATAGAAAAAACATGGGAGGTACTTTGTATAGCTTTGAATTATCATCTTTCCATATGCACTCTAAATTTAAGCCTGCTTTTCCTTGGAATTAGTAGATATTTCTATGAAAGGAAATCACAACATTTTGGAGGGTTTCTTATACCAGCTATTTTTACTACACCACCTTATAAATATGCCTCACTAAAAGCTAATTAAGTGTGGGTGACTAATTGATAATCATGAAAGGAAGCTTATGGGTAGGGGCTCTTGAGTTATAGTACTTGAAAACTATCTTTTGACTCTTTAGGATCCCCTAAAACCTGGAGAAGGGTCATAGTTTATCTTACTCTGTAGACCGGACTTGCCAGGGCCAATCTCCAGAGCAGGGGCTTAACAGAGATTCTAAAAAAGAAATAAGAAAAGTCTGGCCTCAAGGGGTATACCACATAGCAGAAAGATAAAACCCACGCAAGTAACTATAATAGAAATTAGTCTAGGCTGAATACCAAGGAGAAGTTAAGGAGAGGGACTGTTACAAAACGTGAAACAGAACCAGAAAGTAAGCTGGATTTTGAAGGAAGAGAACCTGGCCTTCGGCTATTCTTACATTCATGTTCTCATACTAGAACTCTAAATATTAATGCCAACTCAGATTCCATAGAGGAGGAGGAATAATCTCCCAATATACAAATAATAAGAGAGGGGAAAGGCCTTAATTATTGACAGAAATGCACATATGAATACATATATTCTATAGCTAGCAATACCAATTCATTTGCAAACCTTGGAGGAAGGATACTACTTGCTGTCATAAAATTCTAAGTCAAGTGTATTTCTATAAACATAGAAATACAAGAAGAAAGATGTCAGACATTATGGAAAGCATTGAAGCAATGAAAAGTTTGGTGACCTAGCCACAAGGGCTTCATCATCACTGTGAGCCACTATCCAGCTGCTGAATTGCTCAGTGGGAAATAAGCATCAGAACTTGGTGCATTTTGAAACTTATTAATTGGAAGTAGAATGGGAACACGACTCCAAAAGCTTTCTTTACTTCTAAATAAAAAAAAATTGCAAGCTCCCTAAATGGAGGTGTGCCAAAGGAAGCAGTCTAAAGCATTCTTAAATTGCCCGGGATCCAAACAACACCAACTAATGGACAATATGTACTAGTTATTATTGAAACACATACTGACAGAATCTCAGTTTTCACTCAATCACTCAAACCAGATAATTAAATGTCTATTCTCCATATACTTAAATTTCACTCTAGCATCACTATAATTATATTCAAATTCTTCCTCATTCATTCAATAACTACTGTGTCATCAACATTCCTAGGCCAGATTCCAATTGCATCTACCCTAACGAGCACCTGGGTGAGAGGGTCCTCATCATTTTCTTTTAGCACTGAAGGTAATTACTAAGGCCTCTTTTGTTCTCTATGCACAGTTATCTGCCTTACAAGTGAAGCACTGTCTTAGTCTAATGCAATCTAAATGATTTCTCTGAAGTTTCTTTGGGATTTTTTTTTTGATGACATACTGGATAGAGTGTTGGGCTTGAAGTCAGAAATATCTGGGTTCAGAGCTGGATTCCAGAAAGGTCTGCAACCCCCTTGGCCTCATTTACAATGTCACAAATCTAATCTGCATTGTTGGAGATAACATCTCCACTAGGGATTCACTACAGTAATCAAATCATGAATCCTGCCAGGATTCCTATATTTGATGATATATTTCCTCCTCTTTGATTTTACATCCACGATGAGGTCTTTACTGAATGGATCAGAATATTTACAACAGAAGGTGGCCTTAAGAATCATTGAGTCTAACCCTTCAATTTCAGGGATGAAATTAAACTGAGGCCCAGACTAGTTAAATTACATGATCATGATACATACATCAGTAAATTTGAACCTAGGATTAGAGCCCACATTCTTACTTCAAATCCATGATCTTTGTATCACACTCAGAATGTCTCCATTAATTTTCTTAGTAGAATTTGCAGTTTATGTAGAAAAAAAAGAGATCAAATATGGGGCAGGGCGGGGAGGGAAGATTTTCCTTTAGTATTTTTAAGAGGGGTCAAAATTAGCATATTTTTGATTCTATTTTGTTTTATTTTCTTAATGATTTCAATTAACTTTTAAAAATTCAAAGATTTTAGCATCTTTACCTCCTAAGAAATTGAAGCTTAAAAGAAAGTGATATAATAACAAATTTTCCTAAACAGTTTGAAATTCTATTCAATTTTTCTGTCTCTCTCTCAGCCTGTCCCCCCCACTTTCTTTCTCTTTCTCTTTTATTGAAGGAAAGGTTTCCGGGGTAAGTGGGATGGGGGGATGCACTTAGAAATAGAGGTAATATAAAAGCAAAGGAGAGTAGAGAAAGTTATTATTTTATATTTACATTTCAGAAATATTAGAGATAAGTCAATCTTGTGAAAAATAGTTGGGAAACTTCATTTTAGAAAATTAAAAGAACACATATAATGCACTCAAGTACTACCCAGTTAAATGACATGAGGAGTTAAGGCAAAGAATAATAAAATATTAATTTGAAGGCTATTTTACTTACATTAAGTCATGTCCTATATACAAATGCATAAAAGCTATCCTAATAGCAAAGAAACCCAGCTATGCCTCATTACTTCCATTTATACAAACTGGACTACTGAAATTATTCCCTTTAAAAAATGACTTACATAATAAGGAAGCACACATCATAGATAACAAAAGAAAATTGCTTCTGAAATTTACAACTGTTTCACTGATAAGAAATTCATTGATCTAAGGCAATGAAAACAGAGTTCCTGGTAAAAGAGAACTACAAAAACAATCTGGAAAAATAAATTTGTTTTAGATTCCAAAATAAATCAACATAATTAATTTCCTCTTCCAAAATGACTGTTAGTAAGTGGAAATATTAAATATCAGTGATAAAACATACAGATTTCATCAATGAAAAATAAAAATGACCAGAAAAAATCAAGGATCAATAATAAGAACCTACAAGTGATCAATATTAACTGATTTCATTTCCATGAAAAATTAATAATCTAGCCACTGACTAAAGAATGAACTCCCAAGGTTAAATGCTTCTAGTGAATTTCCAGAGATTCCCTTACAACTTCATATTTTTAGAACAACAGTTTTCATCAGTTTGTTCAATTGAAAAATGATAGTTCATGATCAAATTCTCATCGTTTCTTATTAGCATTTTTGAGTTATAAAAAATGTTCTACCATGTAAATGTACTTTCTCCTGAAATACTACTACCACAAAGCTATATGGAAATAGATAATTCCTAAATATTACAAATAATATTCCTTTTCTTCTATGACACTTATGATTTTCTTAAATCCTACCATAGTAAAGATAGCTAAAAATAATAGGGTGAACTAATGAATGCTAAGCACTAGAAAAATACATACACAAGTATGTGTGTATATTCATATATACAAATACTGGGTTGTTAGAGGAGTTTGGAATAAAATTCCATGGTCTAGGCCATCAGGAGGGAGCTTTTTGAATGGGGAGTATCCGTGCAAAAGAAATAACAGGGATTTGAGTCCAAAGGGAACAGAGAATTGATCAAACTTAGAAATTAAACTAAAATCTTATATGCTTTGTCATGTGAAAAATTATAAAAGAACAAGCAGTACTTTGGATAAATGCTAAGGCAAAAAGCATTGAATCCTAGACCAAGAAAATAAAGGACCATGTTTCATGCTATTATGTCTTATACTTGAATCTTTTCACATATACAATAACCTAAAGGTTATTGATCTTTCATCGAAATAACCATATCTGGGGTTTTGCACTATTGTTTTAATATAACTGATCCTGAAGATAAGGTGTGGTAAGACTGTGATTAACTGAAAGGCTAAGAATAGGGATAAAATTATATCGACTGCCCCAATGGAAAAGTAACTTGAGATTATATTTATATGAAATAACTAATAACACAAACCCCTGGTTTATGGTGATCAAACCTACCCTTTACCTAAGGAAATAGATATTTCTTTAAAAAAGACTCCCAATTTTAATTAGCTAAACTTATGAGACCTGCTATGTCTCTGTCCATTCTCTTACACCAGGATTTAAACAGTAGGAAAAACCAAAACAACAACAAAACCGATCTCCCACAGGTGGAACTTTCAACAGCTACTTGGTAACGGCTAAAATGGTTATTAAATAATAATTATTAATCTTAATGGATTTCCCATTCTATTTCTCCCACATATCAACCATTTGGATTATAACATGCATAGCAACAAGACTGAATTAAATTTTATGTATGAACACAGAAACAAATAAAAAGACATAAACACGTGGTGGTTTTAAGTAGGTTGTAGTATGTTGTCCAAAGTGATTTGCATGTTAAAATTGGCATAAAAGACAACATCCAAGATATGTATTTTGCTAGTTGTACATTAAGATAAAGGAACAACAGATGAATTACCCATGTAACTTTAAAATCCATGAATTTTTTTAAAAAGCTAGAGATAACAACACAACATAGCTCCTATTTATATGCTTTTTTAAGGTTTGTAAAGCAACTTGGATGTAGGGGAGGCAAGGAAGAATCACAGGATAAGAGAACATAGGTGGGTTATGATCTGTACCAATGTTTGCAGCAAAATGAACTGTATAAATATGCATCATTAATATTCAAATATAAGTCACATTATTTAACTGACATTAATAATCTTTTACGAATTAATAAATTGATCAGCATTTATTTAGTGACATGTAATCAGCAATATTTGCTATATATTTTATAGGGACTTGATTCCAGGAGAAAATAAAGGAAGAAATGATGAGCATGCTGGTATTCTATTTTCAAAAATTGAAAAGGAAATCAAAAGTGCAGAAGGAGAGCTAAGACAACTGATAGAGAATACCAAAATTTAGTGAATGCATGTAATATATACATTATTCAATTTAGAAAATTGTATCCTTTCAATAAGAGACATGAATGAACTTAGTGTACTTGCAAAAATATCTTATTAGCAGATTAAAACTTAATTTAGCCCTCAGAGTGCATGCCTCACCATATACAAAGTATTATATTTTAAAAGAAAGAAAAACCACTAGATGGACAAAATCAAAATATCAGAGTAATGGAAAATATAGCCAAACTTCACTCCACAACTGCTTCAAACATATCTAGAAATATACCAGACCAAGTTCTCATCAGAAAATTCAAGGAAAAAAAATCGTGCTGATTCATTTTTCTTCAGCCAAGTTCAGCAAAGGAAGAGCAGAGTAAGGGCATTGAGGATGGCATCAACTGAAAAACAAGTTAAGAGGCTGTGTATCAGGGTAGGAAGAGTTCTCAAGTGCAGCTAATGGAGTTTAGAGTTGTGCAGAGTATGGAGATAGGTGCCCAGTAGCAGCACTATTGCTTATCCCAACAATCTGGGTCACAGATCCAGGACTGTGGAAGGGACTTGGAACTAAGAATAGTGTCCCAGGTTGAATAGCAGCTGTGGTCCCCTAGGCTGTGAACTGAGGAAGAAGGAAGTTCAGAAGCAAGCAGCAGTTGTGTGGCTCTGACCCAAGGAACTAAGAGGAATGTCATTTCCAGCTTTTAGTCCAGTCTTAGGCATGTAGCTGGATAACAAGAGCAGAAATCTCGGACCAAAGGGGAATCTGAAAATCTATCACGCTAAACCACTTTCCCAGCAAGCTGATAGTGTTTGGGTTCATCCGCAGTTTCTTGGAACTTAAACAAGGAAAAGCCCAAGGAAAAACCCAAATATATGCTGCCCAAACAAAAAGTCAAGTCAAGAACTTGCAGAACTTTTCCCTACATTGGACCACTTTGGATGTGTTGAAATATTTCAAGCTCCAAGCATGAGTTATCCTTGAGATCCAGCAATAACACAACACTCAAAAGTCGAAGAAAGCTTTGAGAATTACAGGACATTGTCATAAGAATGACCAAAAACCCATCCTTAAAAGAACTCTGAAGTCAGAAAGTAGGCTGTAAAAATAAGTAAATAAACCCAACATAAAAACTGTTATAATAACAGGGATACAAGACATAAAAGCAGAAGAAAAGACTGATTGCAATACATCTATAAGAAAAGATACAAAGAAAAATACAGCTTGGATTTAAGTTCAACTAGTATCCCTGGAAGAAAGGAGGCAAGAGATTCTTTTAAGAGTTAAAAAAAAAATTAATAAATGAAATAAGAGTGCTAGAGGGAAAAAATATAAAAGATATGAGAGTAGTGGAAGAAAGAATTGAAAAAAAAAAGAAGCCCTGGAAAGATTCCAGCTTGACATGAGGCAAAAAATATTAGTCAAACAAACTCACCCCAAATTAGAATAGATCAAATAGAAGCTAATACCTGCAGGAGACAATGAAAAATAATAAAGTAAAACTAAAGAAAGAAAATGTATGGTATCTCATAGCAAAAGCAACTGATCTGAAAACCTAACAGAAAAGAGAGAATTTTTAAGACTCATTGTACTACCTGAAAGTCATGATCAAAAAAAAAAAAAGTTTGGAAATCATATTTCAAGAAATTTTCAAAAGAAAACTGACCAGATCTCTTAAAACTGGAAGACAAATAAGGAAGAGAAAGAATTCACTAGCCACCTGTTGAAAGAAATCCCCAAAGGAAAACTTTGAGGAACATCATACCTAAAATACAGTGCTTCAAGTCAAAGAAAAAATTACTGTACACATCCTGAAAGAATTTAAGAACCAAAAAAGAAATAGTCAGGATCACACAAGGTATAGCAGCCATCCCTACAAAGGAGTAGAATGCTTAGAATATGCTGTTACAGGAAAAGAATAGATACCTAAAATAAACAATAATTTAACCAGAAAAAATTAGCATAATCCTTTGTGAGAAACAGAGTTTGGGGATCACAGGACTTCCCAGGCAAATTCAGGGGGTTATCCCAGGTCAAGTTGCTGCTTCCCATTGCTTCCCTTCCTAGAGTGCCCTCTGGAAGACCTATGTGATAAACCCATTCTCACTGAAAGAATTCAGAGACAGAGTGGGCAGAAGAAGGCATTTATTATAACGATTCGCTAGGGGAAGCAGGTATGGTATCCTCTAGGAACACCCACACTGATACAGAAGCAAGAGTGAGGTTACACAGTTCTGTCCTTCCTGTTAAGAGTTAGAGTTAGTTCAAATTCCTCAAATTCCTCGCTTTATTTCCCTACATTCCCTCCTTATGCAGATTATGTAGGTATGGTAGTGAGGATACTTGTGACTTGGGAATGACATCTAGTGTCTGAGTTGCTTATCATGCCTCCACCCTTCTAGTTTCCCCCTGAAATCAAGATGTACTCAGTCATCATCCTTTTAAAACAGGTTAATCAACCTTTTAAAACAAGCTCCAATCACCTTAGGAGTTTTACAATTTTGCAGGAACATTTGTGGAAGCAAAACAAGATATCATAATATCCCTTATCACATCATGGTGATTGTTCAGTCATTTCAGTTGTGTCTCTTTTGGGAAAATCCCATTGGGATTTTCTTGGCAAAGATGCTGGAGTGGTTTGCCATTTCTTTCTCCAGCTCATTTTACAAATGAGAAATCTAAGGCAAACAAGTTTAAGTGACTTTCTCAGGATCATACAACTAGTAAGTGTTTGAAGCTGGATTTAAACTCAGAAAAAAGAGCCTAACCACCTAACCATCCCAAGATAATCCTACAAAGAGAAAAACAGACTTTAGTGAAATAAAGGATTCCATGAATACCTGATGAAAAAGTCAGAACTGTAAATCTTGAAATACAAACACGAGAGTCAAGAGCAATAAATATTAACAATCATAAGGGTCTAATTAAGATTAAAACTACTTACATTCTAATATGGGGAAATGATACAACTGTCAGAACCATCAATATCAGGAGGTCAGAGAGGGAGCCTAACTAGGTAGAGCACTTGAGAGTGATTCTGTAATGTATTAATGACTTTTTTTTTAAATGGGAAAGGAAGGGAAGAGGATTACACTGGATGGATGGGGGATAGATGGAAGAGTTCTCCCATGGTAATTGTGGTGAAGAAGTTGAAATCTATACAAGCAAGGAGGGAGGGATGAGAGAAGTGGGTGACGGTGGCACTTGAACCTTACCTTCTCAACTGGTCAAATGATGGGGAAAATACACAAACAGTTGTAACAGGAAGATATTTCACTCAACAGGAAAACGTAAAGGAAAGGGAGGAGGACAAAAAGGAGAGTAAAAGAGAGGCTAAATTGAGAAAGGTATTAGTCCTAAGCAAAACAAATGCAAAGGATATATGAAAATATTTATAGCAGATCTTTCTGTAGTGGTGAGGAACTGAGGCAAAGAAACTGAGGGAGTGCTAGCCAACGCAGTACAACTGAACAAGTTATAGTATACATATATAATGGAATACTATTGTTGTATGTGAAATGATATAATGAACTGATGCAAAGTGAAGTTAACAAAACCAGTAGAACAATTCATACAGTGACAACAATACTGCAAACACAACACCGGAAAATTTAGAAACTGACCAATGCAATGACAAATCGCAATTTCAGAAGACACAATGAAATATACTATGCATTTCCTGATAGAAAAGTGATGGCCTCATAGCGTAGATTAAGAAATTATCTGGAAATAGTCTATCCAGGAAGTTTTTTTCCTTGATTTTACATTTCTGTAATGTAGTTCTTGTTTTTCTTTCTTTTGCAATTGAGGTGAAGAGGACATTAGAGAGAGAGAAGGCAGAGTACTATCTGGGTAAAAAAAATTTAACTTAAAAAAAGAAAAAAACAACTGCTTTTTTACTCAAAGTATGTTCAAATGGAACAAATGTTAGCTTCCTATTTATGCTTCTTAGAAGTTCATAGATCAACAGTAGTAGACCAATAACAATTTGTTCAATTGGGAATCAAGTGTAAAATAGTTATTTGTTTTATTACATACCCCAAAATTCAAAATATATAAGAAGTGAAGAATATTCATCTTGAAATAATATTTTCATAAAATAATAACTGTATCCAGGAGTTTAATAAATGTGGTTCCATGATGTTAAATGTTAATTAATTGATTAATGTTAATAACATTAAAATTTGGTGATTAACTGTCACAGACAAAAACCCAGAAAGCATCTTAGACAATAAATTTCCGACTTAATCACCAAAAAAAAAATATTGCTGCCAAAGGCAAATATTGTATTAGAATATAAATTTGTTTGTAAAATTTTACCCAAAAGGATGGGGGATGATTATGGACAGTATCATTTCAGTAAGCAGAGAGAAGTGATAATAGATAAAACCAGTTTAAAGAAAACTTGAAAAGATATCAAATTGAACAAAGCTATCCCAACAGCATTTAAAGACAAAAGTAGACCATGATGAGAAAAAAATGGGCAACAAAATAAAGTATTTTTAACATTGTCAAAAACACAAATAGTGTTAACTTAAACTTTTATCAAGGGCAGAGTGGTACTACCACCCTTAGACATTACAATCCTGGAGTTGCTTATATAAAGATGGCAGAAAACGCACTAAAAAGAACCAGAAAGGAAAAGTAGCTAGACTGGACCAAGTACATACAGAGCAGATCCACACTAGAATGAATATAATTGTGAAGCTATTGAGGGATCCATAGAAAGTATCTTAATGGAGAGAAGATACTAAAAGCATGGGAAAATGTCAAAACGTTAATAGAAAATGACCAAGAAAAATCAGCAATTAACAGCATACATGTCTTTATGACAAATCTTTATGACAATCATCTATGCATAAACAAAGGGCATCTCTGATAAAACTATCTATAGAAAACAAGAAAGCTATCAGAAGTGATACAATAGTTTTACCATTTCACAATTACCTAAAAAAATAGAGAGAATTTAAGATTCCATTGTTTTTATTACTTAGTAAGAAAAAGTATTTTGATTCAATGGAACAAAATGTTGCTACATAGGCTTTTAAAAAGGTCTTTCCAGCACAAACATTGAAATCATTCAAATTCGTTGAAATATGTGACAAAAACTTTTCAATGATTCTCTGATGACAAATATCAGGCAAGGCATGTGGATCACCACTGCACTGGAGGAATCCCAGCACAGTGTTTAGGTTAAAGACAGATTTTTGGTGCATGAGGAGATGTTCCTTCCAGATGTTCTTGTTCACAAATGACATTGTATATAATTGAACAGACAGTACACATGGACAATGACCTGGGTCCAGAATTGAAAAGATGAAGGAGTGTGGTTTCTCTTAATTCTGAAAATTCTCAAAGCATCCTTGATCCCCCTTGACTTCACCAAGGCCCATCTTTTCAAATCTAGCATTATACTAATGTTAATTCATGGCACTGTTAATACCTGGAATACGACTTCCTCCAAAGGACTTGAACAGCACATAGGAAAATAATGGAAAGATAAATGGTGGGTGTGACCAGCCTACAACATATAACAAGGTCATCCAAAGAATAATATTGTTGGAAGACATCATCAAGTGATTTGATGAGGTGAATAGAATGATGGGCTTCTCACATGGCTAGAATGAGGGAAAATAGTGGGACAGTCAAAATGTTCTAACTAATACAACAACGTATAGAAAAAGTGAAGATGACCTCCAAACAGTTGTGTAGAACGCTTGCTTTGAATTTAGGAGAAGACATGGATAGAAGGTACAGGGGATGTATAGGCCTCAATCAATTTGTGAGCTGTATCACTACAGAGAGTTCCTAAATCAGATAATTCTAACAAAAGGACAGTTAGGTTGCATAGCAGATGGCCTCAGACACTATCTATGTAACCCTGGGCAAATCATTTAACCCTGTCTGCCTCAGTTTCCCCAATTATAAAATAAGCTGGAGAAGGAAATAACAAACAACTTCAGTATCTTTGACAAGAAAACCCCAAAATGGGTCACAGTTAGACACAACTGAAAAAAACAAAACAATAAAAACAGTAATAAAAATACCTAGCATTTATCTAGCACTATATAAATTTCAAATCAATTTGCAAATATTCTTTCATTTTATCAAAAAGTCATTTAAATACACCTGGAAAGGCCTAATATATCTGTAGAATTTAGCTACTTTCCTGAGGAAAAACAAATGCTAAAAGAGAAAGTGGTAACAAATATTTTTAAAATGTGGAAAGTAGCAAAATTAAGACAAATTCTAAAAGGAACCTTGGGAAAAAAATATCCTGTTATCCAAAACACAACTAACCATATATAGGATAGTTTTAAAGCAATTAGAATTAGACAGTCTAAACTGAAACGTTGTTTGAATGCTTTCTCTTATTTTTTGGGGGGGGGTTAAGTGGGGGTATATGCTAACTGCCAGGAAAAGGAAAGCAAATACAAAGAATCATTCACTAAACTTATAAGGTTAATAACACACACACACGCACAGAGAAGTCAAGTACATCAACTGAATGAAACTGTAAGTGAAACTACCAGGATCCTTTAAGGAGGCGTGTTCTATGTGAGTACTACGTCATTACTAAGAAAAAAGATGCTATAAGCCTAAGAAATAGACAAAATTTTGACACTGGAGACAAAGATCATGATCTTTAAAATGTAAACACAAAAATAGAAACTATTAGAGGGAAACTATTAGAAACCAATATTAGACTAAATATTAAAACTAAACTAAAATAAAAATTATCAATTAATTATTAATTTGGAAAAAATTAAATTAAAACTAAGATTAAAATTAAAACAAAATATTAGAAATAATTTCTGTGTATAAGATTTGGGTAATATTTCAATTGTTTCTTGGTCCTTTCGTAGTTAATATTCTGTAAAATAATATTAGAAATTAAAAAGTCATAATCTTTCCTCATCCTTCATAATATTATTTCCAATAGTTCTTAATGGAATGTTCATTGGCAACTCACATAGATAATTGCACTGTGCTTTCAATACTACCTAAGTACGGACTTAGTAAATAACTTCAAAAATACATATATATTTTTAAAACCTGGTATTTTTAAATTCATCTTATTACGAAGCAGAAACTTGTACATTATTTCAAAAATGCAAAATAGAATGACATATATGCCAAATAAAGTCATACACAAACAAAAGAAAATCACAACCCTTCTGATACTGATCCCAAAGAAATAATTTCATTCTCCAAAACCAGCTAATAACACTCACAGATAGAAAAAAATTGTACCAGCTTTTTACATTCCAAAAGGATACTTAATCTATAGAATGACTCAGCTGTGATTTCAGAAACTAAGATCTTTAGAGCCCCACACTTTTTTTTTTATTTTTGACATAATTTTTAAAAAAATTCATTTCAAAGCTACTCCCCAGTAATAAATACATATTCTGGCTGTATGGATTAAATGACTATTTGTTTCAAAATAAAGCGTAACTATAGACTGGACTTTGGCACTTGTTCTATATAGTCTCTCCCACAAATAGAATTCCTGAGATGATTTACAAACTATTTCTCTGGGTGCTGTGCAAAATCTTATATAAATATTGACCTGTAGCACAGTGCCCTCTGGTGCACACAAAACAGAAAGTAAATCTTACAGTAATATAATGCGCATCCGCGCATACACATATACACACGCATAAATTCTAAACCAATTCTATCCAATTAAATTCAATAAGTAGGAATCTACTAATGAAGAGAAAAGTTTCATATGCAACTATTACATGAAATCCAAGCAGATGACCACTTGTGTATTCCTTTAGTCTATGGGTTGATTGAATTTGAGGAAACAGCTGGTAAAAAAGCACCAATCAACTTTGGATGAAAACATCAACTTCTTTTCTGAAACATACCCAAAATCAGATGCAAAATAACAACTAAAAAGTGAAAATATTATTTTCTAGTTCATCACAGTCTTGATTATTTTCTTTATTGTTACCTTTCCTCACTCATTTCCCCACCAAAGCCTTTGAAGTCATCAGTATTTTCTCTTATTGAGGCTGAAATTTCAACACCTTAAGAGGACTCATACTTCAATAACCAGGTCAGAATATTTTTCCACCTGTACTGTTCTTATATAGCATAAGGTATTAAGGCAAAAGAATTAATATTCAAGAGAAGCAGAACTCTCAGATTCCATGGCTATTTACGTTTTAAATTATTTTTTTGGCAGCCTTGGGTAGGGGTGGAGTATTCTATTTATGAGGCACAAGTGGTCACTGCCATTCAATTTTTCTTCCAAGTACTTTTAAATGCTTTTAAAAAGGAGAAAGCATGCCTGTGTAATACAATATATAATAAGTACATATATATATATATTTAGCAATGATGATTTTTCTAGGGCTATGTGATTTAGTCCCCCATCTGAAACTTTCCCTTAAAGAAATCGGTCGTCACTTATATACAACTTGTAGGATCATATCTCTGTGATTGCTTTCCCTTTGCTTCATACCTGTAAATCTTGTATCTTGTGCTAAATCCCTGCCGGCTTCTGTCCACAAAATCTGTGTATTCCTGTGAGCGATGGAAGGGTCCCTTATCAGAGAGGAGCCAGTCGAAGGGACTTGTGGCATGCTGATCCGAAACAGCAGCAACTGCTAAAACCCAGCAATGAAGACTCAGTGCTATCCACTCCCATAGAGCCATCAGAGAGAGCAATTCAGCACCAGCACTGCACCGCCATATCATGCTTCCACAGGGTACTTAGAGCCTTCATTCTCTTAGCTTTCCCTCAACACCTAGACAAAATACACAGGCAATTGGTTAGCCCTTTAAAGCTCAGACCACTCCTTACTATCAATCTAAGGATGTGAAATCCGTCTCCCTTTTTTAAAAAACATTTTCAATTGGCATCAATCTCACTAAATTAAGTAAGACCACATCTTTGGGGTATTTACTGCAAAAAATTATTTTTACAATTGTGAACCTTTTCCTAAATGTTTGCTTTCTTGTATTTTTATTGAAAAATAAAATCGCCATGCTATAATGGAATAATCAGTCTTAACGCTGGTATAAAATGAGTCAACTAAAAACCCATAACAACCTACCTATTGCATTTATTTAGAATCACACCATGATATAAGGTATTTGGTGCTACAATACTCTTCACAATTTGACATAACTCATACCATATAGTTTCATATGATACGGATCTTTAATGTACCATTCACTAGTAAAGATGCTATAGTGAACTTTTTAAATTCATACAGTGATACAACATTCTCTGATGCTTTAATCCCAAATGCTTCTTACTTACTGTAAAATATATTTTTTCATTGTATATTTAATGGATATGATTCACCATAAGAAAAAATGGATTGCATTACATAGTCATAATGTTATTTCCATATCTTAGAAAACCATGATATAAGAATTAGTAGGTTAGCTTCAAGATGTTGGAGGCTTCCATCAAGCATAGCATGAATATATGTGTGAATATGCATATATATGGATGGAAATATTATTTCTCTTCTGCTTGCCTTAAATGATTAAGTTTATGACTGTATCTTAATATTGCACATTATCTGTATTTTATATATACAAATATAAAATTTATATACCAATACATAAAGGGAGACATTACAGATTATGTATAGACTAGGCCACGCATAACAATCATGTTTATGCAACTCAGAAATAAAGCAAACAAGAGCTCTTATGAAGTGTGTTGCAAACAAGGTTATGAAAGAAGCAATTTATGTAGTTCATATGCTCTAAGCAAAATATTCTCCATAGATTATATCTGAATTCAATTTTATGCTCTTTATTTATTCAGCTCCTCAAATAAAGCACAAAACTTCAGAATGGTCAGTCTGTGAATTCTGCTAAAATTAAAGGTCTTTTATATATTTAAAGGGAACAGCTTCCATAAAACTGAGATCTTTCTTCAAAAAGCAATCAGAATACCAAATTACATATGAAATAACAACTTTTCAAGAAATTATATTAGTAAATGCCTTCTCTAAGTGTTTAATTGTAGGAACTGTCATCCTTAATTTGGTTTCTAGAATGTGACCTTAGGAAAAAAAACACCACCACTATTTTAGCATTGACAGAACTAATCCACATCACAAAAATTTTTAATTGAACATTTATACTGAGCTGATTTTATTTTCCTCCTAGTATTTTAGTGTAGGTACTCTACTAAACAGAAATATCATTCCTAATGGAAACAATGGTGTAATGGTAATTAACTATTAATTTCAAATATTAATTTGTACCTTTTCTGGAAGGGAAAAAGAATGAAGGGAACTACAGTAGTCACACTTGCTAAGAGGGAGAAAATGCAAGATATTGTGTTGCCAAATTTAAATGTTAAAGGAAAATGTTAAAGCTGTATGGACTTAGAAATTTACTAATTTAAAATAAAGTCAAATTTTCCTAATCTACCATTAGCCAATAAAGCAAACTTTTAGCTTCTCTAAAATTAGGATAGGTAGGTATTGTAACCTGACTTTTTATTCTAATGCCTCATATATGTATTAATTTTCTTTTGGGGCTCTGAATAAATAAGTTATAAAATGAGATTTTTCCAAACAAATTCTTCCACTAGATTATTCTCAATCTTGTTTCAATGCTAGAACATCTCTCCTGAAGCCACTTGAGTGCTTCTCCGGTTTCCCTTTATTTCTCCTTTTTTTTTTCCTGTTGGGGAAGTAGATGAGAGAGTTCCAGTATTGAAAAAAGTAGAACCCTGTCTTGAATCCATGCTCTGATCATGAAGCCCTGCCATAAATAAAACTTGTCACATTGTTGCTGTCACCCCTCATTGCTAGGGCTACAGCTCACAGCATAGTCATTGGTATAAATATTGAGGTTTTCCCAAACTGTCTCTGGTAGTCCCATGGGGGGTGGGGCGGAGCTTTAGCACATGTATCCTTGTTTGAAAACCATGTCCCTCGCTTTGAAATTAAACTTCTGTTTGGTTTCTCTCTCATCTCTACCCTGTTCTGTTCGGCTCCAACCATCCACAGGTTGGAGGTCAGTTCTATCCAGCTGACAGTATCTACCCATGACTCCAGCATGATATCTTGACAATACAAAATTGACTCAAGACAGGGTTCAGGCACTCATGAATCTTGGGGTCTTGGGGAGAAACATTAACACAGATATCACTACTATAATATAACTTCATTAGAGAGTTACAAAGCAAAGGGCAGAACAGGTTGGGAAAGCTTCATGGAGGAGGTGGTTCTGGCATAGGACATTTAATTCTAAGTAGCACTTCAATGTGTGTGTTCATCCTTTGTTGCCGAAGAAGACCATGCCATCAGAGAAATAATGACATAACTTGCACTTGACTTTGTTTTGAGTGAGGGAAGGCTGTGCAGGTCACCAGCCTCACTTTTCCTGCAGAGCCATCTGAATCCAGTGACCAGATATTCATCAAGATGACTGGAAATGACCCAGGATGAGGCAATTGAGATTAAGTGACTTGCCCAAGGTCACACAGCTAGTGAGTGTCAAGTGTCTGGGGTGAAATTTGAACTCAGGTCCCCCTGACTCCTGCACTGGTGCTCTATCCACTGCACCACCTAGCTGCCCCCTAGCACTTCAATAGGCAAAGATGAGAAGTCAGGGTTTCCAAGCATAGAGAAATGCTTGAGCACATTATGGTATATATTCAGAAAATGGTCTATTTGTCAAAAAGATGATTCTGTGTTCAAATGAACAGTTTAGTCCTTAAATATAAAGAAACATTTATGGCCTTTCAAAATAAATTAGGTTCATTGACTTTGACTTCAGGGAAACAAAATAAAACAAATCAATGATACTCAATAGAAGCTGCTGCTGAGACAACCTTTGAGAACCTGGTTTCATCAGTTAGAAAAGCAAGAAAAGGTGATTTAACTAGATCTCACCTGAGCAAGTATTTTGTTTTTTTCATTCTACTTATGACAATAAAAAGTAACTTCATATTTGCATTTTCTCTTTCAAAGTGTATTAATATTTCTGTTTTGAATGGCAGATGTTTTTCCACATTTGGCATGGTCTAATAGCCACACTTATCTTGGCAGTAGCCAATTTGCTAACAGCTTGGCTTCAAAATATAATTTCTATATGCACAACTGATTAAAAAAAAACACAGCAGTAACATGAGCCCAACTAATATCCCAACTTGAAATGAAGGATTGAAGAAATGAACATTTGTAGCCAGAGTGGCTTTGAAAGGGAAAGAAACACAAAGGAAGGAAGATGGAAAAATTACTGAGAGGAATTCCTATCCTTGAATCAACAATATATGTATACGTTAATCACCTATTATGGTACCGAAGATACAACTGCAAAGAATAAAATCTGTTCTCTGTGGACAGAGAACATGTGGTTTGCATATTAGTACATAGGGAATAAATATATGCAGAATAAATATAAATACAAGGGAGGGAGAAAGAGCACTAAAAGTCAGTGGGATGAGAAGGAAGAACCAGGAATGGTTTGATGTAGGAGGTGGTGTTTGAGTTTCATCTTCAAGAGGGAGATGGATTCTATAGCAGACATGAGGAAAAAGTATATTCCATAGTTTGTGATATCTAATAAAAAGTTATGGAGACTGGTGATGGAGTGTTATATGGGAAGTATGTCAAGAAGGCCCATACCATCAAGAAGTAAAGCTCAGATGACTAAAAATTGTAGCTAAATTCTTAGAAGAAAGGGAAGGTGGGAAAAAAAATATACTGTTTCTGCCTACGTTGGTTAAAAAACAAGAATCCATGTTCAAAATTGATGGTATTCTGTGACTGGAAGGGGTAAAATCAGAAGACCAAGTACAGTGGTATTTAAATAACCTGTGAATACAATGAGCTCTTTAAAAGAGTATGAGATCCTGGAGGACAAGGATCATTTTATTTTGTCTTTATATATGCAATGACTGGTTGATAGTTAGACACTTAACAACTGTTCAGTGAATGGATGAATAAGAAAAAGAAATGTACTGTTTCATGCCAAAAGCAAAGATTTCCTTTTTTGGAAAGTGAAGAGTGGGAACAAACATTAAAACTTCTCAGTCTTATCAAAGTAGATAATTTCAGATAAGTGTCAAGGCTGAAGACTATGTACTCATCAATTATCAATTACCTCTAGACAAAAGCAAAGCAACCTAGACTCACTTGATTCAAGTTCATCATTTAGATACCTTTGACTATACCTATGTATTATTAAAGAGACCACAGACATATTTTACTAAACATACAAATTACTAATAACCATTTAGACAAGAATCCTCAAACATTTGTCAGAGAATTACAAAGAAATGACAGTTACAGCTAAAATAGTACATATTCAAACAAAAAGTGGTACAAGATGGTGAACAGAAAACTAGTCTAGGACTTAGGAGATTTGGGTTGTCATTCCAACTATGTTATTTACAAGCTGAATTACTTTAGGACAATTATGCTTTCCAGGCTTCCATTTATTTCCTCATCTTTAAAATAAGGAAATGCCATTAGATTACCTAGTAGTTATCTTCCAGCTCTAACATTCTAAGATTATATAATCTATATGTTAATATTAATCCTTTTATTAAAAAGTCATTAAAATCAATCATTCCACATCCAAGGATCAAACATAGATTCCCAAAGAAGAGTGTGTGTGTTAGTCCTTCGTTGCCAAAAAAGACCATTCCATCAGAGAAATGATGACATGATTTGCACTTGACTTTGTTTTTGTGAGTGAGGGAGGGAGGGCTGTGCAGGTCACCAGCCTCACTTCTCCTCCAGACCCATCTGAATCCAGTGACCAGATATTCATCAGAATGACTGGAGATGACTCAGGATGAGACAATTTAGGTTAAGTGACTTGCCCACAGCTAGTGAGTGTCAAGTATCTGAAGTGAGATGTGAACTCAGGTCCTCCTGACTCCTGCATTGGGGCTCTATCCACTGCACCACATAGCTGCCCCCAAAGAAGAGTAAAGATCAAAAGTTATTCATTTTGGGGTAGGGAGAAAAGTGGTATAGAAGAAATTAGAAAATTAGAAAATATTGGTGCATCAGTGTGCTTTCTTCTACCTATAAAATTGTTATGAGGATGATCAGATTTGCACACACACACACACACACACACAAATACCTTTAATGAAAATATGAGGAGGGAAAAGGAAGTATTTCTACAGATATTTCCTATAATAGGCCACAAATGCAGAAAATCCCCTAAGTATCTGTGAGGTGTAAAGACTATAGATTCTACTGTGTTTATTATTTGTGGATTACAAAAGGCATATAACTTGGCTTGGTAAAGCTAATTTTTGAAATCTCCCCACAAAGAAGGTATATGTTAGATATAAAATAAATCCATGATAGATACAATCATATAACTTTGTACCAATCCTTTAAGTATTGGCATTAAGGGGTGATGAGTGGGAATATACATACTCACCAAAGGACAGATAGTTGTTGCTCATGGAGGAATCTGTGAAAAATACCCAAATACAAGACAGATTTCTTAGGAATGGCAACAGTATCCTGAACCTGCCATTTGAAATAATATTGTGTTACTTGTTTCAAAAGCAAGAATACAATATGGACTCTCATGAATGAGGCTGAAAGTCTTTCAAAATACTGGCTTAGCAATATATACACAGGAAAAATCAAATGAATAAAGTATACCTTATTACTCAAAATAGATGGGTAGAGAGATATGTACTTTTTATATACGGATGCATATAGGTGTGTATGTGTAGAAGACGGATAATGAACTGAGGCCAGAACTGAGTAGGAAGGGAAGCTTGTGCTGGATTTTATTTGGGAAATAACATAAAGCTATTTGCCCCAAGCTCTACCTAGCCATCAAATCTATTTTTTACATCAATATTCTCCTTGTGATGCTACTATATGACTGTGAATATTAAAAAGCCATTATTTCAGGAAAATGAAAGTCACAGGCAACGCAAAGGGAAACAGAAAGATATTGGGAATAATTAGGTTGCAGCATGTCAAAAATAACGACCTACATATGAAAAAATGTCATAAAATCATCAAGGATATGGCGGTCATCCATAACAAACATAAAAGGAAAATACAGCATTTGCACTGATATCCGTGAAATATTCTAAAGACTCCAATGGATTATTATTCCGATAGAGGAATATAGGAAGACACATATGGGAGAGAATTGTAAAATAATAAAACTTATTACCACATATACTAGCTGGGGCACCCACAACTATTAGATTCCTCATCTTTTAAAGTATTAAAACAAGAAAGACGTGACCAAGTTAGTCATCTTAAAGACTCTTCTGTCTTATCAGTCAATAACTATTGAGATGTTTATATCCAATTTTTTAAGTATCATTCAGGAACCAGCACCTATAATATGATTTATGCTTTTCATGCTATATTTTCACCATTTTTCTCCCATATCACCAGTATGTTCCTTTATCCTTTCCTTCAAGAAGCTCCTACTCCAAGCAATAAACTATGCTAGGGAAGGGTGTTCGAATATAAAACAAAAATAACTAAACAACCAAAACCAACCAGCCTATGACATCTTGGAGTTTACAAATGTTACAAAGATTTCTATTAGAAAATTTAAAGGTCTAAGTTATGACAATGATTTTTTTTACAACAAATAGGAATGATATTAAGTACAGTATTGAAAGAAACTGAACAGTTCCTCTCCTCTGTCTCATTTTATAGAGGAAAAAAATTTGAAACATAGTTGAACTGACTTGCCCAAAGATCATTCATCTCTAGGTCTCCTAATTCCTCCTAGTTCAGTAATCCATCAACTATAACAGAGTGTTTCTGTACTGCCCAAGGCTGATCCTATATAACAGTTTCATAAAATAATAGTTTAAGTCTTTTGCAAGACTCTAAAACATGAAGTTTTAATGCTGGGAGGGATATTAACAACAAACCAATCTACTTTTCTCCTTGTAATGATAAAGAAAGTAGGTTGTAGTGCTTTCGGTAAAATATTTAGTTACTTTCTAGCGACAAAACCAGGAATAGAGTTTTGATCTCCTGGCACCTAGCCTGGTGCTCTTACTATCACATCCAAGAATTTTATCACTATGAGCCTGGGCCTGGAGTTGGCAAAACCTAAGTTCAAATCCAGCCTCAGACACTAATTGCGTAAAACTGTGCAAGTCATTTAACCTGTTTGCTGCAGCTTCCTCATCTGTAAAATACAGATATCAATAGCATCTACTTCCTAAAGTTATTGTGAGAATCACATGAGATAATAGTTGTAAAGTGTTTAGCATAGTGCCTACTACATAGCAAGCACTATATAAAGATTAGCTATTAATATTAGCCATATCTCATTCATGAAACAATGTTAGGGATAAAAAATAAATTTTTAATATCTACAAAAAAATATCAGTACAGATCATGATTTTAGAAATGTTCCTTCTACCTGTGATTTTCCTCTTCAGTATTTTTCCTTATTTGTTAATGTTACTAGTATAGATGAAAATTTGAATTAAAAAAGATGTCATATATAGGTATATATTTTTATAAATCCCCCCAAAATTCTCTTAAATTCATCCATGATGATAGTGTAGAATATCAAAAAGTATTAATTATAATTCTTGTGGTGGTCACTATTATCACAATTATAGTTTGTAAAAATGTAAGGTATTTTCCATTCTAATAATTTTCTTCACACATTCCTCATGAAGAATAAGCTAAACGTAAGTTCCTCTTATCAGTAATATAGAATAAGGGATAACATTTATTATTATATAGTAGAGTTTGAAAACATTAAAGTTAAAAGTGCTCTTTTTACCACATGAAAAGTCAAAAACAGTGATAATTCTGGATGGAATTTTTTTTGTCTCCCATCAATTTTTTTTTTGTTTAAACTATTGTATTTTTATGACACTTTAAATTCAACTGTCATTTCTTCTCACATCTCTAGAAGATGAATAATGCAGTTATTATTTCCCATTTGAAGATGTGAAGACAGATAGGTTAAGGGGCTTGCCCACGATCATATAGGTAATAAATATGGAAACCAGGATGTAAACCTCATCCTTATGATTTTAAATACTGTATTCTTTCCCTGTGCCATGCTTATTTATATTCCCTCACAGACTGTAATTGTTCACTAACATTTTGATAACATGTTCATTGGAAGTTATCTCTGGGTACTCTGACAATATCAATAATAAATCATTTTAGAGCTTACTCACAGAATGGAAGTGAGAAGCATCACATGAGTTGATCTGAATTATTGCAAACAAATCACCCTTAGTATAAACATTATGGAAAATCACACTGAGTAACCTGTATGTTATGCAGGGAGAGTGCAATGCTGGAGGTGCCTGACCTCTTAATTTCATCAAATCATATTATAAAATGGACCACCTGCATTACTATAACCTCCTTTTCAATCAAGAGAGTAACAAAATCAGCCCCTGTAAAAATGATTCAGGTGGTGGCTGGTGATGTGAGGCATGATATTTCGGTAAAGAAATGCCTTGCAATATTTTCCTGAAATGCAATAGCAGATTTGTGATTAAGGTCAGATTTCTTCCTGGCCCCTAACAGACTGGATAATGGAAGTGGATGTGAGGGTCACTTCCAGCATATATTCATTGAAGCACAATTTTGAAGGGCTATCATCCAAAATCTTGGGAATATATTTCAAAGATATTTTTATAATACTACTTGATGATTAGGTGTTTTGGGGGTAAGGTAAGCAGACAGCCATAAAGGTGTTATGTATCACGATGGAAAGCTCAAATAAATTGAACATACCCAAACCTTTCTGGACATAATCTATCCTATATTTGAATTAATGTGTTTACTTGTGGGTTTATATTACTTATTACTCTCTGTATACAGTTCCAACTGTAGCTTTGAAGAATATATAGAAAAGAAAATATTTTAATTGGAAGCTGTAAAACTTTTATAAAACATTTGTCATGATGCTTTTTTTTTTACTTCAAAGGTACATATATAAAGGACAATAAAATATTTCCCATTCTTTGACACTATCTCTATTGCTAAGACAAAAGTATTTCTCTCTCTCTCTCTCTCTCTCTCACACATACACACACACACACACACACATACACACTGGTTTTTATTGCTAAAGTAAAGAAGTAAGACATCATACTACGAAGTATATGAGGTTAAAAGTCATATCTTACTAAATTTTTGTAAATTCCCAGATTTTAACATTTTGTTCTGCATATAGTTGTGTTAAATTGAAATATTGCATCACTAACCAGAAATCTTTCAAAGTGATTCAAGTCAACTGGTTTTTATCAATTCAGGGCCCACCTGTCATGGATCTAAGTTCTGAAAAAAGTCAGTTTATGTATTTTTGGCCTAAAATCTTATTTTCTGATTTAAATCATCATCGTTTTGGAAATAAAATATAAAGAGCTGACAGGATTCCCACATTTTTCACTAAGACAACCTATGCTAGCTCTGTGTCTTCTGTTTCTGAATAGAAGGGATCTCTACTTATGCATTAATGTTTATTATTGCAATTTTTCTATTTGGCTTCATCAGAAGAATTAATTTGAGGGCCTTGTTCTGAAAAGCAGTGTAAAAGCTCAGACTTGCTTTAGAATTGCATTCATGGAATCTTTCAAGTCACTTAACTTTGCTAAGCCTGTACATCAGTTTCCTACTCTTTTATTTATTTTAGCTGATGAGGCAATGCAGTGTCCCTGAATTACAACTTTAAGTGTTTTCCATCTTAATGAGAGTGAGTATTTCTCTGGGGAGTGAATAGTGTTAAGGGAACTAATCTCCTGCTTGATCTTGTCAATAAAATCTTGTCTTACCAATAAAGGGGAACTTAAGTGTGAGCATCTGACAGTGAGACTGATTGGGGAGGATACAGGAAAGTGGATGAGATTGAGAAGTATTCCATTCCTCAGATCTCCTTAGCACAAATGTAAAACTGGTCTGAAAAGTCGAAAGCACAGTGGTACTTCTATCTTAAGAGTAAGAAACAATAAAATAAAAGATCATGAAAAATGTACTTTGGTAGATATGATTCAAATCTCCTACAGGAAGATTTTCTCAATCCCTCATTCCTAATGACTTCCCTCCATTATTTCTCATTTATTCTATATATAATTTGTACAAATTTGTTGGCTCATTTTCTCCCTCATTAAATTGTGAGCTCCTTGTAGGGACTGTCTTTTGCCTCCTTTTGTATCCTCCGCATTTAGCACAATGCCTGACACATAGCAGGCATTTAATACAATCTTACTGACTGACTGAAAGCTAACTTGAATTAAGCACAGTGGAAAAATGATTGAAAAACTAAAGAATGAAACTTCGACAGTCCAGTCACCATCAGGTTCAACTTTCTGAATACAGTCCAATTTGTCCTTCTTAAAGTCAGGCACCCTGGATGTTTTCTGATTATGTTAGTGGATATAGCCTTCTTGGTTCTTATTTAGTATAAACAAATTTCATAAGCTTTTACAGTTGCCATATCATACTGTTGCTTAATATTAAACTTAAAGTACCCTATAACCCCCTAACTCTTTTTTTAAAACATGTACTTTATATAGCCACATTTCCCTCATTTACTGCTTGAGAAATTGATTTGTTGAACCCCAGTACAGAACATTATATTTAGAGCCATTAAATGTAGTATTATTAAATGTAGTTTCTCACAATTGAAGTATTCTTCCATCTTCTATTCCAAAGAACTACTTCTCTGTTGTGTTTATATCACCTGAAAATTTTATTAGCATGGTATCTATGCCTTCATCAATAAACAAATAAACAAAGAAAACACAGGGCCAAAGCCAGCTCCCTGGAGCACCCTAGTGCCTAGATTGACTCTCCAAGATCTCTTAACATACGTGATTCTTTACTTCACAGAATAAGTATTACAAAAAATCTATAGACTGAATTTCAGAATTGAAAGAGCTTAGAGACCCCATCTACTCTAACCTCCTTATGCTGAATCTCACAAAAGGTTGTGACTTGTCTAAGTTCAAACAACAAGGCAGAGGTAGAATTGTGACTATGTAGAACCAGTGTTAACTCTTTCTTAGTCTAGTGATGTTTACACTACACAACAATACCTTCTGGCTAAGTACAATATTTTTTCTTTTGTCTTTCATTATGAAAATCAAAGTATAGCTGTCTTTAGAAAGATAAAATTCTGATGCAATGAGTTGAAAATTTGTGACAAGAGAGAGAGAAATAATGATGGCAAATGTACCCAGTATGCCACAGATGAGATGGTACTAGAAGAGCTTTAATTGCACTTTCAAAGTTTCATGACTTGCATATTTTCTTTTTCCAGTCATCTTTCATCCTCCTAAATTCTAAAAATGGGCTTCTCCATTATCCTGATGCAACAGTGACAGCTACAAGAATTTAGCTGCTTCCCCACCTTAACTTTTGTTTGGGTATGCTATGTAGTAAAGTTAAACTGTAATATCAAAACCTAACAGTAGATGCTGCTAATAAATTATGTAAAATTACCGAGTGTGCTTAAATTCAAGAATGTAAAATATGTGAAATGAATTTATAGCTCTAGTAATTTAAGTTCAAATTTCAATAAAAAGCATTTACTTAAAATAAAACCCATCTACATATGGATCATTCTTATGAGAGAGGGGATAGATTTGGACTAAAAGTAGATGTGTTATTCAACAAACATTATTCTATCAAGAGACACAAATTAAAGTAGCTACCTCAGATATGATTTCTGCCCTTTTATGGTATTACAATCACAACACCCCCAAATTTTGGAGGTTTTTTCTGCCAAAAGACAAGAAGTTCAGATTCACGGCAAACAATATATTTATCATGTCAAGACTACTAGGGTTTCTAATTAGATAAATGTGACTAAGCAACAGAATATGTACATTTTGTCCAAATGTGAGTGGACTAAATATATTCTAAATCTCAAAAATAAATCAGTGGCCAATTATTTATGTCAAACGTTGTACCAAATATTCTTCTACTGCAAAAAGAAAATTTAAAAAGTCCTCAATATTTATCCTCTTCTCTATGTGTTCACACTCTCTCCTTCAACTATGTTATAGAACAGAAAGAAATGTGTATGAATATGGAAAAATCTATTAAAAATCTTTTTCAAAGAGAGTGATAAATATTTGGGGAAACAATTTTCTTAGATGTAAAAAAATTCTTACTCCAAAATGTTGATTATGAATAGAATATTTTTTAAAAAAGGAAAACATGTGAAATCAATTTGTCCAACTGATTAGTAAATTAATTGTTGATACTACTCAACTTGATGTAATTGAGTAGTAACCAATTTATTATAAAACTTAAGCAAATTCCAGTCAATTCACTACAAAATTTAAGCAACATAGAATGAAGACAGCTGGCCTTCAAGGTAGGAAGAACTGAAGAACTAAGCTCATGCCCCACTTCTGGCAAATAAGAATTGTGTGACCCTGTGCCAATCACTTAGTCTCTTAGAGACTCAGGAAATTCTATAAGACTATAAATCAAAAAAAGTTACGAGAGTGCAGTTAGAAGGGAGGAATGAGTGGGGAAAAAGGAGGAGGACACCCATGAAATCACAGTTCTCAACAGGTCTTACCAGGTAGTTGAGAAACAACAATTTTGTCTCTTTTTTTCTTTTCTATCATAAAGGCACTAGATCTCATCTATTTCACTTGTCACTCAGAGTCATCATTGACATAGGTATAATGTTTAAAGCTAATAACAACAAGATTCAATAGAACTGCTAGTTTGAAGTGTCAATCAGAACTTTTCCACAACAGTAGTCAAATAGGAGTAAATGTATAAAAGTAACTGCAAGAAAAATGTCTTTGTTATTTATCCCTATTGTTTTTAAAGTTCATCTTTGTTCCTTAGTTTTCACAGTTGACAAAACAAAGAATTTAAAAGATATGTCTTTATCATAAAGACATACACAAACACACACACATATATATATACATACACACATATGTGTATGTATATATATATATATATATATATATATATATATATGTATGTGTTTGTGTGGAATTTTTAAATGGTGGCATTTTACATAAATTCATGAAGCTTTAAAAAACACAATAAAAGGAAAGGTAACTGTTTGATGCTAGCTTGGTTTTTTTTTAATGACCAAGTAACCGAAATACTTAAGGAAGTTTCAAGACAAAATAATAATTCTTCAGTGATAATAAAGTGAAGTCAGCGGTTGATTTCAGATTTCTAAGTCTTCTGACACAAAGTGATATGATTCAAATTACATAAAAATGAAGATTTGTTCTTTAAAGTAA
Source organism: Potorous gilbertii (assembly GCA_028658325.1). NCBI lineage: Eukaryota > Metazoa > Chordata > Mammalia > Diprotodontia > Potoroidae > Potorous > Potorous gilbertii. The sequence goes on along the minus strand of CM053770.1, from coordinate 617,953,818 downwards.
AAGCACATGTAGATACATATCTATTTGTCCATATGCACAAGAAAAGAAAAGGAGACTCTTAAGGTAACTAAGAAATATAAATTTAGGTGAGGGGTGTGTGTATGTTCGTTCTTCGTTGCCGAGGAAGACCACGCCATCAGAGAAATAATGACTTGAATTTTACTTTGTTTTTGAGTGAGGGAGGGCTGTGCAGGTCACCAGCCTCACGTCTCCTGCTGGGCCATCTGAATCCAGTGACTAGATATCCATCAGGATGACTGGAGAAGACCCAGGATGAGGCAATTGGGGTTAAGTGACTTGCCCAAGGTCACACAGCTAGTGAATGTCAAGTGTCTGAGGTGAGATTTGAACTCAGGTCCTCCTGACTCCTGCACTGGTGCTCTATCCATTGCACCACCTGGCTGCCCTCAGGTGAGGAGTATATATTTTGTTTTAAAATATTCAGATATTTTTAAGTAAACTGAATATTTTCAAAAGATGGTGACTAAGGTATGACCAATATGGAGAGAGGACCCAAAACTATGAAAAATTTTAAAAGAACTAGGGATGCACAAGCTGGAGAAGGGAAAATTAAATAGAGCCATGAGAGCTGTCTTCAAATATTTGAAAGTGAATAAGTAATTAGATCTTGTCTATGGTGCTTCAGAAACCAGAACCAGGGCTAATAAGAAGTCATCAGAACACAGATTTCAGTTGACTAAGGGGAAGAGCAAACTCCTTAAATAGAATAGAATAAAGTAACTCATAAAGTAGTGAGTTTTTCAGTTTTGAAAGGATTCAATTCATAGATTGAATAGAAGTCTGGATTTTATTGCCTCTCTTCCAACACTAATATAATGGATTATAACATATGGTGTCAGTATTCTCCTTTATACTCGTAATGGATATCAAGCCTAGACTTACTTTTAATTTAATAGTGTGTAATGATGATAGCATGCTGGACTCAGAGACGGAAGACTTGGTTTCAAATCCTATCTCTGATGGTTAGTAGGAATGTAATCATAAAATAAATGACCTCTCTGATTCCTCGCTGAATCATTAGGAATAACAGAACCTGAAAAACTTACCTCACAGAGTTGTTGTGAGGCTAAAATGAAATAATGCCTGCAGACTTCTAAGGGGAATACAAATATACCCTACTATTAGCAATTAGAGAAAATATGTGAAATTTAAAATATTTTAAAAAGATAACTGGTTTCTGTTCATATCTTATATGAACCCAAAACTATCCTACCATTAGCAACTTCAAAGCTCAACAAAGAGAGAAAAACATTAGCATTATATATTATGCCAGAAACCACACACTCAATTAGATATCAGTCAACATAATTGTTTGTTAAAGCAAATAATTTTCATTTTCTTAAAATTATCGTATTTAACATAGAATTATTTGGGGAATTAAATTAATATTAATATTCTATGAAACTGGAAAGTTTGCAGGATTTTCTTTTCTTTTTCTGGAAATGCTTCCTCACACATGCCTCCTTCCCCATCTTTTTGTTGTCGTTTGTTTATTTGTTTTGGATTTATCTAAGCCCTTAGTGATTTGGTCTTCCTAACCACTCACCATTCCTACAGAATAGTTTTCTTATACAAATTTTAGAAATAGAATCATGACTATGATGTTTTCCAATCATGCCAGAGATAAATTTTTAACAGGTTTGTCAAAGATCCAAATCCTAGGGGCAAGATTCAGATGTTTTCAAATTACCTAAGTAATATACTCACATAGTATCTTCCATATTATGTAAGAAAAAGAAGAATGTGGAGGAAAATCATTGAATGTTTGATGTTACTATCTGTGAAATCTTGAGTGGACAATTTAATTATGAAATTTTATACTTAGGCTATTAAGCGACTATTTCCAATATTGTTTAGACAGTATTAATATCTGACAAGATTGCTTGTTCATCTGTATAAATAAATTTGAAGCATTACATGACTTTTTAGAATTGCAAAAACATTATGGCATTAAAAAATATAAATTAAATGATGATACTTTCATGTCCTCCTGAAACTTTCTGGTTGACTGTTTTGCCAACTCTCTTTTTTTTACCTCTCTTACACTGTGGAAGATGACAGTGTCTATTTTCATATCTAAATGAAGTATTTAAAATTTGAATATTAAAGAAAATTACTTATGAGTACAAGAGTAGCAACAAAAAGATGCTGTCTCCAGTGTGTAAGTTACTGGGCAAATAAGTATGGTCATACACCTATCCAGAAAGTGACTTTAAAAGCAGTTGGTTTACTCAACACAATCTTTTATTTTGAAACTGATTCAGTGCAGGGAACCTTTTTTTTCCCCCAGACTGTTTAATATGTATGGACATAACCTGAGATGCTATGGAAGCAAGATTAAATTATATAGGGACTAGAATTCTAACATAAAGAATCAGAATGTAGAAATGAATTCTGCTTTACTGAAGACAAGGCTATATCAACAGTTCAGTATCTCAGAAATAATTTTTCAAATGAATAGTGACAAGCATCTGTAAATTTCTTTTAATTTCAACTCAATCTGAAATGGTTGGCTACTATTTCTGCAGAAATTATGATGAATAATCTTTTTAAAAGCACAAGCATTTTAACACACCAACAACCTTCTCAAATAATCTTCTTAATGAAATTTAAAAGAACTTTACCACATAGGATTGTTCCTTTTGTGATTTTATAAAGTATAAAGTTACAATACACTTTAGTGTAATGTTCACATATTTATTAATTCATTTAATCACTAAATAAGGATTTTATAAATTTTTTTTACTGGAATGGTGACAAGGTATCTCTCTTTGCCTCAGGTATTTTAGATCATCTATGTTTGGGTGTTCTTAAAAAGACCCACACATCAGAGAATGGAATTTTAAGTGCTTAAAGAGTTCCCAAAGGAGGAAATTTCAATTACAAACATATCACCCAGCAAAAAGTGGGTTTATGTTACACTCACCCTCCTATCTCTCTGCCTAATAGCTACTTAAAAACAGGTTTTCAAAATTATATTGTCTTCAAGAAAAAGCAGTCCATTCATTGTGATTGAGAAGAAAAAGAGGAAAAGTATAAAGAATTTCACGACATGTCACTCTTCATAGCTAAATTTACAACACTTAATCAGAAATAAACTGGTGTCCAGGAGACAGAGATTCTGGTGCTAAAAAGACCTAGTAGGTCAAACAAAACATTTTAAAATGTGGTATTTTGGATCTCTTTCACCATAAAGAAAAAACATAGAACTAATAATTGGGCTTGTTTTAAAGACAAATGCAATAATTTATCAATTATTGGTTACCTGGTAGATACATAACAATATAAAACAACTAAGGACTGTTTGTAATATGTAGTCCACTTCAAAGTTCTGATAAAGAACAGATCCATAGTTTATTGAATAACTGTACTTCAAATTTGAGCAACTGGGAAAAAGTAACTGGATACAAATACCTTGCAACAACTTCTCAAATGTGCCCAAAATTGATAGTGGTAAAAGTTTCTGAATGTTGCTGACAAAGTTATTCAATGAACAACATTAAACCCTACTTTCCCTGCCCCCCTCTTCTCCCACAAACACAACTGATAGATTTAGTATCTTTGTGGGAAGCTTTAGCAGGAAGGCCAAGACTGAAACTAATTCACTGGAGAAAACTATGACCAAAACCCATTTTCACAAGTATTCTCCCTTCAACTATTCAGAACTGCAAAATGTTTACAATTCACCTGCATCCTAATTAAAATTAGGATAATTCCATTAAATCCTTTCAAAATGCTGGATATATTCTCTGCCCTTTCTCAGAATCAATGCATTGTAAACTTTAAAATCAAACATGAAAAAAGATGAGAACATGATGGAAGTAAATTACTATTATGAATTTAAATGGCAGCTTCCATGTTGATGAATGATCTAATGACACTTGATACTAGAGGTCCCTTATCATCAGGGTTTCATTAGCTAAATATGAAGTATTTTCTAAAAGACTTCTCAAATCCAAAGTATTTTCCTTTTCAAATTGTTCAAAAGTGAGAAAATGCAAAATATTTATCTAAATATGAAATTATCTTATTTTTGCCTCAGCTCTCTCATCTTCAGAACACATCAACACAAATCTTCAGGTTGATGTCTACAACCATAAAGCTCCTAAGAAATCAAAATCCATATCATTACATGAAGGAAATCAATATCAAGTCTGTTGGTAAAAATGAATATTTACATTGGACACCCTCAAAATAAAGCATAAAATGGAGTTAAATCTGGTTCAGAAAATATATTCCTCAAAACTTTCAGGTAGACTTTTGAAAAGAATGCCAAACCAAATAAATAGTTGCAAAAGGGAAAATTCATACCAACTTGATCTTTAGTATTAGAGGCTGAAAATGTCTGCTTGAACCCAAGACTTTTTATAGTGAATCCATTAAAACTGTCTGCAACCAAACAATATTAAATTGACAAATGCAACTATAAAGTAAGTTAACTTTACTACACTTTATCAACATATATATCTATGGAATTTTTATATCTTCAAATCCCTTTTTATAGCTAACATCTCATTTTATTCACATGATACTCTGAATAACTGGTGCTGTATTTTTCACTCTAACAAATGACCAAATAAAAGTTGTTTGACCAGAGAGGTCAAATCCACACTGGCTACTTAAAGATAAAGTTACAGCCAGCATGGTGGGAAGAGTGTTGCATTAGAGAATATAGGTTCAAATCTGAGCTCTACCATTTACTGTCTCTGTGACTTGGCACAAGTCACCTAAGCTCTCTAGGTCTGCTTTTCCTCGTTTGTAAAAGGAGAGGATTAAGTCAGAGGCCTTTTAAGGTCCCTTCCTGCTTCATATCTATGATACTATGACTAGAACTTGCCCCCATCAATTTTTAGTTGGAAGAGTCTTTCAAGGTTTTTAAGCTCAGTATCTTTATCTTATAGCTCAGGAAACTGAAGCTACAAGGTCTCCTAACTTCCATCTGCTATCCTTTTTTCTTTTCATTAGACACCATTGCCTTCAGAGCAATGTTTTGTCTCTTTAATTTAAATAGAAAAAAAATGGGAAAAATCATATCTAAATAATCATCCATCTTTAAATCAGAAAAATAAAATCTCTTCCTCTTAAAATAAAGTTAAGTGAAAATTTGCTCACATTGTTGACATGAAATGTCACTTTTTGTAACTGTTACCTCTTTGTGGCAATAGTTCACCAGAAGAAGAATTATTTGAGTTAAAGTTACCAATTATTCTTCCTCTTAACTTCCAAAGGAGAAATGAGAATGGTGCCTTTCAAAGTTTTTAAGATAAAGTCAAAACCTTCAAACCATTAAATAGTTTACAGTAAAATGAAATGGTAGCCTAAAATTGAATATAAAAGTTTTGAAATGTCACTAAATGTATTCTGTATCATTATCAAGAAGAAATAGTAAAAACAAAAACAAAAAAAACAAACAAAAAAACAAACAAACAACTATATCCTGGGGGAAAAGAAAATACTTTTAAGAGAGAGGAGAAAAGAGTCAGGATCAAATGACATTGTGAGTAATAAAGTTATCTAAAAGGATGCTTCTTTCCTCATCCATCTTCTTCCCAAGAACTAACTCCAAACTTTGTTCTGTTGACTAGTATTCCATATTTTTCTTCTTTTACTAAAAAAAAAAAACAAAAAAACTAGAATAGAATACATTGTTTGCAAAAGTGACAAATGTTTCTATTATTATATATTTGGTCTCTTAAAAGAAAATGTATTATTGGAGTATTAAGTCACATTACATAATCTCATTAAAAGACAAGTAAAATGAACTATTTTAAGATCACATAAATCATGCCTCTCCAAAAATGGAAAAACTGTTAATAGTCTGGTTTGTAAAGAAAAACATTCCTCCCTCTTCCTTAGCCTAAGAAAAAGATCCTGTGTAATAAAAATGCCAGAAGCCAATGTGAAAGAATTAGGGGGATGGGGAATCACAGTCATTGATGAGGTTCTCTTCCCAGTAGGAATAAGAACTACCTCTTTCATCAAGCTCAGTCAAGTGTTTTAACTTCATTTGTCCTAAAAGGGCCATGTTTATCATTATTGCTCCAATGTTCCTATCAGCAAGTATTACAAGCAACAAAATTATTGATCTGAGATAGACATCAATGGATGTAATTAGTAAAAGTATTTCTTAATGCAAATTCACAGAATACAAGAGCTTAGATGAGAAACACCATCAAACTCAAAGGAAAAGTTTTGCAATTAATTCTTAATAATAGCTAGTGTCCAAATGCATAATACTCTGTAAGATCTATGCAGTGCAAAACAGGAAACAAAAGTACACAAAACTAGTTTTAACCAGTCCTTAAAATAGTTACCTGCACAATTTGGTGGCCTAATACTCTGATTTAACACTCATGTTATGTCACTGTGATATGAATTTAAAACAGGTACTATTTTCCCAGTGCCTAGATATTTTTTAAAATAATTTTTTAATAGGCCCTAGTTTTGTTCACTGAGATAAACCATAACATTGCATCTTTTTAAGTTAGTCTTTTTTTCCTTGCCATTTTTAATAGCTGAAATATTTTTAAATATAACCTTTATATAATTTGAAGATAAGACATGAAAGTTCCCACCAAGTATTGCTTTCAAGTTTGTCTTAGCTATTATTTCAGGATACAGGAATGACTGGATTTCTTTAAGAAGTTGTTTTCCACTTGTCTCTTACTTTAAGGTCATCCCAAAGAAATACTTTAAGTTTATTTCTGTATTAAGACTCTAATACATCACAGTCATGCATTCCATTCCTAAATTATTTTACTCCTTTTCTGTCCTCCCCCTCCATATCCCTAAATTGCCGTTTGGGTCCCCTACCTCTCCACCATAGGTGAGGAAATAAAAAAAACAGTTATATACTCCAATAGATACATGAGATAAAATATGCATGTTAAGATTTCATGCATCAGAGCAACCAAGTGGGGGATCTAGTACTGATGGAAACAAAGTCACTATAGGATGGGTCTTACGCACAGGCTAGCTGAATGTAAATGGGAAATTCATACTACACAAGCCAGATCTTTATCCCTTACCTGCTCAAATGCATGATGTCAAACAAATCTAAATATCAGAGATGGAAAAAGAGGGACCAGAAAACGAGGCTCCTGTCTTCCAACCCGATGTGGCAGCTTTGTACTCTGAGGTTTCTTATACCTTCCTTCTTACACCAGCCTACATATAATTTCTGTTGCTTATGCCTTAGTACATTTGGAAGTGATGCCGGGAATAATTTGCAACCCGGGTCGTCTCTTCCTTATGTCAAACAACCTTTGGGTGGCTCACGCGGCTGGAAGTATACACCTTTGTCTTCCGGGGGGAGTAGAGGCAGGGGAGCGTTTCCCCTGAATAATTCCCATGAGGATCGCCACGAAAGAAACCCAAGGGCGATTCTAACCGCAGGTTTCCATGTACTGCTGCGTCCTCAAAAACTGGTGCAAAGTAAGAGCCTCCCAGCTTCGACTCTCAGGGTAAAGGAAAGAGCACAGACAGCCAGTGGAGACTCAAACTATCTGCCTGCCACAGCTTGGCTGCAGAACCAGCTGAGAAGCCAGTAGCCAAGAAGCACCACCCCCTCTCTCCATAATGCCAGAGGAAAATACACTTCGAATCCCAGACCCTCCTCCTTCCCACCCCCGCCTCCAGGAAAGCAGAGAGAGACAGAGACACAGAAAGACAGAGACACAGAGAGAGAGAGAGAGACAGAGAGGAAACACAGGAAGAAAAGGCAAACTTCAGTGGTATTCAAGGTAGCAATGAACCGCTAGCATTAGAGGCAAACACGCTATGGAGCTCTTCCAGTACACACCTGGCTTTCAGAGCTCTTCGATTATCGAGCTAGAGCTTTAGCACAAAGTTGGAATTCACGTTCCGCCAGCGTTTCCTGGTCTGGTGAGAAAGAGAATTAAGGAGGGCACCGAGATCACCGTGGGACAGAGGCATGCAATTCAATCCTGGGAGACTGGTATGAATGCAGACTAGCACAAGGCAGCCCAGGGTCAGGCTACTGCAAGCCATCTCCTTAAAACTCAAAGGTGCTTACAGACTTCTGATTCCCCAGCTGAGGTGTACATGCTGCTCTGGAGGGTAGGAAGGAGAGGCGAATCTCCCGCCTGCCCCGGGAAAGCTGGCAGGGGAGTGTGCCAGGGAATGGTGGAGATGGGGGCGGGCATTCCTCTCCACCGACTCGCCAGGTGCTCGCGGGTTGCAAATGCCCCGCGAGCTGGAGCTGGCGCCTGTGGCACGAAGGGGTCGGACTGGACTCACAAAAAAAGATTCTGAGCTCGGGGGTGGGGGGTGGGCAACAGGGCAGAGCCACACTTAGGTCCGGCAGCCCCCCACGCCCTCTTCCCCTCCACACCCAACCAACATCTAGACCACGCTATCAGTGAACCAGTAAGTCTGACTGACACCTTCTCCATCCTTCGCGCAGCTCACACCCTGGCCAGCGTCCAGGGGATCATTTATAGGCGTTGATCTTGGCTGCGGGAAAACCTGAAGAAAAGAGTTGCCTGTTGCTAACCCTCTAAAGCTCAGAGTCGCCTTTGCAGATGGGAGCCTCTTTCAGATGCAGTCCTAGGAGGAAGGGTCGGGGGGCGGCAAATCACCACACAGCCACGGAAAAGCACTCACCTAAATACTGTACGTCTGGTCCTTGCCAGAGAATAGACTAGGTTAAGGAGAAAGCGTCAGACGGCGCTGAAAGTTTGTTCCCCTGACCCGTGCGCAGCAGCAGCAGCAATCCTCCAACATGAATTCTGAATTAGTTAATAGTCCTAAGTCCTGCTTGCTCCAGCTGAAGTCAAGAGAAATGATCACCGGGAGACACTCCCCTGCTAGGCAAGGCGATTGAATGAGCAAGACCTCGACCATCCTCCGAAAGTAGCAATGGGTGAGGGGCGGTGGGGGCTTAGATTATAAGTGTCTCGGTCGGATCCTAGGCGGAGATCAAGAGGGAAAGAACCCCCTTGAGTTCAAAGTCTGGGAATGGAGCTCCTGGTGAAGGGACCACTTACACATCTGGACGTGGGGCTTTTGAATTCAAACGCGTTACTTGGTTTTCAAAGACAGCTAGGAATGACAGAAATACAAAGGGCGGAAAAAAACCAAACAAACCCTAAAATGATATTCTCAACTCCACTGATCTTGCTAAAGGGGATTTCAAAGCCCACCTTTGTTGTTGTTTATTGTTGTTGTTGTTTTAATAGAAGGTTCGGCAGAAATAATGCAAAATGCATATTGCAGACATTACCCATCCATGCAGGCTTTGCATTGAGTGAACCCTGTACCTCCCACTAGATATTTGAAGAGATTGATATACTCTCCATACCTACGGTGAAGAAAGAGAAGATAATCACAACCTTCAGTTAAGGCCATAAAATTTTCAAACTGTTATAGGGGCCACCTCCAGGTACCTGTTCAACCTGAGGCTGTGGGGGTGGGAATAGGAGTGGTGGAAATTAGGGTGGTCTAATTTCTCAAGTAGGGACTGTCTATTTGACTTAGTACAGTCAAAATAAACTTGTTTTCTTTAATCAACTCTCACCCAGCACAAGATATCCCTGTTCCCAATTACATGCACCACCAAGATAAATACATGTAATATGAAATGGAAAGCAAGGGACCCAAATATTATAACAATTATACTCTATGTTTGCTACCCACAACACTTCCTTTTTGCATTATTTGGAAATGAGCAAAAATAAATGTCCTCAGAAGTCACAGTCGTTTCCATACTATTTATTAGCATTTTACTCCTTATGCTTCTATAATCCTAAAGCCTTTTCTTGAAACTCTAAGAGTACATATTATGAGGTACCTTTACTTCGGTCACATAATTGGCTGAGAGTGACAATGTGGTGACCTGAACAACCTTCTGCAGATCAGTGAGAGTAATGAACTTTCTCAGACCCAGTTTCTCCCCCCAGGAGGGTTTTATAAAGCTCCCTTAGAGATACACATGTAACTTGACCTTTCCCATAGCTCAAATGTAAGTGCCAACAAAGGGTTAAAGCACAGACAGGTTAGAGATACATCATGTAATGTGAATGTGAACAGAAGTGAATAAGCAAAAAAACAAAAAAGTAAAAATGGTGGGAGTTGAGTTACATGAAGTATGATTTGGTGCTCCTATCAGACTAACATGTTAATTAGTTGATTTAATTAAAAATCTTTGAGTTCTAAAAGTGTCAAAGATTATTTTTTTAACCTTAAGGAACAAAGCTCATTTTAAAAATTTCTTAGCACCATTAAGTTTCAAATAACATACAAAGGGAATAACTTACCAGAGGAAATTTCAGGAAGCAAGATGACTGTGAGAAAAATGTATCCAGAAATCAAATAGACATTCCATGATGTTGCGGATCAAGCTAAAGGAGTGATCTGCATGGTGGTTGGACTTGGAAATAATCAGCAGTTCCTTGTGGCATGGAACCAAGTATAAGCCAGATATACAAGAGAGCCACCAGACCCCCAACAAAAGGAAACAAAAATGTGAAGAGGAGGGGGAAAAGTGGATTTGTGAAGATCCTCAGGCAGAAGAAGTGAATAATTACAGGTTGTGAATCCCTATGAGGGGGGGAAAGAAAGAGGCTGTGAAAACCCAGTTAACAGGATGAGGAATACAAATAAATCTGTCCAGAGAAGTAAAAGGATGTGGGGAAGACAAGGAGATAAAGAGAGAACTAGTGAGAGAGGCTGTAGTCATCCTGATAGATATAGCAGCAGGAATGATTTAGGGAGCAAGGGAGGATCCAATGAGAATTCAAGAGAGGACAGCCTTAGAAATTCTGTCCTGGTCTTCACAATCTCAGTTCTCTCAAGATACCTGAGTTGTAATCATTGTTATTAGGACTAAGAACGTTCAGTCAGTCAGTTCCTTTTATTTGGGATTTCCCTTCAAACCCTCTCAACCTGCAGCAACTTACTGCGGGAGGGTTGTTGGGAAAAGAAATCATCGGAACCAGCCCCTACAGGCAGAAGCCCTCCAGCTGGCTCCATTCGACTATAATCAATCGAAGGGCAAAGAATGTGGAAGAAACACAGAAGACAAGAAGGAGCTCTAAGGGGCACCGAGTTTGATAGGCTTAGAGACAGGCAGGCTTTGAGAAAGGGAAAGTGACTAGTTGAGCAGTCAGCGCACCACCACCAGCAGCAGAAGCAGCCTGCTTCTTGGGTGAATCCTATTTGCAATCCAGTTAAAGGGATCGCCTTCTTTCTGAAACTACAATTTCCCTTATGAGGAGAAGATGGGGGTTAGGGGGGAAAGCCTACGGTTATGCTCTGGGGATTCCTGGAAACTATCCCTTGGGAGCTGGGGCAATGCCGTGATCGAGGCTCTCCCCTCACCCTTCCCAACGCCCCTATTTTCGCTTTCGTGCTTGATTACTAACGAGAGAGAAATTAGAAATGGCTCTCTGCTGAATGTATTATCTTGCCATTTTCCTATCGTGATTCCTCAGTCTGAAACTGAGCAAACGATTGTATGATCGATTGGGTAAGATTAGCTTTATTCCTTTCCCCTCCTCCACTCCGATCTCCAGTTCCCTTCCCAGTCCCCCACTCTCCCCACCCTTCCCATTACCTTCATGTGCCCATAATCCTTTCATTCTCTGGTCTCATAATAGTTATTTTTAATAGAGGATTCAGAAACTTCCTTTCCCTCTCCTAAGACTAGATTCCCCGGGGGCTCTACCTAAATGACAGGAACTGGTAATTCTGTTGTGACTGATTTATATTTGGCTGTGAAGGACATGATTTTCTTCCTTCCCTCCTTCCTTAACGGATCTCTCTCTCTCTCTCTCTCTCTCTCTCTCTCTCTCTCTCTCTCTCTCTCTCTCTCTCTCTCTCTTTCTCTCTCTCTTTTTCTCTCTTTCCCCGTTGGGCTCACTCTTATTGCAAGGATCTGTATAAAGAGCTCTATGGGAGCCTTTTGCCCTCCCCTAAATCTTCAGGAGAACCCCGAAGCTTTAAGAATTGTCCATCTCTCTCAGGAGTAAAAGGGAAGGGTAGGGTGGAAATTGATTTCTTGCAGAGACTCAGGCGCTGGATGATCGAGGGAATAAACATTTGCCCTGGTTCAAAATGTTCTTGGTAAGTAATCTTATTTTCTGCAGCACAGAAGAAAACATACCGCTTCTCACACCTCACACCCCCGCTGAATTTCTCCCACACACACTCCTCCCACACACACATACACCCAGCTTCCATTCATTTACTAGCTTTCTGTATGTAAATCACGAGTTGGGTCAGTGGAAATTTTCCTTTTTCCCCCTTCCCCAAATCGAGACTAAGTGAAAGAACGAATTTGAAAGGGGATTTTTTTTTCCCGGAGACTTTCCTCGGTTCATTTAATGTTCCCTGATAGCCTGTATCAGAAATAAACACTGATGCGATGAAAAGCCAATTCTTGGTGGCTTCTAGTGCATTTATTTAAATGATGTCCTAAATTTCTCCGTGGTTCTCTCCTCCTTTCTTAAACTGAGTATGGTTCTATTTCTACAGCATTAGCATGCCTTGGCCATGTTCTGAAATACCTTTTAACTCTTCCATCGGAACCATAAATGAGTGTTCTTATTTTTCCCATTGCCTTAGGTAAATGAAAGCTGTAAGAAAATACATTTTAATGTGCATCTTGGTTCTGGTTCCATTTATTGGGTACATGTTAGTAGTATTCTTATTGGCCATTTGCACGTTCTAAGGATACCTATAAACTTAGAAAAGCCTTTCATGAGTCTACAGCACCCCCAGCCTGTAGATCCCCATTATGCTAAAAAAAAAAAAATGACATCTGTAGGGAAAAAAAGCAAATGATAGTCTTTGATTAAGTTTAAATGAAGATGTCCACAAAAACAAATTTTGGGGTAGCAAGTTTTTAAATATAGGCTGGTTGGCCTCTAGAGAATAGTGTTTCTGTGTTGAATATGAAGAAGGAAAGAAGAAAAAAAATAGTATTAACCTGAGAGAATGAGTTTCACAGTTGACTTTAGAGAATGTATTCACAGAAAAGCATTATTTTGAAAAAATAGTTTCACTCTACTGTGATATATGCTTTCCCTCTCTGCTCAGAAAACCTAAATAAAGGGAAAGCTAGCATAAGTCACCCTTTTCATAAGCAGAATAGTATGGACCTTGCCTATGATTCAATTTCAAGCACTAAAACTTCATTGAGTGGCAATAGACTTTGTTCCAGTCAATCCATATGAATATTACTCATTTTCTAGAAATTATAAAATCTCAGAAGAGAGTTCTCAGATGACATACAATGTCAGCATGTACACCAGTACCTATGGTGTTTATTAGTGTCAGACTTGACAAACTCAAATAAAACTTTTTCCATGAAGATAGTTAGCTTTTGTGTTAATATTTTTTTTCTCCTCAGGCTTTATTCCAATCCTAATGATATGTTTAGCCTCATTTGTTTCTGCAATCAACTCATTTTACCAAGAGGTCTTTGGGTGTTTGTCTGTTGGTTAGGAGGAAGTGGTGAAGCTGGAGGGACTGAGGATGGGAGAAGAAATTAGAAAATTATGGAATAAAAGAAATGCAATCAATTGTCATCAATTATTTTTAAGTTTTTAAATGAATTATACACCATTTTTTAAATATGTAAAACATCTTGAGATGCTCTCTAAAACAACTGGACATCAGATGTTCTGATTAACATTTTGCTCTCCTTTAATATTCATAGCAGTCCAAATGTTTGTGGAACTAGTAACACCTCACCTCACCTTCCTTAAATTAGAATATTATAAAGCATTCATTTTGGAAAAAATACATGTGAGACTGTTGCTCAAATATTTAAACAATTTTTTAAAGTCACAGAATAAGAGTATTCATGTTCATCGTGTGGTACATGATTACTGAACTTTAAAAAATGCGTGTTATTTCATTTTAGTAAAGGATTTTAAGTATGGAGAAGTAGACTGATCTATTTAAATGCCATCATCATCAGTATAGAACCAAAAAATCACTATGAACAGGCTCTCCCAACCAACCTACTCACCCATTCTACCCTGCTACTAGGTACTTAATGTTCTTTAGAATTTAAAAGTCTTTTCAAATTTATACATCTTATTAGCATGTGATTATCTGATAAGTACAATACAGTTCATTTGCAGGTGGTTCCTTGTAAAATTTTGTGGATTGGCAATATTTTATGTGAGATGTACTGCCACCTTAAGTGCAAGGATCCTACTTAGCACATTCCTATCATCTAATCGTCTACCATAATTTTTGATGTCAAAATTACATTCTGGATATACTCAGTTACAACATTCATGCTTAAGTATTTGAAATGTTTAGAAGGATCAATGCCTCCAAACTATACCTAAACCATTAAAAAAAACTGTCATAGAAATTATGGTTAAATCAAGGTGATTAAGTTCTGAATTGCTTGTATTGCTTAAGGTCTTTCATAACAAAGGAAGAAAGCAAAGCATATACATGAAATTTACATGTTTTTCCCCTAAGAGATAAGCAAGCACACTATTTTTAGTCACTCTATCATATATGTCTTTTGTCTATACAGCTCCTGAAAAGAGTCTGAATATTTTAAAGTTTTTATATCTCTCGTTCCCACCCCCTACTCCCAACTCATGAGCCTTAAAATCAATACGCCTGGAAGTATAAATACATGCTATGGAGAAATCAACCTCCAAATTATAAAACTATGCATATTAATCATAGAATTTGGGATCTGGAAAGAATCCTAGAACTCAGTTGATATAATACCCACACTTTAGAGGCCCAAGGAAACTCAAATCTATAGAATCAGAGAACTTACACTTGTAATACCAAAAATCTACAGCCAAAACAAGGGGGCCTGAGGCCAGTCATGTCCCTTTATTTTATAAGTGAAGAACCTGAGGCTCAGGAAAAGTAAGTGACTTGTACTGCCAGCTAATGATGTTCTAAGACTAGAAGGAAGGAAATAAGCTTTTACTAAGCATCTATTATGTACCTTATAATAACATCGATATGTAAGTGCTATTATCTCCATTTTACAGTTGAGGAAACTAAGGCAGACAGAACGTAAGTGATCTGCCCGTGGTTACACTACTAGTAAGTGCCTGAAGCTGGATTTGAACTTCTTCCAGATTCCATGCCCAGTTCTATATCCACTGGAATACCTAGCTGCTGCAAGTCAAGTCTCTTCATAATTAAAGCCCTTCAAAATTTTAGTAGATCAAAAATTCAAATTATTCCTTCTTCATTATCCCCCTCCCCCTTTTCCTCTTCTGCTTGAGAACTATTTTTATTTCTCATGTTGGCATTCAAGGGATTGGGCTGTCAAATGCTATGTCTGAAGAGCACAAGTTCTGGAAGTTCTTACTGGGCTATAAATGTTTTTAAGTTCCACCTGGGTGCCAGCCTATTTCCAGAGAAACTCAGCCTTCAACAAAAAAGTTGGTCACCACTTAATGACAAATCTTTTGGCCATTATACTGTTTGAAGACCATCTACTAAAGCATTGTGGATTGTTACTTGATTGAGTTCAAATTGGGTACCCCCAAGACTGACAATCACAGATATCCTCAAATATTTAAATGAAAAATAAATATTTCTTTTATCTTTTTTGTTTCAGATATTACAGTACTTCAAGGCATAATTTTGCAGTTTTTAAGGAATCGGTTACTGATCTTTGTGGCTTTCTGTACATGGAACAAGATGTTCCCTGTACTTATGCAAACTACTGCCCCAAATTCTACCCAGCTGAGATTTGATATTCTTATCATATGTCACCTCCTTATTCTTTGGAGATTATAAAATGTCCTACTAATCTAGAAAATAGGATAGTTCAAGAGGAAAAAAAAGTATCATCTACAAATAAATTTTATCCAATCCTAATCAACTGTAAGGGAAAGGAGTTTCCTAATCCTTCAGCAATGATGAATTAGGTTATATAAACAGAAAACCTAAGATAATATTTCTATGAACTTTAATAAAGTTTTTTTTTAATTAGTATTTGCCTGTTTGGGTAGGGTTGGGGTGGGAAAGAGTAGCGAGATTTATTGACACTGAAAATAGCAAGGGTTGTTGAAAAGGTCCCATGGGATGCTTCATTCAGCCATTATTGGGCACATGGTTATTAAAGCTTCTTTCTGTAAGCGCTTTTGCTAGTTTCAGACCTCAGTAGCCAACTCCACTGTCTTCTACACATCAACAAAGCTGGGCCTTAAATACAGTCTTTTTACTGAAACTAGGAAATGGAATCTAAAAAGGCAATTTTCAAATCCAAAATTGCTTTTGCTACTGTCAATATTTCAACTGTGTAATCATTCACTGATTGACGGTCTGGGCTACTAATGGAATAAAATCAGCACAGCAGTCACGTTTTAAAATATCTTTGTCGGACTTTTAGAAAAGTAGTCTGAAAGTTAGTTTACAATTTGTCAACACTAGAAAAATGCCCACCAAAATGCCACCTGGATCTGATTATGTTATCAGAGTTGAAAGCCAAAATTCATACTTTTTCAAAATTTAATAGCAGATATATTTAGACTTCTAATGCATGAAATTCAAAAACAGAAAGTTGGAACAAGGTAAGTATTGTCCCTACTATTGTTATGTGCTTATAAAGCTAAATCTTTAGCCATTTTTAATACATAAGTTGAATATATAAGTATACATATACATTCACATTTGTATGTATGTATCAATACATATGTGTTTATATATGCAACATATACACTTACACACACATAATGAAGCATGTATTAAATAGTATATACAAGGCTCTGTACATAGAGAAAAACGAAAGCAAAATCTACCTTCATGGAACAGCTTCTAATAGGAAAGACAATATATAAATAGGTATAAGATAAATGCAGAAGGTAAATGGATCTATAATTTCATCAGTATGAACAATGCAAATCGCAACCCCTCTACAACTCAACTGATTCATCTTCAAGAGTTTCTATTGGGTGAAAAATTAATCATTTCCTGTAGTTAACCTGGAGATGAGCTTCTCTGATCTAGTTCATTCTCAACAAATAATCAATAAGCATTTATTAAGCACCTACTATGTGCATGGCTTTGTGCTAAGAACTGGAGATGCAAAAAGAGGGAAAAGACAGTTCCTGCCCTCAAGAAGCTTACAATCTAATGGGGGAAACAACATGCAAACAAATATATAAAAATCAAACTATATCCAGGATAAATAGGAAATAATTTACCAAGAAAAGATATTAGAATTAAGAGTCCAAAAATATTTTCTGTAAAAGATGGGACTTTAGGTGGGATTTAATGGAAGTCAGGGAAGTCAATAGATGAAGTTGAGAGAAGAAAATATTCCAGGAATAGGGGACAGCCAGAGAAAATACCCAGAGCAGACAAATAGGTCATTGCTAGGACTTCGCTCAGAACCTTTCTAGCTTAGTCAGAATTGCCAGAGATTACATTTGTCTAGTCTTTGAAAATTAAGGATTCTTTCCCTTCAGGATAAGATATCAGTAAGACTTTAGTGGATAATGCATAGGTACAGGGAGTCCCAAAAGTCTTAGTGCAGTTTTAAGTTTTTAACAGTCTAAGATGGCACTAAGCCTATTGAGATACCCTTTTTGGATGCCTACATATAAATATATAGACAAATATGACAGAGTGATAGAAGACTTAATTCATTGCTCATCTCATATAATTAGAAAGCAGACTAATTAATTAGTAAAAGATAGCACAACCACAAGACTTTTCCTGGTTGTCATAGTATCTATGTGTGTATATAGAAAATATTTTTAAGCTTTAAAATACTGCCTTACAGGGGATGCCCTTAATTGGGAAACAAGTTGTGTTATATCAATGTAATGGAATACTATTGTGCTATAAGAAATGATGAACAGGTGGACTTCAGAAAAACCTGGAAAGACTTTCATGAACTGATGCTGAGTGAAATGGGAGAACACTCTACACAGTAGCAGCCACATTGTACAATGACTAACTTTGATAGACTTGGTTCTTAGCAATGAAAGAAAGGATCTAAGACAATTCCAAAAAGCTCATGATGGAAAATGCTGTCCACATCCAGAAGAATCATAGAATCTGAATGCAGATCAAAATGTACTATATGCTCTCTTTCTCCTTCTCTCCCTTTCACTCTCTCTCCCTTTCACTCTCTCTCTCCTTCCCTCCCTCCCTCCCTCTCTCTCTCTCTCTCTCTCTCTCCCTCTCTCTCTCTTTTTGTTTATTTCTTCTTTTTCATGGTTCCTCCCATTGTTTCTAATTCTTCTTTACAACATGACTAATGTGAAAATATGTTTGATATAAATATGTATATAGAGCCTATATCAGATTGTGCGTTCTCTTGGGATGGGGGGAAGGGAAGGAAAGGGAGAAAATCTGGATCTCAAAATTTTATGGAAGTGAATGTTGAAAACAATATAATTAATATTTGTTTTAAAATGACTTACATCTGTATAGAGTTTTCTTTTTTTCTTTTTTCAAAATGCTTTCCTAACTGCCATCTCATGAAATCCTCAGAAGAATCTTGAAAGTAAGGTAGATATGGTATTTTTATCCTTATTTTACATTAGAAATAGAATCGTAGAAAAGTTGGGACTTTTTGTTTTGTTTTGTTTTGTTTTGTTTTTTGCTAAAGGTCAGAGCCAGTTGGTGGCAGAACCTGGACTAGAACTGGTTTCTAGATTTTAGGGCTTCTGGTCTTTCCACTGAACATCACTGATTTTTAGCCACCTCACTCAACTCATTCGAATGGAAGAGGAAGAATTGAAATTGTGGTATAACTATTCAAAAACTTCTACAAAACATAACCTGTTAAGTGTTTTCATGCATGGCAGATTGGAAGGAATGGGAGCAAGAATGTGTTCATAGTTGCAGTCCAGTTTTAAATTCCAAAATGGAAAGAAAAAAAGAAAAAAGAAAAGAAAGCCCTTACTATGTGCAAAGCACTGTGCTAAAAGGCAAGTTGTGGGGATACAAGTAGAAAATTAAGATAGTCCCTGCTCTCAGGGAGCTTACATTCTAATGGGAAAGACCACACAAAGGGAAGGAAAGTGAACACATTTATGAAGTAAGGTGTCTATGTAGCACTTTGTTCATCCTCATACCAAAAGATAAAGAAAGACTACCTTTATGACAAATAAATAAATTAGATTGCACAGTATTTATGCTGTTAAACTAGGTATCCAAGTACCTAGGGCCTCATTGACGAATCTACATAAATACCAGTAAAGGATCTGTGATTTCCTTGGTGTGCAGAACATCTTCCATCAATTTCAATAACAACCCATCTGTGACTTGGGAAACTGTAAGTTTAGAGCTATAATGGGCCTAATAGGCCATCATCTGGTCCATCTCTCTCATTTTATAGATGATCTGAGGTCCAAAAAGAATAGGTGGTTAGCCCAGTGTGATACACACTGAAAGAAGTATAGCTGAGATTTAAATCCAGGTTCTTCAATGCCAAATCTAGTGCCTTTTTTACGGCTCCATACTGCTTCTTAAGGTTTAGGAAGGCACACAGAAGTTAGGTAACTTACCCTGGGTGAAAGAGCTAGTGTTGGAGATGAGATTTGACTCCAGGTTACAGAATTACAATCTCAGACCTGGAAGGGACATTTGAGGCCAAACAGTACAAAGCATATATGAACAAGAATCCTTTCTATCATATGCCTGACCAGTGTCAAGCCACTGATCCTTTGCTGGTCATCTTCTAGTGAGGGTTAACCCAATACTTTCTGGGGCAATCAATGCTATTATGTTTTGTAACTTTCTTTTCCAAACAGAATCTCAGAGTTGGAAGAGATAGATATCAAAAGTCATATAGGCCAGCTTCCACCTGGAAAAAAAACAAATACTTTCTAAAATGTATTTAACAAATGGTCATCCAGTCATTGCCTGAAAACTTATTGTGAGGGGAACATACTTCTCTCAGGGTGTCCAATTCTACTTTTGGCTAGCTATGATAGGAAGTTTTTCTTTATGTCAAACCTAAATCTATCTTTCTGTATCTAAGCCCAATGCTCTAACCACTATCTGTAATCATAAATTTATACAGTTAAATTGATGAGAAAAGCATTAGGACAATTTTAAAACTATGATTGGGGGCAATGTGGTACAGTGGGGAGTGCTGGATTTGAAGACAAAGGTCTCTGACTGCTACTTAACTATCTTTGTGCAAGTCACTACTTGAGCAAATCAATGTGTCTGGGCCTCTTTCACTCATCTATAATGCAAGAGTGTTACATGAGATTATCTCTAAGGTCTCTTGCAATCATGAGATTATGATCTAGGAGTCTATCGAATGAAACAGTTTAGTTTTTGAACAATCTTTACTCACGCATTGAGATCCTTTATGACCTCTGGTAGCTTAGTCAATCACTCAAAAGTCACAGGTAAGGGAGAGGAACCAGCATGACGTAGGGATTCCAATCCAAATTCAAGTCCAACTCATTTATCCCCCTATAGATGCAAATGCCCTTCTTTAATGAGTCAAAAATTAAGGGATTTTCTAATTCCATTACAAAGGGCAGAAGTGAGAAAAGAGATTAAGCACCACTTAGTAATATCCACAACATAAAACAAACAGCTTGCTGATAAATATTTTTAACTTTATTGCTCCCTGTTAACAATCATGTAACTGATATCATGGAAACATTCATGTCTTGGAATAAAGGGCAAATAAAAGAGGTTAAGAACACTGTAGCAGGAGAAAGCTCAGTTGAGCGATATTGTTGACTCCTACAGTACCCCAGTGAGCAAACTTTGGTTACTCACCGCAGTTTTCCACGTTGTGTCCCATATTTCTCATTTGTAAAATGAGGCAGTTGGACTATTTGGTTTCTAAGCTCCTCCTACCTCCAAATACTATGGTTAATGCCAGACTCAAGCAGAAATTGGTAAATAATAAAAAGAAATTTATAATACAGAAAGAAGTCACAAGAAAAAAAGAATAACTGACAGAGAGTGGGAGGATGTTAAATTTAATGTAAGAAAACAATCTTAAGGACCTATTGACAGAGCAATCTTAATCTTTCTCTACTTTGTATTATGTGGAATACTGTAATCAAGTAAGGAGCTGAACATTTACTGAATTAGAAGGTAACATTAATTTTGGTGGCTTGGGAACAACTAAAATCTTTAACTCTTTAAATGAAAATAAACAGAAATCAAGATACATGGTTCTCAATACTCATTGCATATATGATCCAGTCTAAGGCTTGGGCAATCCATGCAAAATATAAGCATAACAGACAGGAAGATGAAAATGAATCATTCAGACCAATCATGGAATTATTTTTTCTATGCATAAAATATTCCTGGACAGCCTGAAGCATCTTGGCAACATATCTAAAATGAATTCAATGCATATCAATGGAAAGGAACAGCAGTGACTATCACAAGAAAAATAATTGTTGTGTATTCCATACTGTTTCATTTCTACATCTTTTCTACTACAGGCATGTCATTACATATCCTTTAAAGTAACCTCTGTAGTCTTTGATTCCTATCCACTTTTAAGAGTACAGAGAGATTTCGTAATTTCACTAAGTTAGTTAGTGGCCAAGTCTGGGATTAGATTCATATAACTCCTAGAAAATATGGCATTTCATTGTAGGCAAGGACCTCCAAGTCTCTCTGATAAGGAATCTCCTGATGGAGATTTCCTGAATCACTCATGGGGAGGCTAAGACAATTCTACCTAAATTAATTTATTAATTCAGTTCCATACTAATTAGACTACCAAAGAGTTATTTTATAGAGCTAGAAAAAATCATAACAAAATTCTTCTGGATGAACAAAATGTCAAGAATATCAAGGGAATCAATGGGGAAAAACTGTGAGGTAAGGAAAGCTCCAAGTATGACATTTCACACTGTACCATAAAGCAGTAATCATTCAAACAATCTGGTCCTGGCTAAGAAATAGAGTGGTAGTTCATTGAACTAGATTAGGCAAAAAATCCATAGAAATAAATGACCATAGTAATCTAATGTTTGATAAACTCAAATATCCAAGCTTTTGGTGTAAGAACTCACCATTTGATGAAAAAAATTGCTGAAAAAACTGGAAATAAAATTAGGCATACATCAACATTTCACATGACATGCTAAAAAAAATAGTCAAAATGGGTAAATGATTTAGCAATAAAAAATGAAATCATAAATTAAGGAAACATGCAGCAATTTACCTGTCATATCCATGGATAAGGGAAGCACTTATGACCAAACAAGAGATAAAGAGGATCACAGGAAGTAAAATGGATAATTTGGTTACATGAAATTTAAAAGGTTTTACACATATAAAATCAAGTGCAGTAAAAACTAAAATAAAAAAATGAAACTTGGGGAAAATTGCTAGAATTTTCTGTGATAAAAGTTTCATTTCTCAAATATATTGGGAACTGAGGCAAATTTCTAAAAAAAAAAAAACAATGAGCCATTCTCCAATTAATAAATGTCAAAGGATATGAACAGGCAGTTTTCAGAAGAAAAAAACAAAACTATCAACAGTAACATGAAAAAATGTTCTAAATCACTACAGTGATTTAAAAAAACCAAAACTTTTATATAGCACTTCATATTTATTAGGCTGGCTAAAATGACAAAAAAAAGGAAAAAGATAAATGCAGCAGGGGGAAAAACTGGGATTCTAATGTACTATTGGTGAAGTTACAAACTAGTCTAAAAATCTGGAGAATAATTTGAAACTATGGCCAAAGAGCTATAAAATTGTGCATCCTTTTGACTCAGCAATGCACTATTTAGTCTGTATCTCAAAGAGATCAAAGAAAAGGGGGAAAGGCCCATTTGTACAAAAATATTTACAGTAACTCTTTTGTGGTATCATTATTTTATGAATTTTAAAATAAATAATAGAATAAAATATATGATAAAAAAGATAAAAGCCAAATTAATTATCAATCCACTCCCATCACTACCAAATCTTTTTTAAAAATTAAATTATTTTATTTGTTGTCAATATTCTTCAATCAATTTCATATATCTTAGATTTTTCCCCCTCTCTCCCTACTTCCTCCCTGACATGGTACACAGTCTTATATAGGTTCTACACATCCATTCCTATTAAAAAATTTTCACTTTAGTAATGTTGCATAGAAGAATTGAAGTGAAGGGAGAAACCATAAAACAAAACATAATACAAAAGAAAATGTTCTGCTTCAGTCTGTGATCCAATTCCATAGTTCTTTCTCTGCATATGGAAGGTGTTTTGCCTCAAGAGTTCATTGGGAATTTTTTAAGTCCTTGCATTACAATGAAGTACAAGTTTACCAAAAAAATTCCTTGCACATTGTGGTTGTTGCTGTGTACGAAGTTTTCCTGGTTCTGCTCTTTTCACTTAGCATCAATTCACATAAGTCTTTCCAGGCCTTTCTGAAGTCTTCCTGTTTATCATTTCTTATAGCACAATAGTATTCCATTACATTCATATACCACAACTTGTTCAGCCATTCCCCAATTGATGGATATCTCCTTGATTTCCAGTTTCTGGCCTCCACAAAGAGAGCTTCTATAAATATTTTTGTACATGTGGGACCCTTTCCCATTTCTCTCATCTCTTTGGGATAGAGTTCCAGAAGCGATATTGCTGGGTCCAAGGGTATGCACATTTTTGTAGTCCCTTGGGTATCAAGTCTTTTCTTTCTCAGACAACTTGAAACAACATGGATTTCTGTTACTCCCAGTTGCTTGTGTCCAAATAACCTGGGAATATTAATTCTTCATATCTAAAAATAATGACCTCTAGGATGACTTCTAGCTTTAGATCTCTAATCCCATGATCCTTAGATGTTGTAGCATATGCCTTCTTGACTATTACTCCTCTGCTTCCAGAAGTCCTGGAGGGAAATGAGCTGTATTTCTTCACAGCCAAACCTGTCCATACACCAAATTTTACTTGCATGTATTTATTTCTTATGATTATGTATTTTCTTTCTCAGGGAGATACTAACTTCATCAAGGAATAAAATTTAGCCTTCTCCTTAGTTTATATCATACCACTAATTGCACAGAGATAACTGTATAAGATTAGAAGTTTAACATATTCCTGTCACTGTTAAGTAAGCTTTCTTCAATTTATGGATAAATAAACTTTAATAACCTTGAAAAGGAAAACATTCATTTTTATCAGTAACTGATTAAGGCTTTCTATACAGGCTTTCTGTAAAAGAGGGAATTTTTTGGGGGGGACAGTTTTGTTCTTATTCAGTCATCTTGTTCTGTGTAATATATAAAAACAGAGGCTAGAGAGGATTTCTGTTAGAACAGAGCGATTCTATTTTAGTTGAACATAATAATTAGAAAAGACGTCTAAAGAAAGACTTTTCCTCCCATCAAAAGTTCCAAGGGTTGTGTCACAAAACCCTTTAACAAGAAGAGTGAGATAATCAAGCAAAATAATAACTTTCTACATAGTGGACATTTTAATTGGATGGCCATTGTTTAGACTCTGTAGGATGAGTGGATTTCATCACAGAATAATAGCAAATCTTCATTAATCTTTTCCCCTGATATACTCAAGGGGAGAAAAATCTTCATTACAAATTATACAAGGAGCATATTTTAATTAAAGCTTTTCATAGTTTATTTTGCTACATACAAATACATTTTCTGTTCTTTTAAAACCTGAAGTGTCTTTTTCCTTCCACTGTATGTAACTTGAATCTTCTTAGCTGACTCTACCCTTTCTCAGGTCTGTGGAACCAAATATAAAAAATACTCATTTCAATGAGCTATTTTGAAAATGCTAATTGAGTGAAAAGAATTTTAATTGAATTACTAGTAGTATATGTATGCCCTTAGATATAATATTACTTAAATACTTATTAATATGTATTTACTCAATATTTGAGATTCCTTACAGTGAAAACAAAAGCATACCATAAGATTACAAAAAGGTATGCTTATCAATCAATCAAGAGACATTTATTAAGTGCCTACTATTTGGCAGACAGGAGATACAAAGGAGGGAAAAGACAGTCCTTGTTCTTAAGGAACTTAGAATCTAATAGAGGCAAACAATACGCTAGAAGAATCTGAAAGGAGTAGGGAAGGGGAAGACCACTGAGCTAGAGCAGGGTGAAGAAGTAAAACAGAAAAAGTAAAATTTTATTCAAAAAAGGAATGATATAAATTCTCATACTGAAATTCTGGAAAAGGTGTGGCAAATAACTAGTTAACCACAGCAACTGTCTATGAAAGCAACAAGAACTACATAATGCTATCTCTCTGTAAAAGCAAGTGTGGTTGGCAAGAATTTTCTTGTGCCATTCAGAGAAAGCATTGTTTGCATTTCTATTAGTGCTAATTAATACCTGTATGTACATAAAATATGCTCAGGCACCTTTCTAGAGAAGAAAGTGAAAGGAATTGAAGAATGCTTCCTTACTACCCACATTATCTGGAAAAATAAAGTGTTTTTTGAAAAGAAGGAAGCCCTTCTACACTACCAGAAAGGGAGGTGTTCTAATCTGTGTCAGAAGATTGGAAAGTAGAGGAATATAACACTGGGAGGGAAAGGAAGAAGAAACAATGAATCTTTAGAATGTTATCATGAGTATGAGGTTCTTTCCTTAACATATAGGCTTTAGGAGAGAATTTCTTGTTCCCTAAGAAATGATGACAAAGAGTCATAGGTCACACTACATTGGACAAGAGAGAGTCTTGTTGTCTCGTGACCCTCATTAGGGATACCAAAGCAACCACGTTTTAATTTGATAAAGATGAATGAGAAGTCTTCTGTGTGTAAAATATGATGGAGAGGTTTTTGAGACTTGTCAAACCTTACAATCACAACTTATTCTAGTTGATTCATGCTGATACAAATTATAGTTCCATAAATAATTTACAAAGCATTATGAAAGTTCATGAAATTCTAGGCAAGAAACTGAAAACATTGAGGGCAAAGATGTCAGTCCTGGAAATTGCAGGTAGAGGCATCGGCAGCGAAAGGAAAATTTGAAAGGTGAACAGCTAATTAAGATGACGATGCTGAAAATTGGATTTAGAATTATGAACCATGGCTTTAAATGTTGACAAGATGGGCTCTTGGCTAGTAAGTTAGTGTATCTAACAAGGGCTTTTAATATGTGTGTATACACATGTGTGGTATGTGTGTATATATTTATGTGTGAATATTTTAATCTGAAAATGAAGGGAGGTGGGAAGAAGAAAACTTTCTACATAAATCTTCCAAACCAATATCTTCAGGTACTAAC
Organism: Potorous gilbertii; assembly: GCA_028658325.1. Classification (NCBI taxonomy): domain Eukaryota; kingdom Metazoa; phylum Chordata; class Mammalia; order Diprotodontia; family Potoroidae; genus Potorous; species Potorous gilbertii. The sequence goes on along the minus strand of CM053770.1, from coordinate 617,927,615 downwards.
AGGTATAATCATAAGAAAAAATTTCATTAAAAATGACCATTTCTATTAGATCTCAAAATGTATTATAAAGTAGTAATTATTAAAACAATCTAGTGCTTGCTAAGAAATAGAGTGGTAGATAAGTGGAATAGATTAGGTACAAATTAGTTTAAAGTAATAACCATAGTAATCTAGCATATGATAAACCTAAAGATCCAAGCTTTTAGAACAAAAACTCATTATCTGACAAAAACTGCTGGGAAAACTGGAAAATGGTATGTAGGAAACCAGGTATAGACTAACATCTTACACTGTGTACCAAGATAAGGTCAAAAGGGGTGAAAGACTTACACATAAAATGTAATAAACAAATTAAGAGGCATGGAGTAGATTATTTGTCAGATTTATGAATAAGGGAAGAATTTAGGACCAAAAAAATAGAGAGGGCATTACAAAAGGTAAAACAGATAATTTTGATTATGTAAAATTAAAAAGTTTTTAAATAAACAAAACTAATGCACCCAAAATGATAAGAAAACCAGAACACTGGGGGGAAATTTTTTTTTTTGCAACAAGTATCCCTAATAAAGGCATCATTTCTCAAATACATAGAGAATTGAATCAAATTCTAAAAAAATACAAGTCTTTCCTCAAATTGATAAGTGGTCAAAGGACATAAACAAGAAGTTTTCAGACAGAGAAATCAAAGCTATCTGTAGTCATATAAAAAATGTTCTAAATCACTATTGATTAGGGAAACAAAAATTAAAATAACTCTAAGGTACTACTTCACACCTATCAGATTGGCTAATATGACAAAAATGGAGAATGTTGAATGGTAGAGAGGATTTGGGAAAGTCGAAATACTAATGCATTGTTGGTGGAGTTTTGGACCAATACAACTATTCTGGAGAGCAATTTGGAACCATGCCCAAAGGGCTATAAAACTGTGCATATGGGGGGAAAGACTTATTTGTACAAAAATATTTATAGGAGCTCTTTTTGTTGTTCCTAAGATTTGGAAATTGAAGGGAAGCCCTTCAATTGGGGAATGGTTAAACAAGTTGTGGTATATGATTGTAATGGAATATTATTGCTCTGTAAGAAATGACAGATTTCCAAAAAACCTGGGAAGACTTGCATGAATTGATGAATAGTGAACTGAACATAACCATGACAATGCTATACACAGCAACAGCAAAATTGTTTGCAAAATCTATGAATGATTTAGCTATTCTCAGCACTACAATGTTCTACGACAATCCTAAAGAGTGATGATGAAGCATACTATCTATCTGTCTCCAGAGAAGAACTGATATTGACTGAATAAGACTGAAGCATGCTATTTTCACTCACTTTTTTTCCTTTTATTTGAGTCTTCTTTTACAAAATGACTCATAGGAAATATTTTACACCAGGGGTGGGGAACATGAGGCCTCAAGGTCTCTTGTGCCTCCTAGGTCTTCAAGTGAGGCTCTTTGAATTGCTCTGTGAAGTTTGGATTCAGTCAAAGGGTGGCACTTGAGGCCCTAGAGGGCCACAAGTGGCCTTGAGGTCAAAGGTTCCCCACCTCTGTTTTGCATAATTGCACATGTATAACATATCTTATTGCTTACCATCTCAGAGAAGGGGGAGGGAAGGGAGAAAGGGAGAGATAGAATTTGCACCTCAAAACTTTAAATAAAATGTTATTTTTTGTGAAGAATTCACCATTTCATTTATTTTTTACAATTATTTTATTTCATTTTATATTTATTTAGTATTTAATTTTCTTCTGGTTACATATAAAAACAATTTTTGACATTTGTTTTTAAAACTCCAAGTTCCAAATTCTCTACTTTCCTCTCTCTTCACCCTGCCTCATTGAGAAGACAAGCAATTCCATATAGGTTACATGTGTAGTCAAGCAAAACATAGTCATCATAGTCATGTTGTGAAAGAAAACAGACAAAAAACTGAAGAAAAATAAAGTTTAAAAAGTATGCTACAATCTGTATTCAGCCACCATCAGTTCTTTTTCTGGGGGTGGATATCATTTTTCAGCTGAAGTCCTTCAGAGTTGTCATGGATTCTTATATTGCTGAAAACAACTAAGTCATTCACAGTTGATCATCTTACAATATTGCTGTTATTTTGTACCCAGTACATTTCACTTTGCATCCCCTCATGTAAGAAAATTTCCCATTTTCTGAGAGCATCCTGCTCACCATTTTTTATAGTATAATAATTCCATCATAATTACGTACCAGAACTTATTCAGCCATTTCTCAAATGATGGGCATCCTGTCAATTTCTAATTCTTTACCCCCAGAAAAGAGATGCTATAAATATTTTTGTAGACATAGGATCTTTTCCTTTTTTATCTCTTTTGGGATAGAGACCTACTAGTGGTATTGTTAGGTCAAAGGGAATACATGGTTTTATAGTTCTTTGGGCATAGTTCCAAATTGCTCTATACAATGAATGCTTTAATCAGTTCACAACTCTAGCAACAGTGCATTAATGTCTCATTTTTTCCCCACATGCCTTCCAACATTTGTGATTTACCTTTTCTGTCCTATTACTCAATTATGTGTGAAGAAGTACTTCAGAATTATTTTGATTTACATTTCTCTAATCAGTATTTAGAATATTTTTTTCATAGATAGCTTTAATTATTTCATCTGAAAATTGATTATATCTTTTGATCATTTATCAATTAGAGAATGACTTTGGTTTTTATAAACTTGACACAGTTCTCTATAGCTAAATGAGGCCTTTATCAGAACAACTTGCTTCAATTTTTTTCAGTTATCAGTGCTAACTGTATTTCCCTCCATCCTATTTCTCCTACCCCCATTTATACTATTCTCTCCTTTCACTTTGTCCTTCCTCAAAGTGTTTTGCTTCTGACCACCCCTTCCCCCAATCTGCCCTCCCTTCTATTACCCTCCCCACATCTCTTTTCCCTTCTACTTTCCTATAGGATAAGATAAATTTCTATACCCCATTGTCTGTATCTTATTCCCTCTTAGACTTAATTCTAATGAAAGTAAGGTTCTCTCACTTTCCTCACCTTCTCCCTCTTTCCCTCCATTGTAAAAGCTTTTTCTTGCCTCCTTTATATGAGATAATCTATTTCATTCTATCTCTCCCTTTCTCTTTCTCCCAGTATATTCATCTCTCACCCTTTAATTTTATTTTTTTTACATCTTCCCTTCATATTCAACTCATACTGTGCCCTCTGTCTATATATACTTCTAATCACCCTAAAAATGAGAAAGTAGTTTTGAACTACAAATATCATCTTCCCATGTAGGAATGTAAACAGTTTAATCTCATTAAGTCCTTTATGATTTCCCTTTCCTCTTGTAATGTTAATTATCTTAATGAGAATTAAAAATCTTCCCTATTAATGGGTCTGCCCATTAAGGGAAGCTTGATTAGGAGAGACTTTTGTAGGAAGGCCCACACCTTTTGTTGATTTCTAATGAGGCACTGAGTTGCCAGGATCCTGCCATCTGGCTCTGAAAAGTGTATATATACTCTGAAGTGAGGTTTTACTTTGAGTCTTACTCTTTGGAAGAAGGCTCATGTGCCAGATGAGACCCTGGGTAGCCGTTAAGGAGCCTCCAGCTTTGAAAACCCAGATGTTAGTGCTTCTCTCTCTGGAAACTCTGTATGTATGTAATGGCCAGACAGTTGGATCTGTCTGTTCCTCTGTGATATATACACACTGCTTAGGGTCACATAGAAGCCCTGTCCGTTGGTCTTTATTTCTCTACTTGTATTTTCTCTGTTGGTGTGAATGTAATTAATATAGATTGTTGACACCTCAAAAGTTGCTTTCCTTTTGGAAAAGTATATCTAAGAACCTGTATGCCAGGATGCTCTGTTGCTACACTTGGTTTCCATTTTATGCTTCTCTTGAGTCTTGTATTTGAAAGTCGAATTTTCTATTTAACTCTGGTCTTTCATTCAAGAATGCTTGAAAGTCCTCTACCTCATTCAATGTATATTTTTCCCCTGAAGGACTGTACTCAGTTTTGCTAGGTAGATGATTCTTGGTTGTAATTCTGGCTCCTTTTCCTTCCAGAATATCATAGTCCCACCCCTCCAATCCTTTAATGTAAAAGTTGCTACATTTTGTTACCCTGATTGTGGCACCACAATGCTTGAATTGTTTCTTCCTGGCTACTCACAATATTTACCTGAGAACTCCAGAATTTGGCTATAATATTGCTGGTAGTTTTCATTTCAAGATCTAGTTCAGGAGGTGATTGGTGGCTCCTTTTCATTTCTATTGTACCCTCTGCTTCTAGAATATCAGGGCAGTTTTCCTTGATAATTTCTTGCAAGATGATGTCTAGACTGATTTTTTTTTTTTGATCATAGTTTTCAGGTAATCCAATAAATTATCTCTCTTGGATCTACTTTCCAGATCCATTCTTTTTCCAATGAGACATTTCACATTGTCTTCTATTTTTTTCATTCTTTTGACTTCATTTTATTGGTTCTTGATTTCTCATAAAGTCATTAGCTTCCATTTGCTCCATTCTAACTTTTAAAGAATTATTTTCTTCGGGAAGCTTGTGGACCTCCTTTTCCATCTGGCCAATTCTGCTTTCTAAGGCATTCTTTTCTTCATTGTTTTTTTTTTTAGACCTCTTTTGCCATTTGGTGCAGTGTGTTTTTTAAGATGCTATTTTCTTCATTATTTTTCACCAAGCTGTTGACTCTTTTCTGATGATTTTATTGCATCGTTTCTTTTCCCAATTTTTCCTCTACGTCTCTTCCTTGATTTTCAAAATCCCTTTTGAGCTCTTCCATGACCTGAGACCAATTCCTATTTTTCTTGGAGACTTTGGATATAGGATCTTTCACTTTGCTATCTTCTTCTGAGTGTGTGTTTTGATCTACCTTGTCACCACAATTACTTTCTATAGTCAGAGGTTTGCTTTTGTTTTGTTTTCCCATTGTTTGCTCATTTTCTCAGCCCAATACTTGACTACTAACTGTTTGTTAAAGTAGAGATCTGTTTCCAGGGTGAAGGGCCCACTTTTCAAGCTTCAGGGGTTTTATGCAGCTGTTTTCACAGATACTTCTAGGGATCTGTAAGTTTTCAGCTCTCCTAAGGTAGTATGATGTAAGGAAAGGCGTTTTCTACTCTCCTGGCTTGTGCTCTGGTCTGTGAGCAACCATATACTCTTTTCTCCCCTAGAAGTGTGAGGAGGGTTCCCTCTCCACTGCTGCCATGAGCTCTGCTATGGCAGTGGCCTCCTTACACTGAGATTGCCACTCAAGACTGGGACCCAGATTCAAGTGTGTGAGCAAAGTAACAGAGTCCTGCCTCAGTGCTATCAAAGAGACCCCTATAATCTCCTTCTGATCTATTCAATCCCCTTATCATCTGTGGGCTGGGGGCCCCAGAAACATCTGATGCCACTAATGCTGCTAATTCAATCACTCCCAAGGACTGCTTCTCACCTGTTTGGGCTGTGCTATGCTGGTGGACCCTGCCCTGGACTGAGCTCCACTCCTACCCTGGTGTAACAGATCCTTCCACCTGACCTTCTAAGTTGTCCCTGGTATCTAGGGGCCAAGAAGTTCAGAAACCACCACAGCTGCTAGCAATCAAGTCACCTCATGCTCTGCTCTGAGCTCCCTGAGACCTGGTCTGTACTGGTGAGGCCTGCACTGCATTCTTCTCTCAGTCTGGTGCAATAGGCTTTTCTTGCCAACCTTGTTAAGTTGCCTTGGGATGGAAATTTGTTTCATTCTGTCTTTTTATGGATTATGCTGCTTTAGAGTTTGTTTAGAGTCAATTTTTAAAAGTGTTTGGAGGGTTATGGAGGAAAACTCAGGTTAGTCCCTGCCTTTACTCAACCGTCTTGGCTCTCCCCAATTTTTTTTTAATGCCAATTAATTAGTGAGGTGGATGGAGCACTGGGTCTGAAGTCAGGAAGATTTGATCTCAGGCACTTACTAGCTGAGTAAATCTGGGCAAGTCACTTTTACCTCAGTTTCCTCTTCTACTTTTTTTTATAAATTTATTTATTTAACTTTTTACATTCATTTTCACAAGATTTTGGGTTCCAAAATTTTCTCCCCATTTGTCCCCTACCCCCTCCCCAATACACTGAACATTCTAATTACACATATCACCAATCTGTCCTCTCTTCTTTCATCCCTCCCTTCCCTTACCCCATCTTCTGTTTTGTCCTGTAGGGTCAGATAACTTTCTATTCCCCATTACCTGTATTGCTTATTTCCTAGTAGCAAGAAAACTACTAAACTGCTGTTCCTAAAACTTTGAGTTCCAACTTCTCCCCATCCCTCCCTAAACACCCATTCCCTTTGGGAAGGCAGGCAATTCAATATAGGCCACATCTGTGTAGTTTTGCAAGTGATTTCCATAATAGTCATGTTGTGTAAGACTAACTATATTTCCCTCCATCCTATCCTGCCCCCCATTGTTGCTATTCTCTCTTTTGATCCTGTCCCTCCCCAAGAGTGTTGACTTCAAATTCCTCCCTCCTCCCATTGCCCTCCCTTCCATCATCCCCCCCCCCACCCTGCTTATCTCCATCTCCCCCAATTTCCTGTGTTGTAAGATAGGTTTTCATACCAAAATGATTGTGGATTTTATTCCTTCCTTTAGTCAAATG